>JAVRXN010000012.1:41543901-41936401 GCA_033556935.1 Timema podura
ATCCCTTACTTCTGATCCAAACATTATATTCCTTCATAAATTTGCCCTGTCACTCGATTCACATTCATTATCTAAACATGCCCAAACCAACGTAAGAAACTTCTTTTACATTGACCTATTGGATTCTCTTTTAAACCACAATCTTTCACCACCCATTTATTAACGACTCTGTCATAAAAATTTGTTCACATACATTTCTTAGATATCACATTCCAACATCATTCACGTTGCTCTTGTGTTTCTCCTGACAAGCCCATACTTCACATCCATATCATAATGTGAATAAAATTATATTTTATATATGTACTGAAGCAATTGTATTTGTTGCCAAAATAGGTTTTTTCAATTTAAAAAACTGCAAAAATACTAATTTTGTCTTAAATTCTCTATATCCCTACATTAAGAGAAATCAACTTTTTGCTAGGAAATAATCAGTTTTATCATGTTAAGGTTGTTTGGAGAGAAATATAGGGTTGGTTATATTGCGAGTGTAAATGTAGGATCATATTGATATCCATTAGTTGATTGTATTCCAGAAATTAAAGGAAGAGCAATAATGTCAGTGTTAGGCTAACAGTACTTCAAACGTTACTTTACAGAGAACTTAGACTAACAATAATGGAGGTAAGGGGAGTTTAAACCATTACGTAACTGTGTTAGGATAGTACTAAAACTTACTAATGAACAATAGATCCTATATGTCTACTCGATAGGTATAATGTATTTTTTTACCACGTTAGGAACTCTTATTAGAGTTGGAATACTAACTTACATGCCATCAACAAACTATAATAACAAAGGTTACCTGTTTATGTGGACACATGGTTAAGGCGTCACTCTCACAATAGACTAAACTATCGATAGCGGGGAGGTCATGGTTTGATCCCGATCGGGGGTGGTTTTCCCTATATGGTTTCCCCTCTCTTGTCACGAAAATGTTTGTAACCCTCATATAAATTAACCTTCCTCATCCATAAAACTATTAAGCGTAATTTGTACATAATGTACAACCCAAATGAGTAGTAGGACGAGGTGATAAAAAATATGTTGTCGTCTTAGCCCACATGCACACCAATACGGATTCTTAAAAAAAAATTACTAAGAATTTTATTATAAAGACTACAGCTTTACACTTTTGAAGAATGATAATTTACTAACTAAAGTAGTGGAATTAAACTATTTCGTAATAATCCATTTTTTTTTCACCTGGAATCGAACACCGTGACTTCACATAATTGTAAAGCCTCAATCAAATGATTTAGGAAAAAATACAATTTAGTGAGAGGGTTAAACCTATTAATATACAATTAGAATTTGTGTAACATTCTATTAGTATAAATTTTGTTGGATAAATAGGAATATTAGAAAGAAAATGGAACATTTTTGAAACATAAATATAATTATTTATTTCTATTCAAAACAATAATATATCACGTAACTATAATCAGTTCATTACGATCATATTTTATGTACATCATTAGGCTGAAGTATAGATAACCTTGTTTATCCTATGCGCAGCTTATAATGTAGAACCATACTTTAAATTTTTCAAAGGTAAGGGACTGTTCTTCTTCATGATAAACAGAGTGTAAATCAGATACCAATTTATAATAAGGATTTCTGCTCCCATTTTCTATATATTGTAACATTAAATTTAATTGCTCCTTACAATAAAAAAGGTCCCATTGACACGACACTAAGACGTATTAAATATGTTTATTTTTAGCCATTCACACCTTCACTTATTCATCCGTTTTGGCCTACATTATTGATATAAGGCTTTGTACCTACCATACAATTGGAGGTGTTCACTATGTGATTCACCTACACCCACTATAGAGGGGTGTTTCAATGGGGTTATGAAGGGTAGAGGGGGTGGTAATAGCACAGTCGGCCTGACGTCAGCAGGTGTATAGTCCTTGAAGGGACGTTCTCCCCTATTAATCCACCTACATGAATCGATATTAGTTATAGCCACGTATTGTTGAATTGTGTTTGAGTATAGGCCACCGTGAACGCCCCCGTGCTCTATACAGCGATCCTGTTACTCTCATCAACCATGATGCATTATGTAAGGACCAATTACTTTCACAGGTAGACGCTCTAATTTTCTATGAGAGCATTTCAACTATTATTCAGTTATGTATCACTATATTTTAGGGATGTATACGTGATGTAATCAAACCCAACTGACTTTACAAAAATATCCTTAAAAACTAACTAAAATACATAAGAATTAATCCTAGTCCATACAAACCTAGGTACACTTAAGTGTTATTTTACAACAGTGTCCCGCTATTCTTCAACTCAAATTTGGGCACATTTCCTTTAAATCATACCTTCTTCATCCTTACTTGCAGACTATATGTATACGTGTTGACAGTAACCACACACACACACACACACACACACAAAAAAAGAAGTAGAATATTATGGTTATTTTATTAAAGTATTCATTAAACGTAAAATTGTTAATTTTAATATACTATAAGACATTTTTTCAAATAAGGTTACCAATTAATTTTGAATGGTGGTATAATGATGTATAGTACACGCTCATAGACGCATAGCTTAGTACTTTTTAGTTTAATTATAAACGATATTAATTTTATTTCTTCATTTCATTAGCAAACTTGTGAACACAATTTGAATGACCTGGTGTTTTAAACAATTAAGGCTAGACCATTTGTGGAATTATTTGTATTAAATATTAGATGTGGTTAAAACTAATAGCCTATATTTATTAAATAGTAATGATAAAATAAATTGTTTAAAATACAAATGATGAACGATTGTTTAGGAGATTAAAATAATTAACTCTAAATTTACAAATACACACGTAATTTAAATCTTAATAGTATAAGGGAGATTTTGTATAAAAAATTACAGTTTGAAACATTTAATATAGCTCCAAATAATAGAGATGTCATGGAGAATTAATTAAAATGAATAAACCCAAATCACTTATCATGTTATAAAGAGAAATAAACTTACATATTTTATATAGCTGATTACAATTAATTAGCTGTCTATAATTTATATTATTGTGCTAGAAAAGTCAAAATAACCTCTTTAATTATGTAAGACGTGGCTGATCGTTGTCGGTGAATGTGTGAAAATTAGATAGATGTTTTTGAAACGAATGTAGTATGCAAGGTTAGGTAATTGTGAAGAAAGTTATGAGGATTGATTAAGTAAAGATTTTTTTTAAAGATATATGCACAGTCCTGCCTACTCCGTAAGGGAGCGGCTTGATTAGGTATGTATGGTAAGTACGTAACTTCTTAAATATTAGAAGTATGTGTTTTATTTTCAGATCTTTAACACTAAAACTTTTACAGTTTCTATAAATATTTGGTTCGAATATACTTCTTTCGTGCTGATATATATTAATTTTTTTTAATTGCTTATCAACACATAAATGTATGTGTTTATAATTTAAACAGGTTTTTAAAGATAATACACTCTAACACAATTAATAATTTCTCATCGCATGTACTATTTTTAATATTTTTTTAAGGAAAGGTACCTCAGCAGAAATATAAACTGGTACTAGAAGATACAAGATCCTTAAACATATCTTCATACTATGCGTCCAAACACATCATAATGGCTGATCTTCTGTAACATAGCTTCTTTTAGTCCTACAACCTACTAGCAACATTTTCTCTGCCATGAATTTCAGCGAAGTATTTATTGTCGTTTCCATAACACAAAGGACATCCTCCTCGTTCTTAACCTCCTTGGATCTCCTTATTTTATTAGCTCTCTGCCTGTAGAAACAATTGCCCAAACCATAGGGGAATAGTAAGCATCTTACATCCTTTTTTATTTCAGTAGTCATCCTTACAACGTTACATTTAGCCAGTGAAACATAAAGAGCTCCAAGAAATAATCTTTCTGCTTCCTTTTATGGAGGCAATTTCTTCTGTGGTTATATGATAGTCCACACACCAAACCTAAGAACAGTCATTATATATAAAAATTTAAGTATATATATTTAAGTATTTTAACATATCAGTTATATATATATTTATATGTTAAGTTATATATTTATATATATATAACTGATATGTTAAAATACTTCAATATTATAATCAAAGTAGGCCTTTACAAATAAGAACCACCATTAGCGTGGATAAAGGATGGGATTGCCACAACAATAAATCGCTAGTCAAAAATCACCTTCAGTTCACTGAGCCAAGATTCGAAACTTTGCCTCCTATTCAACAACTATTGAGAGCTATCTTCTAATCACGGGCTCGCTTGCTCGCTCGCCAGTTTGGCCATGCAGTCACTCACTCGCTTGTCAGTTTGGCCATGCAGTCGCTCACTCGCTCGCCAGTTTGGCCATGCAGTCACTCACTCGCTTGTCAGTTTGGCCATGCAGTCGCTCACTCGCATCTGATCGCACAGTTTGGCCATGCAGTCCTCACTCGCTTGTCAGTTTGGCCATGCAGTCACTCACTCCTTGTCAGTTTGGCCATGCAGTCACTCACTCGCATGTCAGTTTAGGCCATGCAGTCACTCACTCGCTTGTCAGTTTGGCCATGCAGTCACTCACTCGCTTGTCAGTTTAGCCATGCAGTCGCTCACTCGCTCGACAGTTTGGCCATGCAGTCACTCACTCGCTCGTCAGTTTGGCCATGCAGTCACTCACTCATCTTGTCAGTTTAGCCATGCAGTCACTCACTCGCTCGTCAGTTTAGCCATGCAGTCACTCACTCGCTTGTCAGTTTAGCCATGCAGTCGCTCACTCGCTTGTCAGTTTGGCCATGCAGTCGCTCACTCCGTCAGTTTAGCCATGCAGTCGCTCACTCGTCAGTTTAGCCATGCAGTCACTCACTCGCTTGTCAGTTTAGCCATGCAGTCGCTCACTCGCTTGTCAGTTTGGCCATGCAGTCGCTCACTCGCTTGTCAGTTTAGTCATGCAGTCGCTCACTCGCTTGTCAGTTTGGCCATGCAGTCGCTCACTCGCTCGACAGTTTGGCCATACAATCGCTCGCTCGCTCAACAGTTTGGCCATGCAATCGCTCACTCGCTCGCCCACTTGTCAGTCTGGCCAAACCCTTACTCCGTTCCAGACATCCTACTTCGAAGAATTTTTTTTTATGTATTTTTGCATTATATGGAATGGTTTTTTAGCAACTCTTATGAATACCCGTTCAGTTTATACGCTTATGTACTAATTGCGTTAGTGGCTTTAGTAATTTGGAATGTTATATTTAAAGGAAGTGGAGCGAGAGAGAGAGAGAGAGAAAAAAAACAATTTTGAAAACCATTCTCAGTACACCTGAACGAGATTTGGACCTCTCTCCCCATCATCAGCAGTTTAATCTACTGCAAGATTTGCGCCTTAGACCACGCGGTCACCGAAGCGGGTATGTAGTTCGTGAAGTATTTAAAATCTTTATGAGAAGAAACTGATTGAAAAAAAACTATTCACCAGAAACTTACGAATAATATCCATTCAGTTACACGTCTTGATATTAGAGTGAAACCATATTATATAATCGAGAGTTGATAAATATTTGATGTTGGCCAACAGTAATCTCATTATAATATCACCTAAATAATTCAACCACAATACAAAGCAAGAATCAATATTAGCCATAAACTAATAACAGTTTCAAATGAACGCATTCTTTGACTGTCATATTAAATATCTATTTGACAACCATCTGTTGATAAAGTAATCCATTATTCAAGTCAGTGAACTTCCTTCTTGAAATAGTGGAAGGGGGGTGGGGTGGGGTGGTAGGACAGTAACAGCACGCAAGGCTGGACGGGGATAACTTGTTGATTTATCGACACAAGCCACACACTAAAGGAAGTGGCGTCACTATAGCAACACGACAGCCGGATGTTCAATGTGGCTACCAGGAAATTCAGACGTAGTTCCATTTCTGTCTTGAGAGAGTACGAATATATTTGCCACGTGGCTCAATCGAGACTTATTTTACTACAGTTTTTTTTAAATTGGGTAAGTACTTCTAACTATTACTATTTTTTATATACCTTGATACAAATTTTTTTTTTTATTATTATGATTAAATGTTACGAATGCATCTGTAAAATGAAGTGAGCTATCTTGTCAAAATTATTTAAATTAGTTTTTATTATTTCAATTTAACTCAAAGATAGAACCAGATTTTAAAAATAACTAACATTAATTTATAAATTATAAATATAAATGTTTGTATGAATTATGTTACCAGGAATAAGCCATGGTAAGTATTATTAAATAACTATTTTCAATACTTTTAAAAACTACAAATTACTACTGTATATTTTATACAGCAACTATATTTTTGATAGATGTTTAAACTAAGAAATAAAGTGCTGTGGTAGCCATATTAATTATGGAAAATACCACCCTTTATTTTAGGTCCAAACATCTATCAAAATATATAGTAATTAAACTCAAAAATATTGCAAGTATCTAAAGAATAAATAAATTTTGTTCTTTAAACATCTAGTGTAAATATAACATTAAATAATTTTTAAAAATGATCCAAGGTTTAAGTTATTCATAAAACTTAAATAATTAAATAATATGATGATTAATAATAATTATTTTATATTTTAATAGCGTAAACTTTAAACAGCTACTATCAATTTATTACATACTTATGTTATTAAGGTTAAAATTATGTAATTTAATCTGATTTGAAGAGAAAACAGTATAACAAATCATTGTTCTAAGGATCTAAAAAGAAAGATAATACATTTAAAAGTAAACTTTATAGTAACTATAATAATGTTACCTTTCTAAATTATATTTGGGACTAGGAATTGTTAAGAATTAGCTTAATTTTCTTTTCTTTGATACATTATCTTATATTGATATGTACAGTAGATGTTGTAAAATTTTGATCCAAGAATCAAACAATTTGCACACACTAAAACATTCAATGAATCTTGACTCTTTTGACATAGATTACAGTTTTCCCAAGAAGAATCTCATCTGATAGCTATAAAATTAACTGTATCCACTTTCACTAACTCATACGTCAGGACATAATGTGATCTATAACTCCCACTTTTGATTAATAATGTCATACATCTATAATTTAATTAATAAAATAGTTAATTTAAATAAGTTCAATTTTGGTCTTAGTAAAATAAGTTTGTATTTTTTAAAACATCCTTTTATGAAAAAAAAAAACACACTGTAATATGAGTAACAAATATTTTTGGTTTTGACCCACGTTGAGGGAATAATAATTTTCGATGATTTTACTGTATCCACAACAACCACCAATTAGGATTCGAGACTAAACCAATTTGTGGGCAAGAATTTGAAGTCAATTAATATACATCCTTGTAAATTCCAGAAACAAATACAAGGAATGTGGTTACTTGATTTTAGGTAAAGTGTCCTCATCTCAAAACGATAGAGAAATTTAAAGATAAACATTGTATTTTACTATGGATAACTACTTTATTTTTTGAAGTATTATGATAGATGTTTTGATTATTTCTTATTTAAATTCCAGTGGAAGAACGATGAGCACCACATTTACCATTTTACAAGTATCGATGACTACCGCGCCATCCGACGATCCGGCTTGATCTTCGCTAACGGTGGGATTGCAGGAGTAGGAGTATATCTGACAGAGCTCCCTCCTTCCGCCGGATGTTTCAGATTTCATGGGACAGAGATGAAGGCTCACAGGAAGCCCCCGTCGAGCGGTATGACAGCACTGAAGTTGTTTCGCTTTCGATCTCAGGAGATCGGTGCCGTACAAGTTTATGCCACGGATCAACGGAACGTTTGGGTTACGAGAAAGGGAGATCTTTCTTTAGTTCATTGCAAGAAAATGTACATAATGAAGTGATTTATTTAACTATAGGCTATTTAACATGGCGGCGAGAAAAAATCTAGTGGGAAGGACTGGAAATCAAACATCACGATAACCTATTTTCATTAAAAATTTAAAATTATACAGAGATTCAGCTCTTTAAAATAAAAAAAATGTTTTAATTCATCGTTCTTCAAACCAAATTACATTAATGTTATTTTTAATGCGTCTAGGCCGTAAAATTATATGAAACAAATTTAATTAAATTTAACTTGGTGTCATTAGAGAAATGAAAATCCAGTTTTTTTCACACAAAAGGTGTATTTTATTTAAAGTTTTTTCAATTAATGATAAAGAAAATTTATTATTTCCAATAAAGTGATTTAAATTAATTTCAATTGAATCTGTTTGTTAATTAACTCTATAAAGAATATATTATATTTATTAACTTTTAAAATGGTTGTAAATCTTACTGATACATTTTATTGGGTCAATTTTGAAGAAAATCACTTTAATTAACTAATAAAAATTATATGTACTTATGAATATTGGTATGGTTGTGTGGTAGACATTGATATATGCTAATTAAATATAAATAATTGAGATAAAAAGGGTGAATTTTTCCTTAAAAAGTTTAACATTTGGTTCCCGTCTCGAGGTTGTAAATTTTCAATTAATAAAATATGATCCCTTGGATATGCATTACGTATTATATTGAGATATATATGAATTATTCATGACCCACTTTGGTGAGCGCGTTCTAAGGCAGGGAATGCCAAATTCCTTAGACCATTGTGCCATTTAAGGACTATCTGAATTTTGAACTAGTCTAATGTCCCAACTATTACTAACGTTTTTTATTTGAATTAAAAAATCAAAACTTTTTGATTAGGCCTATTATGAAATGTAAATAATAAATCAAATTTAATTGAAAGTATTTTAGAATGTTTAAATTTTAAGGGGTTAAAATTATTAAATTATCAAAGTGAATGTCTTGAATAGTTTTAATTTTATCAATATAAAGTAAAAACATTGAAAGTAACACTTTGGGGGGGTAAAAATCGCATTTATATAAATGTTAAAAATCTAAAATTTAGATAATTTTTTTTCATATTTGTTTGAAACATGTTATTGTGTTTTGAAAGACAAGATAGGTGTGTTAAGTTTACAACTTGTCTTCAACACACTAGAGTCAATTCGATTACTTCAGTAACCAGAGTAGGAGCTATATTATCATGACATTGAATTATGTGGCTATATTACATTGAGGAAAGTTTGATTTATTTTTTTCATGTTGACGTGCTACTAAAATAGTGTTCGCTTGCCAAACAATGGCAAGCATATCATGAATTTGAAATAGACTAGACTGATGATAGCGAAGATATCGGAATTCAAATGCTTTGGCCCATATGATCGGGATAAGGTGGAATAAAAAGCAGATATAGTCTTAGTTCAATCTTTTGTGTTAATTTATTTTATCAAGTGGTGAACTAGTCAATGCTGTGCACAAAATATAACATTATTATAATTTTTATTTTGAAAGAATATTAATTTAAGAATATGAATTTTATATACATGTTTCTTACATATATAATATTTCTGGAACAATATTATTCCAATTAGATGCTATTACTCGGTCAGTAAATTGTTGACATCTGAGCTGTCTTCAAGAAATGTAAAACTCAGAATATACAAAACAATAATAATTTAATGTTCGTTCTTAATAGGTGTGAAACATTGTATTTTATCTTACACAACGAAAATAATTTAGAATTTAGAAAACAGGATGATTAGGAAGATATTTGGTCTGAAAAGGAATGAGGCAATCGGGGAGATTTTGAAGTTATATAATTATGGGTTACATACCCTATACTCATCACAAGACATTATTATGATAGTCAAGTGTTGTAGAATAAAGTGGAAAGTTCATGTGGTGAGAATGGGGGAGTTCAGGGTATTGACAGGCAAACACAGTGGGAAGAAAACATTGGAAAGACTTAGACGCTGATGAAAGGATAACACAAGAATTGACCTGAAATAGATGTGGTTTTATGAGGTGGACTGGATAGAATAGCTCAAGATATGGATAGGTAGCCAACCTTTGTATGCATGTCAATTAATTTTTTAATTCCCAATATATAGAGTGAGTCTTCATTGTGGTTCTATAGCTTAGTCCTTTATAAAATGTATTTTAATACCTTATAAAATAGAGTTCTTAATCTAAGCCTAAGCATCATAAATAAATTGTATTTATGAATAACGAATATTCTAGTCAACATCTGTAGTAGACCTATAAATTTTAGTAAATCTAGAAGGTATAATCTCTTAATTTAAGTTAAATTTTAAATATTTAATTCAAAATATTTATTTAATAAGAAAATTATTATATTATTTTTTATCATTCAATTAAAATATTTTGAACTTGTGTTAATGATAAATAGACCTATGTATATAAATATATTTATTTATATCTTCTAACAATCATTACAAATACAATCTCAACATATCTGTATTATTATTATTAGCACCGCGTCTTACTACCCGTTTGGGTTGTAAGCACTTACGTTAATGCGTATTGAATGGTTGGGTGATTGTGAGATGAAATGGAGGACCTACAGTTTAACGTGGAATCCGAACCACGGTGGAGGCCTGGCATTCCTCTCAACATATCTGGAATATCTTTCAAAGTTGTCTTTGAATATGATATTATTTTTCTCTCACTTAAAAATGTATATCATCAAGTGTTATTATGTTCATGACAAATATTCTATAGCCCTTGAAATTATAATCTCATCTCATTCAATGGGTCTACTTTCATAGGCGGAAGAAAACCCTTGTTTTCACGAAAGTTTGGGGGACCCAAATGCCTGTAAGAGACGTCACGAAGTGGTGAAGTCAAGTCAACACACTTCCCTTCCCTTCACCAACTATCAACGGCTAAGGGCCGTAGTCATCTTACCTTAAACATGGATAAATTTCCGTGGTTACGAAAGCTTACGCTAAATACATACATCATAATACATGCATATACATACATACATACATACATACATACATGCATACATAATCATACATACTGCATACATACATGCATACATACATGCAATACATTACCATGCATACATACATATACATACATGCATACATACATGCATACATACATGCATACATTACATGCATACATATACATCATACATACATGCATACATACATGCATACTACATCATTTACATATACATAATGCATTACATATACATGCATACATACATACATGATACATACATGCATACATACATGCATACATACATGCTTATGCATACATACATGCATACATACATGCATACATACATGCATACATATCATACTATACATACATACATGCATACATACATACATACATACATACATACATTCATACATACATACATACATGCATATCATCATACATACATCATCATACATACATACATACATACATACATAATCATACATACATACATACATCTACATACTCATACATACATCTACTATACATACTATACATACATACATACATACATTACATACATACATACATACATACATACATACATACATACATCTACATACATACATACATACTATACATATACATTACATTACATACATACTACATACATACATTCATACATACATACATACATTACATACATACATACATACATACATACATACATCATACATACATAACATACATACATACATACATACATACATACATACATACATTACATACATACATTACATACTACATACATACATACACATACATACATACATACATACATACATACATACATACATACATACATACATACATACATACATACATACATACATACATACATACATACATACATACATACATACATACATACATACATACATACATACATACATACATACATACATACATACATACATACATACATACATACATCACATACATACTACATACATCATACATACATACATGCATACATACATACATACATACATACATTACATATCATACATACATACATGCATACATACATATATACATACATACATACATACATACATACTACATACATATAACAAATATTCTATTATGGCTATAGGAATATAAGGAGTTAAATATTTTTTCTAGGGTTTAAGGGTTGTTCTAAGTGCTGGGAACAAATTTTTTCCCTGTAAGCCATGATCTTCAAGAGGGCAGTAGGGAAATCCCAAAATAAGTAAAAAAGGCAAATCTGATACACGTGGTTGCATCGTTTTACTTTACTTACCTGATCTTTCTGGTCGTAAAACCTATATCTGGGGTCCATCGGTTGAACCATGATGGCATTCAAAATCCATTCATATATCTTTAGTACGGATCATTACAATAGAACTTCGCTGCTATTCCATCGGCTTCTTTGCTGAGACGGTTGATCTCTATATACCAATCTTTCTATCTTGGATCTTGTACGATATTTAGGCAACATTATTTTTGTAGCGTACCGTATGGGCTTTTAATGGATGTGTCTAGTATTTTTTTCCAAATTTCTGTGATAGTTTGAATATAAGTTTTCTCCCACTGGCACGATTTCTCACTCAAGATTAATTGGTAGGATAGAGCCATACCCAAGCAATATTTTAGGTTGCGCTATCTTGTAACCCTAATGAAGGCTAACTGAAGCCATTAGCCACGTGATATTGGAATAAAACTACATCTGTTGTACGTTATGTTATACTTTTAGATTACTCTTCAGGTTTCTGTCAAAGCATTTAATAAGGTAAGAGCAACAATTTTTATGTAAAATTTGAGTATTTTATGAATTTACTTTATTACTTCAGCCAAATCATGTTTCTTTTCTATCTCCCTCTTCCTAAATTCTGCTCTACTAAGTTTTTTAAACTATTACGAATATAATAACATGAATGTTATGTTATGATATTGAGCCAATATTATCAAAGAAAACAAAACATCGCAAGAACGCATACACTAAGGTTAAAAAACAAACGAGAAAAGCTACAGCTCTTGACGCGAACAATGCAACCATATTTTGCACATGAAAAGATTGGATTCACGCTAGACGGCAACACGGTCAGTATATTCACATCGCTCCAATATTAAATTAGGAGTATGGATGCTATTTTTATCTACAGTGTTTGATACCACAGTGTTACTATAGTGACTTTATCCAATGGTCGTAATGGGGTGCCAACTTTAATATAGCGACTTCCCAAAGTTTACAATGAAGAAAATTGGTGCTACATCTCTTTCCCAAAAATTTGGCACCCTGTCAATTCAAATGTGTTGTTTGAATGAGTACATTTGTTAAATATTTCTCAATTTATGTATTAAATTACTATTAAATTACCTTGGAAATTTAATGTTCATTGTAAGAACGCATGCTCCATTGTAATTTACTCTATATTCTAAAAATAAAAATTAATTTATTTAATAATTAGAGTAAAACTGTGACCACGGGGTTAAGGAGAAAAGAGGAGAGGGCGGTAAATGTTTTGAAGGATTTTTTCTCATTTAATTTATTTTAAGTATTTAATGTGCATTTTCTGAAACGATTGATTATATCAGGACACGACTTATAAACTAACTTAAATCTAGAACATACATAACACCCGATTCCCGGCCGTTAGTTCATAGTTGTGAAACTGACATTTCACCAATGATACATTTTTCTGCCCTGGCAGGAATCCCGGAAACCTAAGTCTAGTAGACAAACAGGTTCTCAACTGAACTAAGGTGTTGGACACACGGAAAAATATTATTTCTAGGCGATTTCAATTAATGACTATAGATACAAGATATGGATTAATTTACTAAATGAAACGTTGAGAATATTAGTACATTGATTCAATAAATAATAATATTTTTATTTAGTTTTATTCTAAACGTAGCTTTTTTACATACACATAGTTGTTCGAAAATTGGTGACATAAGGCTGGTTAATTTATATTTGTATATATGACATGAATCTATCTAGATAAAAATATACAGACTAGTTTGGATATTTCTTATTTTATCTTTGCATTTCAATTTTTTTTTACTATATGTGATCAACATTTTTTTATTAATTTGTATTACATAGTTTCATAGGATCCTACGGATCAATTTAAAGTCTACTGAGTACCACCAATCAGCTAAGGACTAAAATTTATAAACACTAGTCTTTAAAGCAGAGGTTGAATACCCCATTTCCAAAAATAAAACTTTAGTATCATGTGTGCTTGAAACAGTGAACACGCCTTGCCATTGTTCTTCATCATCCTTAACCATGTCATCTCACGAACTCGTGTCTCCCCAAGAAATTACCTACACTAACCCCTACCAACATCACCGCAATAAATTATTCAAATGTAATTTAACCTCCTAAATTCCCAGAGTGGTGGTTGGCCTTTGTGACTGTGTTTGCCATGGCTAAACTTTGGGATAAGTTCAGAGTATATTGTAACTAAAACCCAAATCTTCTTGCACCCATTTCATTCCATTTTATAATCAACACTTGTTCCTCTTGTACTTTCTCCCACTCATTGTTCCAGTAGGATCTAAATAGTTCGACAATGATTAATTTGAGTGATCGGATAAGTCGAACACCATGCCTCCCCATGACTTTTCTATATAAACTAAAGGTAAAAATAAAATTTAACTCGCATTTTAGTAGGAAATATTTTGAGAATTAGATAATAATAATAATACTTAGCACCGCGTCTTATTACCCGTTCGAGTTATACGCTTAAGTACATATT
Source organism: Timema podura (assembly GCA_033556935.1). Taxonomy (NCBI): domain Eukaryota; kingdom Metazoa; phylum Arthropoda; class Insecta; order Phasmatodea; family Timematidae; genus Timema; species Timema podura. The sequence goes on from JAVRXN010000012.1 coordinate 41,558,484, forward strand.
ACGCTAATGGATTAGGAATTGGGAGGGTTGAATATAGAGGAAGTGAACCCGCATTTTCGTCGAGGAAGAGTGGAAAACCGTTTAGGAAAAACCACCCCCAGTTCACCCGACCGAGATTCCAACCTCGATCTCCCCGTCCTTGGCGGTCGAGCTCAACACGACCAGCGCGTTAGCCAACTACGCCACCGAGGCAGGTTTAAAGATTAGATGCCTCTCTATATTTGTTTTTTTTGGCTTGTACTCACTTCATACCTAACTTATTGATATTTATAAACTCACCCCATATTCCAAGAATGTCTAACAAAGCCAGTGTTATTGATACATAGTAAGTGATTTCCTAGATTACGTAGAGGATGTGTTGACTCGGCTTTCTTAGCTTATTAATAATAATCTAATCACCATGACTGTCTGAATTAAGTATGCTATTTTAGTATTTTAGTTTTTTTTCAATTTTTAGATTTAGTGTTTAAATTTTTCTTGTTTATTTTATGTATGTATATACTGTATTTGTGTGTTTTATGTAGAATATAATAAAATTTATGTGTGAATATATTTAGCATATTTTGATGTTATTAACCTATTGTGTACCATATGCCTAGATACTCATTTAAAACGGTTAGCTCAAATTTTGGATATTCCGATTTTTTTTTTAATCCCTTGGATTTTTAATTTAAATGTTCTACTGTATTTAATTTTAAATCCACAAAGCTTTTTACATCACTTTCTATTTGATAATGGGTATTGATGATTGTTTAAAATTTGCTTAAATTTAATATTGTGCTTTTCTCCCTGAAAATGTATACCTTTGGTTGACAATCTTAAGCATACATTATTTAAATCTTATAAAAGTTTAATTAATAAGACCAATATGTAGTTAGACTTGTTTTAATTACTACCACGAAATGGAGATAGACCATTTATCAACTGTAATTATTAATTGGTTTTGTTTTGCCTTGATTGATGCGTGGTTCGCCAATTAATAGATGGCTTTTACAATTTACCCTCGAAACTTCATGGATTGTAAATAGATGAATGCTTCTTCTAGGAACTATTATTATAATAACTTCCGCTAGTCTTTAAATATATTATCACAATTTTGCGAAGTGGGGCCAAAATCTGTTTTCATATAAGCAAATAAAACGCCTGAATTAATTAATTAAATTAAAATATAACTTATTGAAGTGTCTATAAAACCACTTCCAATATTATGGTTTATATTGCAACAAACACCTTTGGAATGACTACACATGAACATTTTTTTTTATTTCATTGACTGGTTATTTATTTAATCTTTGTATGATAAAGAGTAAATTTTAATAATAAAAGTTTATAATTTATAGACATGATATAATCATAGACCAAATGTTCTAAATTCTCATTAGAGAAATTCTTGTGAACTAATAAACCAATATCATTTTAAGTATACGAAATAAATTATTTATTTTTATAATTTATAGAGAGAATGCCACTGCTCTCCTTTACCTACACCCCCAAACAAGATTATATTCCTTTTTTACGGGTTTCCTAGTGACCTCCCATATTGTGATCTCCCATTTTGTACACTCAGGAATTCCTTCTGAACTGGTCCTAAGTCATCGCCTCATATATTAGGGAAATTTAATAAATGTGGGGTTGTAAGAGATGCAAGAAAAGTTAAATGTTTTTAAAGTTTTTATATCAAAACATATTTTAGACCTACCACATCAAATATTTCTTCAGTAGAAACATAAAATTTGATATTACATATATTGTTGAATATCTGTCATGAGCAAAGCGACATTGGATGTAAAACGTTTTAAATAAAGAGAAAAAGTTGGTTTAAATTCCAGGAACCCGCCTCGGTGGCGTAGTTGGCTAACGCGCTAGTCGTGTTGAGCTCGAACGCCGAGGACGGGGAGATTGTGATTCGAATCTCGGTCGGGTGAACTGGGGGTGGTTTTTCCTAAATGGTTTTCCACTCTCCCTCCACGCAAATGCGGGTTCACTTCCTCTAAATTAAACCCTCCCTATTCCTAATCCATTTGAGTAATTAGTACTTAAGCGTATAACCCGAACGGGTAGTAAGACGCGGTGCTAAATATTATTATTAAATTTCAGGACACCTTTGACAGATATTCAAGAACTGTTGACCATAGCTCACTCCTTCAAACAAAAAATATTTTTTAAATGGCAAATATTAATTACTCTATATTCAGCAAATGCCGATAGTGAAGCGGTGCCTTTAGGTCTTCTATTTCCCTGTCTTTGAGAATCCAGGGGTAATAGGGTTGAGAACAAGCGATGCATGCTCAAATAGTACACTCCCATCCTGTGCACTCGGAAATTTATAACTGGATCAGTCCCATTTCATGTAGGGAACGCAAGTAAAGTTCAGTTTCTTAACAGTTCTTATATATTAATATTTTTTGGTCAAATTCAATCCAGTAGAAACATATATAAACATTTTCTTCACATGGTACATGTGATATCAATATATAAAAACTCTTAAAAAACAGAATTACTTGTGTTCCCTACATGAAATGGGACTAATCCGGTAGAAATTTCGAGTGCACAGGATGGGAGTGTACTATTTGAGCATGCATCGCTTGTTCTCGACCCCACTGCCCCTGGATTCTCAAAGATAGGGAAATAGAAGACCTAAAGGCACCTCTACCCTATCGGCATTTGCTGAATATAGAGTAATTAATGTTTGTCATTCGTAAAATATATTTTTGCGTGAAGGAGTGAGCTATGCTGATTATGTGATATTCACCGAATTGCAAACACTTCCCATAGGTTGTTGGTATAACACATCAAAGGGTAGGAGAAAACGGCTTATCGTGAATAGTATCCCAACCCCACACACGCTTGTATAGGTTTGTCTGAAGTGTATTTACTGTGTAAATAGAGTGGTACAATTAATTAGGTCATGCCATTTTTGGACCTCTATGGAATAAAATCCTACTTTATGAAATATAACCCATAATTTACGTAAAAATAGGAATGAGATAGACGATGGCTGGACGAATATTTAGCAAGAATGTCGGGTAGATTGATCTATTTTGATATTTAGAAAGGGGAAAAAGTGCATTTAGTTACAAGACTCAAAGCCCTTATAAATAAAGTTAAATAAAAGCTGAAACAATTTGTGGGTGGCAGTATTGTCAATTTAAGCCCCCATTCATAGCACAATATTCTCCTTTACAAACGGCCAACTTTTTGAATCTGGAATTCAACAAATAATTGCAGGGGTGTAGTTGTTTATTCATCATTCTACAAACTGTTTAAAATAATTAGCAACGAGGCGAATATTTGGCATTCGGTAATTAAAAATGTATAGCGTCACCTTAAGGTCGGGATGTAGGTAACGCGATTTAAGAGCAGTGTTTTTTTTAAGTTTTTACAGCTAAGCATTTGTTTGACCAAATAAATAAAATATTACTATAGTAGAAATATAAAGTTTAATTTGCTACACATGGTATTAATTCTTACAATTCTTGAATATGTCATCAGCATAGTAGCATTTGATGAAAAATAATTTAAATGAATAGAAATGTAGACATTAAATTCAGGAAACCCTTGATAGATATTCAAGAACTGTTGATATCACCACGTGAAAAATAAAAACCCTATGTTTCTACTGGAGATATATTTTATTATTTGTGAATTAAATGTTTATTATAAAAACTGTAAACATACACTAACCCCTTTCTCGTGTTCCATTCACTTTCCTCTTAACCCTTTGGTGGTCTTATAACTGAGGCTGGAATACATCGTTACCTTGTCATCCCCATATTATTATCACATTTATAAGCAACTAGCAATCCCACAGGGCGTTGACCGTGACCCACTTTGGTATAAGAATTATATAATCCCCCCCCCACACACACAAAATGGTTAAGAATTACAATCGATTTCGTACACTTCTTTTTTCACGAGAAGGATGGGCATATTTTTATCACAGCTATCTTTGAAACGTAATTCTAAACCAGATTAACAATATTTTCTTCAAAAATTTCTTAAAAAATAGCCTAGTTAAAAAGTTAATTAAAAATTAAAAATCCGGCTTCGAGGTGCATTAGGATCCTCTTCAGTCCACCTATATTAAAAATTTCATATCTCTGCGTGCCGTAGATTTGGCTGGACATCTCACACAAATAAACAAAACACACACACACAGACAAACACTTCCTTTTATTATTATAGATAAACTAAATATCGAAAGTTATTTTTAGGAACGTGAAAGCTTACCACATAATGCAAAAAAACTTAAAATTTTATTTTTAAAAACTAGAATCATATCCTTGTGTTTTTTGTTCCAGCTATTGTGCCAAATTGAAGAGATGGAAGAAGTGGAGCTTGACACATGCCAACCATCCAGCTTGAGAGATGGACTAGTGCTGCCACGCAGCGGAGCGGTGGGTTACGATGAGAATGCAATATGTCACAGCACGGAGGGTGAGTTGGAAATGTTATTCAAATTCTATGAACGAAGCTTTCTTTGTTTCACTGAGAATTTCCATATTTACTAATAGAAGTCTTCTAGACTAAGAATTAATCCGATATTATGAGTACGTTCACTCTGACTTGAAGTAAAGCAACATGGTGTGGATCTACTTTATAGCTTGAAGGGTGGTAAGACGTGGTGCTAAAAATAATCAATCGTAAGCAACTTCAACGTGATATTTTTAATTTTTGATTACAAACATTAATAAAATGTATGTGCAAAAGATCTTACCAATTTTGCCAGGAATGAATATTCTTACACATCTTTCGGAGTATTTCTTACATACCACAATTGACATTATTGAGATGACTTTAATTTCCCTTCCGAAGGAGGATGTGCAATGTGGTTTTTTTAAATTCAAGAAAAATCCGTAGCTACAAGCTGGGTTAAAACCCACAAAAATTGGGTCTTGAAGAGAGCACTTTAACCCAACACCACCCAGATTGACGCAAATGTGATATTTAGAATATATCTCATAATATATATATATAAACTCAAAATGGACATTTCTTCTTTGTGTTTTTGAGTGTATTTAACAGGAGACTTTTGTATTTAAATTTGATTTTTAATCCACATTTCTACTCGTTTATAAATGTATATATACATATTAAATATATGTTTATATATATTACAAATAATATGGATATGTGTAATATATATTGTATTTATAAAAGGTATATATATATATATATATATAATAAAAATTAATATATTATCTTGAAGATAAAAAGCATTTTCCCTCCGTAGATTACATCTATATTAGACAGTTAATACAGCATGAACCTTCACTTAAATTGTGGTTCATTTTTACTTCTATGGCTTAAGACAGGCAGTTTCATATATAACGGTGAAACAATTACTAAAAAAAAACGAATTAAAATGATACATATTTCACTGCTTTCAAAATATGAATTATTCAAAAACCTGAACTCAACGCGATTTCTTGTTTGAGTGAAATCGTGTATAGTTTAATGCCAGGATCGAAATTAATATGGGCTGTTAAAGAGGGATATAAGGGTACGCAAGAAATGCTCAGTGTTTTTGCAGTGTTTACAGCAAAACATTTTTGACTAAAATAAATAAAATATTGTTCCACTACAATCATAGATTCTAATTTGATTCACATGTTGATGTCAACAGTTCTTGATTATTTATCATGAGCATACCAAAATTAGATGATAAACTTTTTAAATGAAGAGAAAATGTTGTTATTAAATTCCAGAACATCCTTGAGATATTCAAGAAATTTTTAGGTCACCGTAAGAAGAAAATAAAATTCTGTGTTTTTATTGAAGCAATATTTGATATATTTCTGCCAAAAAATATTTTCCATAAAACTGTAAAACACTAGCTTTTAATCACATCCCCTTCCATCCCACCTTAATGTGTTTGGCTAAGGCACTCGCGGAATAACAAATGTTACTAATTATACATAGAACATAATTAAACAAACATATAAACATTTTGACAGGTTTAAAACAAACTCTGTTCCCACATATAAACTACCTTGAGACAACATAGGTTTATATATTTGGGTTACTCAAGCCAACATTTTTGACGTCAAAGGGAGTAAAAGATTTCGGAAATAATTGTGTTTTCTTAATTTGCTGCTCATAAAATAATTAAAAGCAATCCAAAATACATATATGATTCAGCATTTGAGTTTTCACATTATCAAATTATTCAATTGATGTTAAATATGAAACCCGCCTCGGTGGCGTAGTTGGCTAACGCACTAGTCGTGTTGAGCCCGACTGCCGAGGACGGGGAGATCGAGGTTCGAATCTCGGTCGGGTGAACTGGGGGTGGTTTTTCCTAAATGGTTTTCCACTCTCCCTCCACGCAAATGCGGGTTCACTTCCTCAAAATTCAACCTTCCCAATTCCTAATCCATTAGCGTAATTAGTACTTAAGCGTATAACCCGAACGGGTAGTAAGACGCGGTGCTAAATTAAATTAAAATTAAATATGAATATCTTTACTATTATTATTTTTAATATTTTATAAACAGTAATTTATTCAAAAACCATTATTTTCGGAAACTGTGGGTACATCTGACGTAATAGCTTTTGGCTAGAGAAAGAGAAATATATAAACCTGTGGGGTCTCAAGGTAGTTACCCATGTTAAAAACAAAGTTTGTTGTTTAAGTCTGTCCGAATGTTTAAAGGGTGCAGTCAACATAAAAAAACACACAAAGGCTGACGTAATTGTCGTGCGAGTACGGAATAAGAAAGAGTCTAAAACAAATACTTAGCTGTAGCAGTTTTGTTTTCAAGCAGTCTGATATCAACTAGAATGCAAGTCCGTGGAGTAGTCTAGAACAAATCCACTAAATAATAAATGATTTCTAGAAATAATACATGAGCTAAAAACAATTTCTTTGTTGGTCCAGCTTTGACGTGCGAGCTAGTAGAAATGTATAGTGTCTAAGAAAGCGGAAAACAAAGTAATATAAAATATACTATTCTAGTTAGATAAGATTAAAGTCTAGTATTTTATCAAATATTATTATTAGTATAGCGTTATCAATATAATTTGGGCTCACTATAATTAAAGGATAAATTAGAACATTTTATTTTTTATATTACAATAATAACTATAGGTCGATACAGTTTATTAAAAGTGCATAGAATTCAAAATTTATCAAAAAATTATTTATTCAAAATATATTCATTTTAAATAATACCTCTTTAAATTTTATAAAAACTTAGTAAGATCAAATTTAATACCAAATATTTTTGTTTTTATTCTCAAGAGTCTTAATTGTATCAAAATGTATTTTACACAACAAATACGATTCTTAAGACAATTGTTTTAATTTTAGATGGGGCAGCGTAAAATGAAGATAATATTTAACTTAATATGATTCAAAGGCCCAACGACATGCTTGCTGATATTCTATTTTTTAATTAGTTTGATAATCTATCTCCACACCCTCTTTACATGAAAAACCCCTTTAATTTTTTGACAAGTAGAAATATATTAAGCACTATACTTTCTGGTGAAGCGAAATACGTTCTTCTCGTCTTCAGATATATTAATATTTTATTTTTTAAATTTATAAATGCAATTGGGTCAATCCATTTGAATGCCAATTAAATCGTTCCAAGCATTTTAAGAATTATAAGCTCTCAGTTATAAAACACTGTTCTAGTCAAATTATTATATTTCAATTTCAATTTCAATTTCAATTTCAATTTCCTTTATTATAGTGCCGACCAACAGTCGTAAGACCTATAACAGGCGGGCACTGAAAAGCACACAAGTACATACCCTACAATACATACATTTACATAAGAAAACATGATAGACAAAAAATTGCCAAATAATGCCATATACCGATAAACAACCACGAGACAAAAAAGTAGTTAATAATGATAAGAATAAAAAGTAACCTTAAAAATAAATAACCAAATAGTGGTTGAAAGCAGTAACATTTTGCAAAAAATAGATCATAATATTGTAAACTTAAACAATGTAAACTTAAATAGTATTAAATAATATAGGCAGAACCTCTACAAGATAAATTATTGATATGGGATATCCTTAAATAACTCTCTGAGTTTAGCTTTCCTTTTATGATAAAAGTTGAATTCGACAAATCTAGAATTGGCACTATGGATACAACGACCTATAGGGCTTACCTTGTAAGAGCTATTAAGAAAAAATAATTTTTGATTACGAGAAGCCCGAGAAGGGATAAGAACGCCTACATGATCAAGGGCAAATTTGCAAGAAATTATGTTATTGAAAATATTAAAAACAAAAAGAGCATCACAATAAAGTCTACGCGAGAAGAGAGTTTGGAGCCCTAATAGGTTTCGAATTCTATCATAATCATAATAAATCCGGTTACTAAAGTATTTATCATAGCATGCAGCAACAAATTTTCTTTGAACGTTTTCTAACCTAAGAGAGTCAGTTAAGGTAATTGAATTCCAAGCAACAGTAGCATATTCTAACTTAGATCTAACCAGGGCATAATACAGACATAAAAAACAGTCAATTTTCTTAAATGATGAAGTAATAAATTTAATAAGCCCAAGTAGTTTCAATGACTGGGAAATTACATGGTCAACATGATAGTGGAAATAAAGTTTGTTATCCAGGAGGACACCAAGATCATTAATACAAAGGGTGCGAACTATGTTATCACTGCCTAATGTATAAGTAAAAAAGAAAGGATTAGTTTTCCTAGTGAAAGATATAGATTTGGTCTTAGATTTATTGATAGACATTCCATTTTCCAAAGACCATTGTAGAATACCATTTACATCATTTTGTAAATCTATACAATCTGCAATTGAATTGATAGTTTTAAATAATTTTACATCATCAGCAAAGAGTAAATAACTAGAAGAGTTCAAATATTTACCAATGTCACAATAAACACATTAAAGAGAAGAGGACCTAAATTAGACCCCTGTGGTATGCCACAGGGTGCTAAAAATGTATTTGAGCTGTGTGAATCAATTTTAATAATGAATGATCTTTCATGCAAATAACTGCTGAACCAATTTACATATGAGTGAGAAAGTCCAAAATTACCAATTTTAGCGAGAATAATATTATGCTGACATAAGTCAAATGCCTTACTTTGGTCAAAATAAATAGCATCAACCTGACCTTGTGCAGAGACTTGAGGGGCAACATGCCCAAGAAATTCTACTAAATTAGTTACAGTAGATTTATTTTTTATAAAGCCATGTTGATTATCTGAAAATTTATTTTTAAGGTTGTGAAAAGTATGCTCATGTATGATTTTCTCGAATACTTTGGAGAAAGTGTTTAAGAGAGAAATTGGTCTATAATTACAAACATTTGTTTTTACCCCCTTTTTATAGATAGGTATGACAACAGATTGTTTCCATGTACGAGGAAAAGTTTCATTTGACAGGCTAATGTTAAAGATATAGGCTAACAAAGGGCTGAAAATGATGGCACAGCCTTTAACAATAAAACTTGGAATTCCATCTGTCCCGGCACATCTAGAAGAACTCAATTTTTCAATAGCATTAGCAACATCCAAGGGTGTAATGTGGCATGGATACAAGGGCGCGCTAGTTTCAATAACGGGGCAGGGTAAAACAGGAATAGCTGAATTATAAACGGAATGAAAGTAGCTCCCAAACTCATTAGCAATTAATAAAGGATCTGCTATAGATTTGCCATCAATTTCAAGGTTGGATGGGAAAACTTTATTCGTACGATTATTTTTAACAAATTTCCAAAAATCTTTAGGTTTGCATTTAATACTATTTTCAATTGAGTTCATCCACTTGGCTCTGTCTATAATCAAAGTAGTTTTAACTAATTTACGAAAGTGAGAAAAATGTGAATAGAATACACTATTATTTGTTATTTTAAACTTTTTGAAAAAATGTTTTTTTTTCCTAATATAGTATTTGAGTGTAGAAGAAAACTAATTAGGATATTTGGATGAATTAAGAATATTAATTTGAGGAATATTCATTTTTATTTTCCTTTGGACTAAGTTGGTAAAATTATCTACAGCCAAATTAACATCCGTAGTAGAATAAACACAAGTCCAATCTGCAGTAGCCAGGTCATTGTAGAGATATGATAATAATCCTAATTATATAACTTTTCTAAGCTTCGAGAAATTAAAGAAAAAGTTTAGCCGTTATTCTACAACATTTTTATAGTATATTTTTGCTGTCATTAACTTAATTTGATTTACTTAGACTTGATAAAAAGTGATATAACTATATATCGTTTAGACTGTTGGGCTGATAATATGATTCGTTATCATCATATTCGACTCATAATTTGATTCGCTATCAGCGGACTAGACTCATGACATGATTCTCTCTCGGCGTACTATACTCATAATGTGAGTCACTATTAGTGTATTGGATTCAGAATATGATTCACTAACAGCCTAGCGCTTCAATTAAACATGACACAGTAGCAAAAAAGAGTTAAGACCAAAATAAGCACGGTTGAAAAATTAATTTAAATCAAACATTTAAAATAAATAGCGTCTAAGCCGAAGGTTTTAAAAATATAAACTCGCTTTGCTCGTTGGGTGCTCCGTCCCCAAGCCCCCATTGAGTTTTCTTTGCAAGTGTATGTAAACTAATGTAATTCCAGAACAGTTTTTTTTGATAGGTCTTACCGTTTAGCTACAAGAAACCTCCAAAGAAAGGTCCGCACCGACTTTGAAGTTTCTCCGATATTTTTAATTTTTTTCGGGGGTTGAAAATTAAAATTTTTAATTTCCTGGAATGTTCCCGTCGGTTACAGACTAGAAGCTATAAGTTGGACAAATTTCAAGTGTCTAGCTCATCTGAAAGTGGGTAAACATTAATGTCATTGAGTGAGTCAGCCATGTGGCTTTATAGTAGTATAATATTGTTAGTAGGCATTTTAAAGTTTTTTGTTGAATCAATTATAAAAATGTAACATTTAAACATTACCGTATCCCTAAGGAACTATTATCTTAATAGACTAGACCACCTATGACGTTTATATAGTGGTTCGTTCCTAGTCAGGTGTACTTAGTGTGATTTTTTCCTAAATGTATACCCACTCTCTCTACGCAAATAGGGCTACATTTCCTATAAATTCAACCTTGCCTATCCCTAACCCATAAGGGTAAATAATTGATAGACGTATAACGTGGTAAGACTTGAGGCTAAAATAATACTAGTGATTAATTCAAGTCAGACCCTACGACTTAATATTAAAGATGTATGGAAATATTAAAATAAATTAATCAATGCCACCGAACCCACACCCTTATATTCTCAAGTAATATTTCTGGGTGAACCCCTTATGTAGCTTCATTTGAACAATCTTAAATTCTTGTGTGTGATGATGTAAATAAAATAGGAATGAAAACAAAGAAATGATCTTAGAGAAATCCAGAATATTTAGAAGATACACTTACGAGGTGGAATAATGATTATCAAACTCTAAGGGATATTAAGTTGTGGCAGATGTAAGTTTATTTCTGTATTTCTCTTTACCCACCTTGGTGGCGTAGTTAGCTAACGCGCTAGTTTCATGTTGAGCTAGACTGCCGAGAATGGGGAGATCGAGGTTCGGATCTCGCTCGGGTGAACTGGAGGTGGTTTTTTCTAAATGGTTTTCCACTCTACCTCGAAGTAAATTCGGTTTCCCTTACTCTAAATTCAACCTTTCCAATTCCTTGCTCAATAGCGTAATTATTACTTAAGCGTGTAACAAGAACGGGTAGTAAGACGCGGTTCTAAATTAAAAATATATATTTATTCTAGCTAAATTTTATAAAGCCGTCACGTCGTTCAATGAATGCATGTCTCTCCGAATGATGCATTCATAAAGACTCTTATTACGCTAACCCCGTTTTACTCTACCATTATATTCATTCAACATTCCTACCTCCTTCCCTTCTTCCCTCTGTAGTACGAGGGGCTGATATCGACGTTGGAACAGACTGGTGGCCCCGTTATAACCTAGACCAACTTGGCTAACTCCCTCTAACGTCAGGGAAGAGGAGATTGCTTCACAACTCATGTCCATGAGAACTTTCATAACTAAGTTATTACTTTAGAGCTGCTCTTAAAATGTTAACGTTATCACGAACGTCGATCAACTTCACTTTGCCATCATGAAAGCTATATTGTGGTTTTGGTTGATAAGGAGACGAGGTTATCCTTGACATAAGTTTCACATGTAGGGAATATAATTGTAATTTCTAGTCAAAGTAGATGATAGCACAAAGACAGAATAGAATATGACATTTAACCGAGAGAATAGTGGTAGAACAACATATATATATATATCATGAATACGTAAAATTATACCTACTACCCTTTATAGTGGCCCGTCCTATAAAATTGGATTATATATAATCCAATTTTATAGGACGGGCCACTATAAAGGGTAATAGGTATAATTTCACGTATTTACACACACACACACATATATATATATATATATAATCCAATTTTATAGGACGGGCCACTAGAAAGGGTAATAGGTATAATTTCACGTATTTACACACACACACACACACACACACACACACATATATATATATATATAATCCAATTTTATAGGACGGGCCACTAGAAAGGGTAATAGGTATAATTTCACGTATTTACACACACACACACACACACACACATATATATATATATATATATATATATATATATATATATATATATATATATATATATATAATCCAATTTTATAGGACGGGCCACTAGAAAGGGTAGTAGGTATAATTTCACGTATTCATGAGTCAAGTTTTGCTATCTGCAGTGTTCCATGGTGTCAGCCGGAAGAATATAGAACCAAAGACCGCAGTCTGTTGACGAATATAAATTGCCAACTTCTATAGATAGAGGGTTTCATATGTTCAGCACAATTAACCCTCTTGCCATTTATTTAGTTTTTCTAGACCAGAGCAGCTATTTTTTTATTCCAGAAGCTGCTCATTTGTGTTCACGAGACCTATAGGTTGAACCTGATGTAATTTTTGATATATATTATGGTACCTATGTAATAATACTTTAATAAAAGTAAAATTATATCAGTTTTGGCAACAAAAATATGTTTATACTAAAAATTACTCTTCCTATGAAAGTTGGAATGTATTAGAAAAATAAATAATTATTATTTAAGTAAGAATCAATACAACAATAATTTTTCTTGTGAATATTCATATTTATATAAAAACAAAAATGTAGTTAATATTATAATACTATTTTAAGGCTTAGAACATTTGTTTAGTAAAATAATCAGAAATATTTGTATATGTGATGCATAATATTATATAATATTTAAAGTACTACTACTACGTTATATGACAAAAATATATTTTCAATTTATGAATTAATAAAGTTATAAATATTAAAAAGTAAATATTAATTTTATTCAATCAATGTTATTTAGTACATGATATGATATTATTAGCTTTGAGTAACTCTTTAGGTTTTATTTCTATTTATATCTTTATTATTTTAAAGTATTTTTAAAACTTGAAAAATTATTTGCATTATTTCTACCCATATTTTGTTGACAGTTCTGAAGAACGAACTTCTATTGCACGAGGCTGTAATCAAAAATGACCCAGAAGCAGTGAGGAAAGTTTTAAAAGAGCCTCTGGATATTAACAGCAGAAACAATGTAAGTAAATACCTCTATATCTGGTTTATTCATTCAACGAATTGATAAATAGATTTAAAAATTATTGGAGATCGGGATTTAAAGGCATTAATTTATTTGACAACGCTAAGTTTATTAGATTTTTTCGTAATAAAACCTGTATTAACTCGTAATATTTACTAATTAAAAGTTTCTTCTTCTTAATTCAACCACCCAAAGGTTGGTTTGATGGGATTTCTGTCCATCCCGAGATGGTCACGCACTCAGCCCTCGGGCTGGTTTGTGCTTCACACACCATCTGGTAGAAATCCCATGTACAAGATGATTTCAGAACGTGATGTGATTCCCTTTTGACTCCTACACTGAATATTTATGAGCGAGAGCGAAAATGCACACGAATTTTTCCCGGAAAGATATTTTCAAATAACTTCCAAGTTTATTTTATATGCCACAATCGACATGGGACCGATGGCTTTAATTCCCCTCCGAAGGAAGTTGTGCTACGGATCTTTATCCCTCAAGAAAAATCCATCAACCTCAGATAGGTTCGAACCCATGAACAATGGCCTTTAGGTAAGAACTTTAACACAAGATCACCGAGGTAGACCATTAAATACAAGAGTTTTGAAAATATTTCTGCATGTATTTTCTAAATTTTGTTTAAGTAAAATCTATACTTATGAAAACCAAAGGCCTATTATATTAGATTATAATTGTTGTTAGTCATTTACTTTCTTACTATATGTATTATACCCACCTCGGTGGCGTAGTTGGCTAACGCGCTAGTTTCGTGTTGAGCTAGACTGACGAGGACGGGAAGATCGAGTTTCGAATCTCGGTCGGGTGAAATGGTGTGGTTTTCTCCTAAATGTTTTTCCACCCTCCCTTCACGCAAATGTGGGGTCAATTCCTCTAAATTCATTATTCCCAGTTCATAATCCAATTAGCGTAATTAGTACTTAAGCGTATAACCTGAACGAGTAGTAAGACGTGGTGCTAAATAAATAAATAATTAAAATCTATGTCATTATGGACTATTAAAGTTCATTTCTGCCTAAACGAACATTACCGATTGCCTAAATATGATACTATTACTTAAATAAAGATGATTTAACATTAATAATGAGATTGTGAGCCCACAATTACTTTATCACTCTAGAATAAAGGAAAGTATTACAATGAAAAATCTTTTGTCGCCTACAAAATAGTTGCAACTATTATAAAACGCAACAATACATGGTAAATATTTACTTACCTTAATTTTGTTATCTAACTAAAAAAGAACTACTTGTAGAGGACTGGCATAATTCTGAAATTCCATTAAGCACCACATATCTCTAATATAAGGGCTCGTTTGATTTGGGGATTTATTTTAGTGTTGGTCTTATCCTAAAAACCTGTTTTGTTTGATTTCTCTTATAGCTATAGGTGTGAATTAATTTTTATATATTATATTTGGCCTGGTTTTGTCAAATTACGCTCTTGGTGTTTCTATCACACCTTTGTTCTATTCATTTAGTATTACTTAGTCCTGGTTTACGTAAGCTTTGTAAGCTTTGTCAGGCAACATATCGATTTGTAAGACATTGTTTTTATTGAGTGACATATTATTAGAACCCACATACAACTATTTAGTTTGTTCTCACACTCAGGATAGATATTTGATGGCAGATTAGATGAATCAGAGAAAAAACAAATAAACCTACCGACAGCCTCGCTTGTCTAGTAAAATGTTTTTCATCACAAGATAAATACCCTGGTTTTAATGATTGTTATCTCAGCTGTTTCTAGAAAGAGAATTATAAAGAACAAAGACAAAGACTAGGTCCATTAAGCTTTAAAACACAAGGTTTAAGTAAAAAAAGTTGCATGTTTAAGGGGGAAAAAAGATACAGTTTGTGATTGTTATCGTTTGTAGATAAATGCATTAGACCAAATTGTACATTTATATAATACCTTAAATTGAGAAGGCATCATCAACTAGGTTTATTTTTGTCACTTAATCTACCACTTCACAATCGCAACAGTCAAGAATATACCCTTAAGCGGGTGATGAAATTAAACATATAATGAAACACTTTGTTTCACAAATGAGTTTGAAATACTTTTTTAAGTGACCTTTACTTTATCTAACATAACAGAGTTTTAAAAATATGTAGCAACTGGTACTTTTCCCAAATGTGTTGACATTTGAAAATTATTATAGTCATTCTTATTTAGTTATATTGTGTTTTTATTGAATATAGTACCTACCGATTATTAAAATTGATGTGATTAATCATTTTTAGTTAGAACTAACCTGAAGCGATAGAATGGCTAACGAAGAAATGTAATGAAAGGGCAGCTTTAGATATTTTAATATCTAAAATTGTATAATGTGAAATCAAATTATTGAAATGACTTTCCCAAATATATTTTTTGTAAAATTCTTCTTGAATGAATAACCAAAAAAGTATATTATATGTTCTTATTATAAATTACTAAAAATTATTATTAATAATAATTATTATTATTATTTTAGTACCACGTATTACTACCCGTTTGGGTTATACGCTTTTACTAAAAAGATAAATATATATCAAACTAACTAAAAACATATATTTTTATAAATACCTTTTATTTCTACTTAATTATGGTAAGAACAGAATAAAATGCCACCACTTTGAAAATTAATAATTATTAGGTTGGTTGAGGACTTGATTAGTGGAAGTCCTGAAGCACATTTTGTATATATTTTTTATATTAATTGTTTTAAACAATTCTAATTTATTATGATGACAAGAGTTTTTTATTTAATTACAATATTTAGCGTTGAGATTTTAACAGTTAATATTTTAAGGACAAATTTAAAATGTTTAAAAGTTGAAAAGAAAAATATATGGTTAATGTTGGAGCCTTAAATTGTATATACAGCACTAGGGCCTCCACAACGCCAAACTGGCCTTGTAATTTTGATACTCTGTATTGAACTTAAGATTATATCTTGTGGTTGTTTACAGTATGGCAGAGCCCCCATTCATTGGGCTGCATGCAGAGGAAGTATCGAGATTATGGAAATGCTGATAGCAGCCAAGTGTGACATCGAAGTTAGAGACAAGGTATGTGTCACTTCACAACAGATTGATTAGAAAAATTAAAGTTATTCCTTACAATTCCATACCAAATAACGATAACGTTTATCATATATTTTATACATACTAAACTCCATGGCGTCTATCCGCAAACTATTCATACCAAACGAGTGACCACCTTCTGTTAGTGAATATCGTGCCAACATTATGCTGATAGAAGGTGTCATGTGGTAATCCAAGCAAGTCCTCTAACATTTATTCTCAGTTTTCTAGAACGTATCTGCTATTTTTTTTTCAATTTAAGTAACTCCTCATTTCCAGACCCATTGCTTCACATAAAATCTGTGTGAACCGGAGACCAAACCCGTGCTCTTAGGATCTGTAGCAAGGCACTCTGACCACTAGGCCACGGAGATGGAATATCTCATGTTTATAAGGAATTAATTCATGCTTCATTCATGATCTAATGCAGCAATCGTAACTTTTTCTAAACCGTCTCTCATTCATTAAAATTTGAGGCCAAGGGGATATTTACAGTTGTATTAATTTAAAAACAAATATCAAACAGAAAAGTATCAATTATTCAATTTGGGTAAAGCTCTAACGTATTCAATCGTGCTTTAAGAAACGTATTCATATATATATAAATTTATTTTTTATGTGGTAGGAGGTGTTGAAAGAAAGAAAGATTGGAGACTTAAAGGGGTCTATATACCACTCACTCAAATAGTATAGAAGGAATTTATGTTTCTTACTCCCTTCATTTTATGATAGTCATTTAATGATTTGTTTTCTGTTAATTAATCTTTAATTAAAGCAGACATGTCGAATATATGTGATTTTATTTTTGCTAGTATGGTATGAGACCATTAATGATGGCAGCTTGGCATGGACACAAGGACGCCGTCGAACTCCTCATCAACTGTGGAGCGAATGTTTCGGCGGTTAACAAGGTAAGAGACAAACAAGATGGAAATAATATTATATAAGCCAAGACTTAGATATTGTCGTTAATAAATTACAAAGGTATGAGTTTAAATAAATTTAATTAATAGATTGAATATTGAGGATAAATATCATTATGATTAACACTTTTACAAGTTGTTTATACTCAATGTTTTCGGTTTTTCCTTAACACACTTTGATATTTAAAATATTTACCTTGACTATATTTATTATAGTATGAGTCAAATTGGTCAAATTAACGAACATGACATAATACACTAATAATTGACAAATTAGTTTTTAACAAAAGTAAAATAAAACATATTTAAGCAACAATTTAAAACATAACTATTCAAAAGTTGGTGATTGCTTGAATTGTAAAAATTGCAGTATCCAAATTTCTTTATAAGATATTTTAACCCAATTTAAAAAAAAACTATTTAAGTCTTATCTGAGATTTCAGTTCCCGTTACTCCTCTTAGTGTTCCAGTGGAAGCTAAGTGCATATGTCTTGAAAACTTAACCAAGTTAAAACTTGGAAATTCTATTTTAGTATTACCATTGAATTTTTTAATAATCTACGTGTATTTTTATGAGCTTGATTAAATTGTAAGAATAATGGTTCTTACGGATTCAGGTGAGCTTAAGACATAATCAGTTGGTATTACCATGTTGCATATTTTGTAAGTATAGCCCTACATAAAAATATAACCATTATTGTTTTGGGGATGAAATTATAAATCCATATTTGCGTAACTCCTTAATAAATTACCAATTTACTATATTGCTGAATAATTTCCTTCATTTGTGGTGTAAATACTGGTTCATCTTCAGAAAATATTAATTCAAATAATCAAAAACTTTTGAAAAATGTCTAATAAACGTTTGTTAAATTTGGAACAAATCACTAAATTTACCGGCAAGTTTTCATTTTGGAAGAAACAACACAACTAATTATTTGTGAAATTTGAAATTCGAAAAAGGAATGTTTATAGTAGCTGAGATCTGTCGTTACTGAGTCATATTAGAGTGAATTGAAAAATGACACCTGGAAGAAGGATAGTTTCCCGTATCCAACCGTCATTTTTAAATATATTTGAAAATGTTTTCAATATAATATGTAAGTGAGAAAGAATGCTAGAACTTTTGTTTAAATTAACTTATATTAGTAAATTAGGACATATAAATTATTAATTATTAAATTAGTGAGAAAGAATGCTAAAACATATGTTAAAATTAAATTAATAAATTAGGTCATATCATATTATTAATAATTAATATAATGAAACAAAATCTCTTAATATTATAGAAAATGTTGATAATTACTATACTAACAATTTGTAAAATAGGATTTAAAACCGGATACACAAAGAATGTATCGAAAATTAAATCGAAGGGCCAGAATCAAATATATTTTTCTCTACTCTACAAAATTAAGAACGAAGGAGGATTGATTTTAAAACAAAAATTAAGTTACTTTTTATTTTAGCAACATTTTATTTTTAAAGTTTTTACCATCGGGTTTGATATTAATAAAAAAAATGTTATTACCATATATCAAATTAACTTCTTTGATTTCAAAATTTAAATTAGTTTCCTCTTGTTCAACTGATTGGTGGCAGGTTGTAAATTAGCTTGTCAGGTTCATTTCCCTTGTCATTTCATCTGAGGGAGGTTTTCATGGTAGTGATTTTAAAATTACGTTTCCAGATCTACAAAATAATATTAACGCCTCGAGGAACAGAATTCCTTGAAATTTTCTCAAAGAGATTCTCTTAATTACCAATCATTTATAAAGTCCACGTGGAAGGGGTTAATTGGACCAGGAGGTTTTACTACTCTGAAAATCTTAGTGTTTTTTTATCTGATAACGTAAGATAAAAAATAGTAGCGCTGTAACCTTTTGATATATTAGAATGTCAAAATGGGTTTCTATTTCATAAACATGGTTACGTAATGACTTTGATATCATCTTTACGGAATAACGAATTCATTCCTTGTTTCATTATTATAAATTAGGAATTCTGTGTAATAATAATTTCAAAGTTACAAGAATATTAACAAGAGAATTTCTTGAAATTAATAATCACTGAATATTTATCAAGAAATATTTACTAACAAATATTTGAAACAAACATTTTTTGTTAGCAATAATTATGTATTTTAATTGAACAATTTATACAATTTTTAATAAAAGTCACAACACTTATAAGAAAATCAAATAGATAAAACTGCTTTTATTTAGAATGTAGATTGAAACTAACTATTTGTAGTGCCACGTATTAAAAAAAATAACCTTGACATAAAATAATAAGAAACCTTAAATTTAAATCAATGAACAAACAAAACAAGAAGTCAGTTTCTTTGCCTGGTTGTCCAGTGTTTGAATCTCATATGGGTGTAATTTGGTGTTTTTTCTAAATTTTCTTCTATTCATTCTAAACGAAAATTCTTGTACGTTTATCGTCTCAAATACAAAGGTATAACAAATTATATGAGTCCAGATGGGTAATAAATCGGGATGAACATTATTTCCTACACCCTCCATTATTTTCTTACCTTGCATAAAATCTATATTTATCATTGGTTTACTTATTGATCTGATATTACTCTACAATATATCTAATCACATCAATCGAACGTGGAGAACTAACGTCTGTGTAACATAGCCAGTAAGCTCATAACTTATTTCGAGCTTAGTAATGGCTTTTTCTTGTACCATTTTAAATGAGAACAGACCACCACACCAATCCACCGACAACAGGGCGCTATCCATCTCAATACTGTTTCCATTCGGCTACTCATAGTAATGTTAAACTAACAAGGGGAAGCAGAAAAAACAAAAAAACTCAGAAGAAGCAGGACAAAACAAACGAAACCACGCAAAAAAAAAACTAATATCTGGAAAATAAAACAGCTAATATATGTTTACAGTGAAAACCAATAATGTTATAAGTAGTAAAAATATACAAAGCTAAACATATTTTTGTAGGTTAACCTTTTTATTTATATTCCAATGATTGTATTAACAAAATGTTTAAAGATGAGTATTGTGTTGCTATTTAAAAAGTTTAATCTCGTTTGAATAAGAGTTTAAATAAGACCTTTTAAGAATACAATATATTAAATACAAGAAGCATAACATCAGAGGATTAGAAGCATAACATCAGAGGTTTTTAAACATATCATCTTTATATAATGATTGTTTTATTTTTATTAGCCAAAAACATCCCTTAGAAACTATTTGGTTTATTTATTTTTACTATAGGCCTATTAGAGAACCTACGTTAGTTAATTTATAATATTAATAAAGAGATTAATATATAAAATTCAAGGTATTGCAAGAAGTTAAATTGACCCTGGTAGCTATAAAAAAGCTTAGTCAATCAATACATAATACAAAGATACTTTTTAATAATTTAAATTTGAACTATAATCTTGTTTCGGTTAGTCAAAATAACGTTATTAATAAATTAATAATAAAATTCATTTTGGAGTCAAAAGTAATATATTATGTATATATTAGTTAAATTTTATTAATATGAGATGTGATTAATATATTAAAAAATGTAAGAAGAATAATAAACTTGTCATAAATACTATACTAAGAATTTATTAATAATTGATAAATAATAATCGTCAAATACAATTTTTTTCTTTGATAAAATTGTCCTGATGTTACCTCTGTGTGAAACGCATCAGTAAGTACGTCGACACAAAATTTTAAACTCATCTAGTCTGGAATTTTGATGAGCAGAGTTAAAATACCAATAAGGTGGAGATGAAGGTAGCTCTTTCCCAAATAGTTGTTCACTTATTATGCATGCAATTACTTGTAAACCAATTCTAAATAGTACTTCTCATCGTCTCTACTCCATTAGAATATTAAACATGCGTATAACACTAACCAGTAGTTTAACTCAGTGGAAAAATTAAAGCTTCCTGCGATGAGATATCTCATGAAAATAGATTCTTATACTAACTTTAAATAATAATAAAAGTTCAGAATACTAATATTTACAAAACTGATAGTTGAGAAAATAAGACTCATACTAGGGGGCGTGTAATAAAAATGTCAATCTCATTTAGTCTGGTTTATAGGGGGCATGGAGTCTGGTGTTCGAATTCATGTTGGGTGTTTTGACGGTGGTATTTCCTCAGTGGTTTTCCAATCTGCCTCCATGCAAATGCGGATATATATCCTTTAAACTCTTAGCTTACGCATCCCTAATTCTCTAAATCTATTTTTACATATATTAATAGGTAGTGAAACAAGGTGAACCAAAATTTTATAAAATAAAGTGGGCATAAACTTAATTACACAATGGCACTAGGAATTCGAAAGTTCATTGCCACACTTACAAAAATACGCCACCTATTCATATCTTGAGCTGGCTCTATCCAGTACACCTTATTACACCCTATTTTTAAGGTCTTTTCAAATGTTATCAACCTATCTGAGTCAAGTTCTCCCCAATGTTCTCATCCCATTGGATTTGCCAATCAATACCCTGAACAAGGTTCTAGATTCTTCCATTCGCGCTGCATGTTTTGCCCACAGTAATCTTCGATAATTGATTATCCTAAGAATGTCTTGTGATGAGTACAGAGTATGTAGCTTATCATCATATAACTTCTTTCCCTCCCCAGTATCTTATTTTCTTTTTGAACCCAATATCTTCCTAAGTACCTTGTTTTCGAACACTTTATATACTCGCCTATTAATAAAAAAACAATATTTAAAATAGATTTAGATTTATTTGAGGGTAAGAATAACGATGTTAATACTATAAATACTTTTAGAAAAGTAATTATAAGTGAGTATTCAAAATAAATCTTATTAATTTTCCAGCGACAATATACGTTGCTCACGTGTGCAGCTCGTAACAACAGACTAGATGTAGTCAACTATCTTCTAGACACTCTTGAGAACGTAAAGGTAGATGCAGCCGATTGCGACAAACAGACGGCGCTGTATCACGGTGCGCATGGTGGCCATCTTGAAGTGGTCACTAGGCTGGTGGAGGCTGGAGCTCAAGTGGATGCTCCTAATAAGGTCAGTAAAACATCTTATAAAGTAAAACGTTGTGTACATAGTTGAAAAGTTCTCCACTAACTAGTTTCAACGAATCCCTTCAGAAAAACACGTAATCCTTTAATTTAATAAAGAATAGTGGTAATTATTTAGATGATTCATTTTAATATATTTGGAAGTTTTGCATTTTAATATTGAATTATAAAAAAGTGTAGATTTCAACTTTTATAATAACCTAGATTAGAGCGCTACTGTTGTTTTAATCATTATTAATAGGATATCTTGCAAATACAAATGTTTAATAATTGTATTTTAGTGACTAATAACAAAACAACATTTTATTTCAAAGAACCATCATCACCAACATCATCACGAACAGTTTCCAGCCACTGGCCGGTTATGGTCGTAACATGAGCCGGCCCAATGTATAATTTCTTCGCACCACATCTCCCCCCTCCAACGTGAAACAGTCTTCTCCACTCTCCTCCACACTTATCTAAATTCCCTTCAGCCACCTGTGCCTTGGTCTCTTCTCCTCCTTCATTCTCCTCACATTAGTCATGCCTTCTCTACCCTGTCCTGCAACTGCTCCTCCTTAACTATTAATTAATTTAGCACCGCACCTTACTACGCGTTCGGGTTATAGGCTTAAGTACTAATTACACTAATGGATTAGGAATTGGGAATGTTGAATTTAGAGGAAGTGAACCCGCATTTTCTTGGAGGGAGAGTGGAAAACCGTTTTAGGGAAAACCACCCTCAGTTCACTCGACCGAGATTCGAACC
Source organism: Timema podura (assembly GCA_033556935.1). Classification (NCBI taxonomy): domain Eukaryota; kingdom Metazoa; phylum Arthropoda; class Insecta; order Phasmatodea; family Timematidae; genus Timema; species Timema podura. The sequence goes on from JAVRXN010000012.1 coordinate 41,581,929, forward strand.
TCGATCCCCTCATCCTCGGTAGGCTAGCTCAACATGACTGGTGCGTTAGCTAACTACGCCAACGAGGCGGGTTTCTTAACTATTCTTCTCACATTTAATTCATATTATTTAAAATTATGCGTATCAAACTGTGGTATATTTGATAAGTAACATAGTTTTTAATATATGGCTGCTCTCTTTGAAAAAATTTTATTTATTTTAGTAAAAATCTTGTATTTTTGGTATAAAGAATTTATGTCCTAAGAAAAACATTGATACCAAAATTGGTAAATATATAATAAAATTACTTCTTACCACCAACAATGTATATAAATCATTAACACACATATTGACACAATGTGTTTATATAATTATGTATGTATTATTTTTTATCTGATTTTGGTAAAATCTGCTTATAACCACACAAATACATTTACAAAAACTATATATTGTAACATTAACATGTGCTGTTCCCGCTTCAAAACTTAACCACCACAAATCTCAACAGTAAACTGATTTCTTTGCCACTCCCCAATAATTTAGATGAGAAGAACACCTCTTCATGCAGCTTGTGAAAGGGGCAATTATGACGTCGTAGATCGTTGGTTCAGAAAGGTGCCGACACCGACTTTAGAGATGAGGATGGAAACACTCCTCTACACATAGCTACCGAGAGCCAACAGACGGACATCGTATCATTGTTGATGCAGAGTGGAAGCAAGCCAGATCCAGAGAACACGGTGAATCATTTCGTGATTGAATTATTTATATAGATTAAGTCAAATGTACATAGAAAGATCAGTCAGGTAGTAAATATAGACTAGTTTTGCAGCCTACATTGGAAATATTTTCCAAAATTTTTATTCTTATTTTATAGCTATGGAGAATATTCGTCGAACTCGACCTTAATAAATAACATGGCCTAAGTTATGAGTAAGGGAAATTTCATATAATAGCTTTTTTAGCTGTCACAAATGGCTCATATTATGTAAATAATCCTGTATATTGATAATAGATTTAAAAATTAACTTCTTCCAACAGGCTATAAGACATTTTATAGGCAGCGTTAGTAATATTAAAAGCTTTTGGACATTTTTCTTTCCATTATGAGGTCAGTGATTCAAAATTGAATGGACCCATGATAGAATAGAATATTTTTGATGGTTAATGTTGGACTATATAGCTTATTGAAAAATTTGGATGATTAGTTTAAAGTATTTATTTCATATTTGTATCTGAACAAAGATAAATAAATTTATTTTGACTAAATATTTCATGAGTTTGAAACAATATTAAAATAATACCATTTTATTAGTTACTATTTTAAATTTCGTATTAGCAATTTAATGTAAATCATATTGAATTTAATGGTTTTAATAAGGTAATAAAAATTATTTTAGTGGCAATCTTTTTTTTTCTTTTTTTTAGAAAGGCCATACTCCTCTGCATTTTGCTAGTAACCTTGGGTGTCAAGGAATCATTGAGACTCTCATTCAATATGGAAGCTCCATCAACTGTAAGAGCCAGGTAATAAAATTTAAAATAAATACTTAGCTTGAAAGACTGAATTCTATTAAATAATTTATGCCAAGTATAAATATAGACAATATAGGTTATAGTATACTGAGTGTAAAATAAGCGCTTATTTCATTTATTCAAGTTCAATGTTGGGGTATATATATATATACAAACATAGAATTTTTACTCAGTAAAGTAAATTTGCATTTTTAAGTTCCTTTTTTTTCAGAATGGTAGTACGCCTCTTCATTTGGCCTGTCAGGCCGATAAGTTTGATACTGTTGAGCTGCTTATTGCAAAAGGTGCTGCTTTGAACGAGGTTAATGTGGTAAGAAGATTTTTTTCCCAAAAACATTATGTTGGTTAAGTTTGAAACGTATATATAGTTCTAAAAATCATGTTCTTATTTTCTGTGTATTGTATGTACAAATATACTTATACATATATGTTTATAATTTAAGATTCAGGAATACACATTAGAAATTTATTAATCAGTCAATTTTAAATCTTTCAATGAAGCCAATACAAAACTATTTTTTCGAAAAAATTGCGTTGAAAAACTGATAAAAACCAACTTATACTTGACTTTACATACAACAAATCAAATAATATCTGATATCTAATAATCACTTTTACTAAGGTTAAAATTTAAACATTCTTTCTAAAAACGTTCAAATTGATGAAATTAAGTTATATTTCAATGAAAAGCATTATTATACTATGGTATGGCATGTGCTTTTATGTGTTACTTTCTGTAGGTTGATTTTTGAACTATTTTTATTAAGAGTTCTGAGCATAAAGGTGTAAAAATATTATTTAAGTAACGAGCATAACATTTTACAATCCGCTGAAAGTTATCTTTTTAGCGGTACCCTTCAATATTTATAATTCATTTACTTACACATTCATATCCTGATTTCACATCAAAAACACTGATTTATGTTTCAGAGAATGCAGTGTCCCATTCATATTGCGGCGGAACAAGGCTACACTGAGATATGTAAAATTCTACTTGCTGCTGGAGCGGACATTGGTCAAAAAGAACAGGTTACAAATATATCCAATTTCTAAATTTTAAAAACAAACAAAAAATCATACTAAAAGTTTAACATTAATTCTGGGCAACAGTTTAATATCGTGGTGGTGCTAAACAACTTTTTATTTTATCACGCGTTTATTTACATACAATCAAAAAGGAGAGATAAGAAGTTATGGGTATAAAGAACGCTTGATCACACTAATACTTTTATTCAAACTTTTTCTTTCCGCTAATAACAATGTGGTTGTTCTATCATACCCCATCCACCATTTCTGGCCATTTGAAAAACCACGATGAGATCCAAACTGAGCAGAAGTTATCGGCCGAATCAAAATACTCTTCACAACAGCTTGTGGGCTTATTCCCTTGTGTTGCAGAGTGGGAAGACACCGTTATACATAGCGGCCAGAGGAAGTTTCACGGCTATTGTTGATATGATCATCAAGACCGCCCGGTTAGACTACCCTCAACCAGTAGGTACCCTAGCATGCACCCTGACTACGATCACAGAAACGGTGATAGCACAAGTTGTTTATTATTATTTTATACATGTTGATTTCTTTTCTAGATGTTGTTGCAGTTAACCACCTTCCAACAATTGGTGTTTGATGATTTAATTAGGAAACTATTAACCTACTAATAATTTAATATAGACGATTTTTATATAAAGTGCTTAACCTGAAAAGTAGCGCGCTTACATTGCTTAGTTTTACTACGTTGTAGCATATTAATAGGGTAATAGTGTATTCAAACAAGGTACGACTGATACCTTTAATAGCAAACGAGAATATAGTCAATCCGATTTTTAAATATATTTAATAAGACACACAATTAATGATTTTATTTGTATTTGAATAAATATCTTAGAGCTTATAAATCAATTTTAATTCATAGTATTTGATAGCCAACGTTCATGTGTTCATTGATAAGGCCTTGAACATGGTCTAAACTCAAGAGTGTTCAAGTTTCTGTCATATTACTGGTCTTAGAATAATCGCTTTTGCTATATATATATATAAGATTGGTTTTAGATGTTTCAGGATTAGGTTGATTGAAAGTGCTAATTTAGTTAGCGTTATATTATTTGAAATCAACGTAAAAAATTACTAGTTAGTTAATAACAATTATTAATAGAAAATTGTGTTAAAGAGTTTCACTATTTTAGACATGGTTTCATTTATTTTTACACACGCGTACTAAAGGCACTATTATTAACACATGATCCAAATAATTTCACAAGCACTCACTAACATACATATGCCAACTATCTGATTACATGTAATACGTATAGTAAATGTATTTTCTGTTCTCTTCTAAAAGGAAAAACATTTATAATACTACTGGTGAACTCCTACGATATACTGTACTTATAAATCATAATATGGCCTTTTTAGACCAAACTAGTATACAGTAGTATTTAAAAAATGAATGGTACGACATGATTTTACCTACTTTATTATTTATCCCATTGAAGTTTGGTTATAAAACATGACAATTCATTACCATTAAGTTATCATCGAATTTAATCTCTTTCAAAAAAGAGTATAACGTTTAATAAACATTGAAACTGTTCACCAGCTACCAATATTTAATAAAATTTGTTAAATTTATTTTAGAACAATATCAGAATTTCAAAAAATAAATTATCAGTAAACTACCCCTAAATAATCTCTAATTTAATAAAAAGATTTTTCCTCATGCATTTGTCTTTAAAGAAGTTAAAATTCACTTAACATTATTAATCATATTATATTAAGTTAAAATAATAAGTATGAGCCCATTTGAAGCAAGACTAATTGGATAGTGGATCATATTAAATTAAAAAATAATTAGCTCATTAACCAAAGTTTAAGTTATATACAGCCTCAATATCAGAGATAATATTATAAAAAGCTCAACTAAAATATAACCCAGATATATTTTAAGTTTTTCCTAGTCGAAGATTTAGAATCTCGCCTTGTTTGTAATGCACCTTTAACAATGCATGAAAATTTTAGATCAATATATTTTGGTTAAGTGTTTATTCCCCTAAATGTTATTTAGAATAGTTGTTGTTTGAATATGTTTTTAAATTGTGTTAGTTCTGTGTAAGTACACACTTCGTAATGGCACTATGAATTAAAAACAAAGAGTCTAGAGAGTATAAAACTTAATAGGAGACTTAATGAAAATTCACAAATATAAAGGGAAAATTATTTAAATATTCTTTTAATTCAGGCATTTATTATAACATAGTAAAAAAAGATCGTTATTATTAATTAGTATGTAAATTATTTTTTTACTCGTGTTAATAGCTAATACTTAAAAATGTATAAAAATATTTCCTAATAATTATTCAGTAATTATATTTTAAATAAATCAATTATTTATCTAACAAAGGGTTTGAAATTTTTTAATATCACATTAATTATTCCCTAATATTTTTTAAAACCTTACCCTCTTCGATGAATACATAGTCAAAGGTATTATTTTCTTAATAAATTGGACCGCTGATGACGGTGATATTGGGGTTTGAATACTTGTATCGTATACAGAAGGTAGTTTTTACTAATTATTTTCCACTCCTTCCACGCAAATGGGGTACAAATCATATAATTCAACCTTTCTCATCCAAAACACATTTGCGTAACTTATACATGTGCATATAACTCAAGTGGGTAGTAAGACGTAGACCGCCTCGGTGGCGTAGTTGGCTAACGCGCTTGTCGTGTTGAGCTCGACCGTCGAGGACGGGGAGATCGAGGTTCAAATCTTGGTCGGGTTAACTGGGGGTGGTTTTTCCTAAATGGTTTTCCACTCTCCCTCCACGCAAATGCGGGTTCACTTCCTCTAAATTCAACCCTCCAATTCCTAATCCATTAGTGTAATTAGTACTTAAGCGTATAACCCGAACGGGTAGTAAGACGCGGTGCTAAATATTATTATTATTATTATTATTATTATTATTATTATTATTATTATTATTAAGACGTCGAGCCAAAATAGAATAAATAACATGAAACTAAAATTTGTAATTGAAAAAATCTAGATTATGTAAATTTTGAGTTTTTAATTTAATAATAATAAAATAATGTATTTTTAATTCAATTAAAGTATGTAAAATAATAAGTATGCATATATAAAATAACCTAGCCCCAAAGTATAATGAATTAGTTTGGATATCGCATATGTATTAATTGAGGATGCCAACAAAAAATGATGGAAATGTAACATGTAGAAAAAAGACAGCAGGGTAAATAATCTAAGGTGTAATTCTCGATATAGGCTTGACTAGCGATAACGGGAATATCTGGGCTCAAATCCTGGTAGGGTATACTAAGGGTGGTTTTTCATAAATGCTTTCATACATCAATTTCAACGCAAATGGGGGTATAATTCCTCTAAATTTAAATTTACTCATCTCTAAATACTTGGATATAACATAAAATTATTTGCACAAAATCCTACAGTCCAATTATTATTATAAGAAGAGACGTTTTGAGTGATTAAAAAAATTTCATACTCATGTTACCTGTAGATTTCCCTTTTGATGCTCTTTCAACGTCTTTAGATCAACACTACAAATAATTTACCTAACAAAGGGTTTGGTAATTTTTAATGTCACATTAATTATTTTCTAATGTTTATTTCAAACCTTACTCTCTTCGATGACAACATAGTTAAAGGTATCACTTATTTAATAATTGGACTGCTGATGACAGTGATTTTGGGGATTGAATAGCAAATTCTAACCACAAAAACCAATTTTATCATATTCTTAAAGCTCCATTTTACCTTAACACTACAATAAATGCAAATTCAATCGAAATAGTTAAGATTCTTTTAAGATTTAGAGTTATTACTTCATTCCTCGTACGTATGAATAGTAAATATCTCACAAAAAATATTTTGGGTAGTAAAAAACATCATTGCTACTATTAATGTTTAAATACCAAAATAGAGCACATTTTTAGAGTGAAACAAAACGATTTAACAAGTCACACTTTACCATTTCACTTTAACAATCCCTTTCAGCATCAGAGATTTACCAACAATATCACCTAATTAGGCTGTACTGAAAAATATATCAAATCCACTATGCATAAATCTTTGTAATCGTGTTTTAAAATAAATACAAGATTATTAAAAAAACAACCAGAATTGGTAAATTAAAAACCGTTTCTAGTTAAAATAGTGGATCAGTTTAAACATTTTACTTTAAAGACAGTAATTAGGAGTTTCCACTTAATAATACGTTAGTATTTAACTATACACATATAAGACGTATTTGTTGTATTTCATAATTAGTCAATATTAATCAAAATTAATGTTGAAAGATTTTAATCTTAGAGGAACTTGAAAACGAATATTAGAAACACATAACTTAAATTTTCTTAAAATAACTATGTATTTCTTAGGGATTTTTGGCTTGTGACGAATTAAAAGTGTTATATAAAATATATACTAGCATTCTTTTTCTAAAATTTTTAATATATTTATTGATACTCCACCAAAATAATAATGGATAACACATGTCATTCAAATCTTTTGAATTATAAATTTGTGCCAAAGAACATATCTTGAATTATTCCTTATTTAAAGATCTTGACATTTATCAAGACTGTGAATTTAAATCAAAATATTGGTTATTTATTTTTAAAGATATTGATTCAGGTTCCTCTGTGATAAAAAATGCATTCTTACCATGCCACAATAATATATGATGTAACAGTTACTAAGAAATTATTGAATAAAATATAACATAGTTAAACCATAACCCACTATGGTGGCTAAATAATTTAAGGCGTCACTCTCATAATAGACTTGACTGACGATGAAAGAGAGATCAATGTTCAAATCTTGGTCAGATGTACTGAGGGTAATTTTCCAAAATATTTTTCAACCTCCTTCCATGCAATTGCTGGTACACTTACTCTAAATATAACCTTCCTCTTATCCCTATTACACTAGACTAATTAGTACATAAAAGTTTAAAGTGAACGGGTAATAAGAGGCAGTACCAGAAAAACAGTTATACATATAATATAATAGAAAAATCTCAAATAAAGTGGTTTTTGGGAGTTAGGCCATATATGTGTATACCTCCCATTCTTGAAGTAAAAATCTAGCTAAACCCTTAGCCACATTGTTTCTTCTCTGTGTGACCAGGAGGAAGAGGGTGGCGATACTAGCGTCACTGTAAGGAGGTGGCGACCCATGGAAGAAGGACCGACGCAGGACACCAACAATAGGCTACGACAGCTCCTCTGGCGTCTCGCCTACAAGCATCTCAATGAGGGAGAATGGAAGAGACTGGCCTATCACTGGGCTTTCACAGAGGAACAAATTCACGCCATAGAACACCAGTACACAGGTGATTGACTCTTTCTTAAAAGAGAATTAGGACAGACCCACCTCGGTGGCGTAGTCAGCTAACCCGCTAGTCGTATTGAGCTCGACTGCCGAGGACAGGGAGATCGAGGTTCGAATTTCGGTTGGGTAAACTGGGGGTGGTTTTTCCTAAATTGTTTTCCACTCTCTCTCCACGCAGTTGCGGGTTCACTTCCTCTATATTCAACCTTTTCAATTCCTAACCTATTAGCGTAGTTAATACTTAAGCGTACAACCCGAACGGGTAATATGATGTGGTGCTAAATAAATAAATAAATAGAATTAGGACATTAATTGGGGCAAGAGAGCCTACTGATAATATAAAGAAGATTTAATTACATGTATATTGGTTAAGTATATTAGATCTACAAGAAGAAGACTGTGTTAATAAGTGTTTAGGACCATTATAACACTAACTAGAATTTATATTTAAAAAGTGACAAAACTATTATACAAATTAATGTTTTTATTCTAATAGGTAATACATATTTAAATACTCATATTTGTAATTAATTAAAATAAAGCTTTAGTGTGCGCATGGTCTAAAGTGCTACACTCGCAGTAAACTAGACTGATGATGACGTGGAGATCAAGGTTATCAATTTAACCTCCATTATCCCTTAAACCATTGTCGTAATTAGTATATAAGCGTATAATTAGAAGGGTTGGTTAAATGCGGAGCTAAAAAAAATTGCAATACTATAATCCTACATAAATATCTACATTTTAAATTAAAATTCCACTAAAGTATTTCTGATTTTCAATAAAAGGATATTACTAATAAGTGAGACCTCCTGAACATTGTGTACTCCTAATCCCACATATTAATTCCCATAATCCATAATAGTATTACCAGAATGGTATTCTTACAAGGGTTGCACGAAGATGTATCCCAAAAGTTGTGGTATCAACTGATGCTTGAGCTCTCCTAAACCATAAAATAATTCCCTCAATTATTATTGATACTTATTTTCTTGAATAATGCCTTAAAAATTAAATTAATTGGAGAGAATTGACCAATATTTTTTTATTTATGAACATTTACAAAATTTGCTTCTAGCAGGATGAATGAATTATAATATGAAATTGAAAAATATGATTTGAATGGGCAATGATTATCTGAATTAAAATCTGTTTTCCTTATATGTCTAGGTTCTTCAAGCTACAAAGAACATGGCTTCCGTATGCTTCTCATTTGGGCGAATGGCTTGAAACCAGAGGTGAACCCCATAAAGGATCTTTGCGAGAGCCTGTCAGCTATAGGGAAAAAAAATATCGCAGGTATTATCAGAGATAATCCACGATGTTTGGTATCTTTATTTAAAGAAGATCCCTAATTTTCTATTGTGATATAGATAATTTATAATGTAACCTAAAGTTTCTGTGAAAATGAGCACGTAAAAATATTAAGTTAATCTAATTTGGAGAGAAAAATTCTGCTAGTGTTGCTCCATGTTTTTATTTGATCACCAATTCCAAAACATTTATATATTTAATTACATTTTCTGTAGTTATGAGTGAAGATGAGGTGACGAAAAATACATTTCTTAGAAATAGTAGATATCAACAATTAGTGAGTTTAATTTGCACTATTTCATTCTTATCCGTTTCAATAGCTTTAACATTTCAGTACTTTTTTTCATTTAATTAATTTCAAGTTTAGTTTAGTGACGATAGCTGTAAATTTTATTTTGATATGTCCTTAGCCAATAATAATTATTTTACCTTATTAGTAATGAATCCCCAATACACTCATCACAAACTAATGGGGGTGTATTAATTCAAGGGAAGTAACACTAAATTAACTATCGGAACACTGGTAAGAGATGAGAAGATTATTGTCTCTAAAAAATCATGCACAATGTTAACTATAGAGTATTACAAAACCTTACTGGATTATCTTCATACCTGTTAAACTGAACTATTCAATAATTTCCCAATAAATAGATGCAATTTAATTTTACTCTATATCCCAAGGAATATATGTAACAATGCAACAGTTTTATTTTAACTTTGTGACATGTGGTTAAAATATCTTGGATATAATTGGAATGAATTTTTAATATTGGTTTTGACTAATTTACATTTGTTCTGGTTTTATTATATATATATAATTATTCAGTCAATATATTCATCAAATATTAATTAATTATATTTCAGATTCTCTTAGAAAAAAATTGGACCAAGATAACGAAGACTATTTCCAGAGTGATAAAAGAAAATGTTGGCAATGTAATGTTCTATAGAAATTTACATAATTTTATTTGGTATATAGCTATAAAGTAAAGGTATACAGCCTTAAAATAATATCAAACGCTGTAAATACTATTATATACATATATAAATCCCACCTTATTATTGAAACTTGTTCTTATGCTAATACTAATTAGAATGTTAAAAATAAAGTAAAAGTATCAACAGTATTTGTCAAACTGATGTGATTATTCACTTTGATTAAGAGGACTAGTATTTATACAAACAGTTTTATATATGCTGGTGGTATGCCTGAATTTGATTAAGTAGACGAATTACCATCGACATTTTTGTAAATACCTATTGTATAACTGATTTAGATTCAAGGGGCTTGTTTTATATCGACAGGCTTCAGTGAGGATGATTAACCCGCTTATTGACTCTCAAGTCCGCCTCTAGTAAAATGCATTTATTGTAATATTGTATTCAGTAATTATAGTACTTTTATATTCCACATTATATTAATTTGCTTATAACCTTATAAAAGAAAATGTTAATATAATAACAAATATGAGGAGATTATATATAGCCTTACTCAAATAAAAATACGTATACGTATATACTGAATTTAATACTTTCATTTGAGTTTTCTTGAGAATTATATAAATATAATAGTAATAATATATTACTAATAATTAATAGTAAATTAACTACTCCTTGTAATATTTTATATATTTAATTTTCATAAAATTTGTCTTCCCTTTAAATGCATTGCCTTTCCATATAATATGACTTTATAAATTAGTCCAGATACGTAATATTTTGTAATTAAAATACAGTAATAAGAAAATCTTCGTCAGGTTTTACAAGTCTTGTTGTTTACCTAAATAAAATATCATCATTAAGCCTAGTGAATTTTAGATAATCTATTAAATAAATTGTCTGTCAACGTTCCAACACGTAGCCAGAAAACTAAGCATTTCTTACTATGGAATATTCAAAAATATAAATATATATGTATAGTTTTTTTTTTAAATAGGCATTACTGATAATACAAATTGTTTCAAACATTAGGTTTGATTTTGGGGAAAGATTATAGTTTAGTTGATAACATTTAGAAAATAAGTATTTTATAAAACCCATGATATATATTTGGCAAGAACAACAGTAAAACTTGTCTATAATGTGAAATAATTGATTTAAAGTTATTTTAACAAAGATATTTAGTTTTAAAAATTTATAATTTTACAAATTGAAATAAAAATAGTCATAGTGTTTGAACTTTTTAAACGTACCTATTATTCATAAACATTATGTTATTAAAATCTTTAGGCAATTTGATATAACTATTTTTTTTAATTTGATTGGTTAATGTTTTTCTTATTCAATTAAAAAAGAAATTATATATTTTTTCAATATTTCCAAACTTGAATTTCAAAATAATCTTGACTAAAACTGAAAATATGAAATAGGACATTTCAGGAGACTATGAATCAAAATATTGTGTTTCTGGATATTAAAATATATTGACTTTGTACATGATTAATCAGATTTGAAAAAATATTTTGTATATAGCCTAAACACTTCTCTTATATTTTTAATCATCAAATATTTTCACCGTTTTAAATTATAAAAAAAGCTTATTTGTAAATATTAGCACTCTTCTTTAATCTCGTTTAAACTATCTACCGTTATAGTAAACTAAAAAATAAATATTCCCACCACAGCTAGAAGCTTAAAGACATCCAACACACGATTTAATTTAAAGTATGTGATGGACGTATGGAATACATTACGAGTCTTGGAAAGTGTGTAGTAGAGCATTGAAACTCTAAGAAAAAAGTTCCAGGATCGATATCCGTGTCCAGTTGTCATTTTAATATATTTCTGAATATGATACCTGATGAAACTACATACGTATCTTAAGAATCTTTCCATATTTTAAGCTTTACTTATTTTGCAGCTATTAGTTGTACCAGATTTAGCATGTTTAAAACAAATATTCAAACAAATAATTCTAATGATTCATATAATCAATCATACAAAGGCTTTAAATAATGCTGTAACTTTCTTTTTTCTGCTATAAGTAAATAATTTGAAAAGTGGGTTAGATTAATTGATGAAACTAGTCATGACAGCTTATTAATATTAATGTAATATATTAATTTCAAAATATTCTTAAGTTAAAAAGTGAAACAAAATATAAACTAATGTTTTAAAAAATTAAGAAATAAACTATAGATTTTCCACACAATATGTTGAATGATATAAAATTCAGGATACATTTTCATAATAGACGGTCTCTTGAAATAGAAAATACAATCTTAAAACATTAATTTTACATATGAAATACATACATTTGTAGTTCTTTATAAACCATACTAATTTTTTTATAATCATAAAGAACCACACTGTATTTTTATAGTACTTATATTTTATGAATGGCATTTATAATTTAAACGTTTCAAATTACTATACTTCTTAGGAAATTATTATAAATTTTGAGGTAACTTCAGTATATTTAATTTAAAAAAATATCTTCCCATTTAACATGTGACTTCATTCACCTGGGCTTGCATATAAATATATTTTTTATGATTTTTGAATGGTGTTGTATACATTGTAATTTGGTTTATGCCAACGAATTTTCAGACCTTCAAAATATATTCTGAGAGTTGTAACTAATTTCTAAAAGTAGGTAATTTAACTTAGAAAAATTATTAATATACATTGTGATTAGAATCAAAGATTTCCTTGAAAATTTAAAAGTTAATTTGAAGCCTTAATCATTGTTTTCTTAAATAGCCCTGTTCATAATATCATATTAGTAATACTGAACTCTTAATATCTTTAATAAAGGATATATTAGTGGTGTGAATAGATTGATATATGTTTTATAATGTATAATAAATATATATGTTTATTTGATATGCGTTATCTATTAATGAAATTTACATAATTTATGGAATTATTTGCTAATATTTAATTGAATAGTGAGTGCAATTCAATTTAAAAAATTACATAAGCCATTAAATTCAGATATAATATAATACATACATATATAAGTTAGAAAAAACAGAACTATTAATTAACAATCATATATTATAATTATTATATTAATTGTATAAAAACAAGTAAATTTAGGGAACATACCAGTGAGATAAGGTCTTGTATAATTATTTTTATAATAGTAATCAAACTCTCTGTATATTACAGGGTCAAATATAGAACAACTAATAATATAGAACATTATGAATACACGTCGTTCACTTCCACTTAAATCTAATAATATTATCATTATTTAATATATTTAATTACTTTTATTATTGATGAAATATGATTTTAATTATAAAAAGAGTTTTTAATAATAGCATGTAAATATTTTTAATATAATTTTCCAGTTTACTTTGCAAAATATTGTCAATACAACGAAAGCTTATAGTCACTAGTTAAAAATATATTGCGTTGATAGTGCAATAGTATTCATCCTGAAGTTTAAAAGCAGTAGTAGTTAAATATAATCGATAATGTGATGATATCCCTTGGCGAAAGTATATACCCTATTTTATTACTATTGCAAGCCTTCTTTCAGCCGTCCGATAGAAACCTACTAAAATATTAAAACTTTAAGAATTCAATACCCTAATTTCATGAGAAAGTAATAAATTAGAAATGCTTTAGAATATATTAGATTATAGCAACTCAAATCTCTTTTTATATAACTTAATTCCAAAATAAAAAAAGGAAAGTTCCTTAAATACTCTTAGTTCCGTTGATGAATTAAACTAGCTCAAGATAGTTATACCTGGCTTATTTTTTGTTAGTGTGGCAATTAACTTTCGAATTAAAAATGCCTTGATTTATCCAAGCTATTATTTAAAACTAGAAACGAAAGCCAATAAATAATATTTTAGGGATTTAAATTTATTGGTGAAATCATAATACTTATTACAAAAATAAGATCTAAGTAGGCTATATGTTACAAATCAAAATCTAACAATCATATCAATTTAAGAATATATTAATACGCTATAGGAATACATATTGAAAGAGTTTTCTTTCTACTACATTACTTACAAATTTAATTCTAAGTGTAATAATGGTATAGCAATATCGTTATAGTAAACGCTAGTTGATTTTTTTTCTCAATCTACCTTATACATTGGTTGTATATTGTGTTAAATTAAATCATTTTGTAAATTATTTGTTATATTTAAGAAGTAAAAGTGTTAAATTAATTTGGTAAATTAATACCATACCAACTCAAATGATATTACTTGGTAATGTATTCATAAACATAATGAATAAACTGTATGAATGTCATGAAGGGATTAATATGCTCAAATATTCGAAATATCAAGAGGATGATGACAAAATATTTAGAAAATGTTAATATACCTTTATTTTATTTTATAAATCATCAAACAAACACAAAATTTTATAAGTAATGTGTTTATGACTATAAAAGCTGGTCCACCTTTGGTTAAATATTTATATGATAGAAGATTAAATCTATCTTATAAAAAATTTTCGTGAAATAAATGCCCAACCTTTTATAATACATCCATTTTACAGTACTATATTATATTGAAGAGAAAAAATTTCAACTAAATTAAAAATACTAAAATAATTAACATTGAGCTGCATACAACTTGAACAACTGTGAATCTTGAAATTATAGTTAATTTTTCCAGAACTACAAACAAATGAATATAAAAAAACAAAATTATAAATAAGCTCATGAAACCATTAATTCAGAATACATTTATGAAAAAATTATACAGATGTAACTTATTTAAATCTAAATAACAAGTTCTCAAATAAATATAATATACCTATTAATATTTAAAAATCCATAGATATCTTACATCTTTATTTATTATTTGTCTTTTATTACAACCCTAAATGTGAGAATGCAGGAAACGTGAAAAAATGTCAGTTATTTTAGTTTTTTTAATAGCAAGACTTTTTTTGCTCAAAATATATCAAATATTGCTTCTATATGAATCTAGAATTTAATTTTCTTCATATAATAATATAAACATTTGTTGAATATCTGTAAAATATGTCCTGGAATTTTTGTTGAAGCAAGATTTGAATTATTTTTAACAAAACCAATGTTTCGCTATAAAACTGCAAAAAAAAAAAAACTTTTCTCGCACCGCCTGCATCCCCTTCTTAAAAACTGCTTGTATTTTAAATTTTCAAATACGTATTTGCATTTTAGGTGTTATAATAACCTTTTATTTGTGGTTTTTAAATAAATACATAGAATAAGCACGCTCAATAATATTATATTTTTGTAAGTAATTATAGCTTAGTATTGTTATTAAATTATCAACAAACACGTATCTATAGTAATTAATAACATTAATAAAACTTAGATAAGGCTTGTTGCAAAAATAATTGTAAAATAATATTTACTTGTTTTATACGAAAATTAATAAAAATAGAATTTATAGTATGAATAACTAATGAAGAAAATGATTTCAAGGAATTTTACTACACATTTAGAGCAAAGAGTTAGTGAAGAATTTTATAAAGTATAACACCAATATATTTTATACAGATTATTAAATATCTGTTATAAATTGGTTTACATTCAAATTATTTTTATGAAAAAGTATTAAAATACGCGACATTTTATGAATAAAGCTTAATGATATACAAAACATATATATACAAAACATATATATAACTATACACTTCATAGTATAACACAAATAAATATTATACGGATTATTAAATATCTGTTATAAAAGTGTTTTACATTCAAATTATATGAAAAAGTATTAAAATAAGTGACATTTTATGAATAAATCTTAATTATATTCAAAACATATATATGTATATGTGCGTACATATATATGCAAAACATATTATATGTGCATGCATACATACGTATATATGCTAGACGTATGTATATGCATAATTACATATATGCAAAACATATTATATGTGCATGCATACATACGTATATATGCTAAACGTATGTATATGCATAATTACATATATGCAAAACATATATATTTATACATGCATACATATATATGCTATATATATTACAAAAATCTTAGTTAAATGGATTGTGTGAAAATATAATATTGTTTTAGAAATTGTGTTATGTTGAGACACAGTTATAATAAAATTATATAAACTTAGATTTTTTTATAAAAATTCTAGCTCGTTAACTTTTAATGTTAACTAAGTTTATGACAAAAATTAAAGTATAGAAGTACATAATCTAAGCAATTGCAACTCAAATGTATTTAAGATAAGGTAACAATCTAAATAATGTCAAATTTAAAGTCCAGAATATGTTAAAATTAATTTAAATAATACCTCTTTAACTAAAACTGATTAGTTGTTTAAATTATAAAATAATATTCAATGGCATATTCTTATTATTATTTTTGTCCTTTAACCTTTAAAGTATTTGTAGAGGTAATAGTAAATGTGATTGATATATTTTTATGTATAAATTATCATCAAATACCGGATGAAAGAATAAATTATGGAAGTCTAGCTTGTAATATAATTGAATTCTAAATTTTAAATAAAACATTTAATCTAGTTATGCACTTCCTTCACATATTTTCAATTTAAGTTACTATTATATAAGTAATTTTTTATAATCACTATATTATTTATATCTAATATACCTAGTTTAATATTTTCTCTTGCTGTTTGTTAAAAATCTGCATGTACAAAACTACTAGAAATCATTTACTTAATTAATCATAACATAAAGCTACTTGCTAAATATTTTAGGAATGTATTTCCGAAATATTAAACAAGAGTTATATAAACACACTTTAATATGTATTTAAAAAAATCGTATGGATTTATAATAATTTAAGTGGCTTTTTAATATGTAACGACACCTTTTGGGAGTTCATATAGTTTGTAAATTTATTGGTTTCAAATATAGCTTGATTTTAAAAAAAATTGTTGTGACTCATTATTGACTGTTTTACATTATTTAATTTTTTCTCCAAATAAGGTTTCTTTTACAGAGTATGATTTAGTAATAATCATTTATTGAATTTTTAGTACTAACATATTTTTTAACTATATAATTTTCATAAATCTCACTCAGTATTTTATGATATAGAATGATGCTTCATGTCTGATGAACATATAATTAATTGTTGGGAGAGACGTCACAGAAATAAACTTCAACGTGATTAATATCATCTGCTTCCTATTATTAATTGATTAATTCTCTATGGATAATACCAACACAAGAAAGAGTTTATACTGAAAAAAAAACACACAAAAACTAGGGGCTAGTATTCTAATCAACATTCCATGGTTTATTTTATGGTTATTTATTGTCTCCGGATTGATTGTATCAACAATGGTGAAAAAATAAATTGTGCTGCACATTCTGACTACTTCTAAATATTATTACTTATCTAACCACAACATTTTAATAGAGCTGGATAAAGAAAATCACCCAAGTATTTGCGTGAAAAATAGATTGAAAACATCTATTTTAAAAGCTACCTAAAGTATAAAAAAGGCTACTAAGAATTCATACTTTGAAATTAGACGTGAAGAGAAACAATCGCACAAATCCTGGTGGCCATATTGTTTTGTTTTTCTACTTGTATGAAAATAGCCTTGCTTTCATTTCTTAGAGTTTTTAGATTGGATTAAAAAAACTCAGTCCACATTTACCTATAACAGCTCTACAATGACTTTATGTTCTTATAATACCATAGAATATGAAGATAGAGTTAATTATAATTATAATAACAATAATAACCATATTGGCTTTCAAACATTAACAAAAGCATTAGCCCTTGGTAAACTATATCTAAAGAAAAAAGCTATTTATTCCATATAATAATATTAACTATGGAACATGTAGAAATGTAAGGTTGTATGGAACTTTAAAAATAAGTCAATATCAAAGGTCAAGTCACATATTATAAACTCACAATAACCTTCACATACACAAAAAATTTAAAATGAAGAATAGCAACTTGGTACATCATAAAAGTAGCCTATGTAAATATCTCACACAATGTTATTAAATGACATAGTAGTTTACACATAGATAATCCAGCTAGGTAGGTAAAAGATAATCTATTATTATCATAATCAATATCGCCATCATCATCCCCAACATAGTTTTGTTCAAATTAACTCACGGTTGTAGACTATACTGCTGATGACGAGGTTATTGGAGTTAGAATTCCGGTCGGCTGTACTTAGGGTGGTTTTACGACGTTACCTATAGGCAAATGCAGGTACAATTCCTCTACATTCAGCCTTCTTCAGCCCTAACAAATAAGTATAATTAATATGTGTAAAACCTGAACAGGTAATCAGAAGAAGTGCAAAAAAAATAATTTAGCAGTGAAATAAAAATACTTAAATAGTACATAAAGAAGTACCCTCCAGTTGTATAAAAACGTAGAACCTTGACTTATATCAGTATGGCCATTTTTTTCAAGTTGTACAATAGAGTAACACGTCAGTATAAGTTTGCTACAATTTGCTTACC
This sequence comes from Timema podura, assembly GCA_033556935.1. Classification (NCBI taxonomy): domain Eukaryota; kingdom Metazoa; phylum Arthropoda; class Insecta; order Phasmatodea; family Timematidae; genus Timema; species Timema podura. Next base: position 41,600,543 of record JAVRXN010000012.1, read on the forward strand.
TTGTGAAATTCCATTTCGCCATAGCTTATAGCAGTGTCATAACGTACGTAACTCATCAAGTTAAGACGGCTACTTTTTACGGAAATCAGAATGTACTTGCGCGTGTACAACACACTCGTACACAAACACTGTACACACATTATTAGTTGATCCTAATGCATAAACAAGACTAAAAATAAATTAAACAAGCACTATTTTTATTTTGTGTATTTGAATTACTTCCTTAACTTGAGACAATCACCTTTAATAAGTATAACAAATTGACACGTCTTCATGTTTTGTTTATTTCTTTTAATTTTCGTATTATTTGCTAAAATTATTTAACAAAAGTATTTTTTAATAAACCTTGGGCAATAATAATGTTGACCTAACAAAGATTTAAAACAACATTTTGGAATCAAGTGTATTCTCATGTATTTTGTGTGTGTATATACTTAGGTTGACATTTTATTTGAGATGGATAGGTAATTTAGATTCACGATCGCATTGTTTTTTTCCAACAAAAATTGGTGATGGAGAGTAATAATAATAATAAAAAAAGAATTGACCATCGACCTTATCGTTCAAACTCACTTGAGTTAGGGGAATTGTTACTAGTGTGCGGTAGTTCTCCTTGGTCGTGTGATTCCAAAAACCGCTACTAGATGTAGCTGCCGTGGCCATATAGAGTGACATTCAATATATCAATAATATATTTTATCGTCTAGCGGCTAAAATGATTAATTAAATACAATCCAAAAACAAATTAAACAAAGTGATCATTAAGTTTTAATTTAACTAAACTAAGTGGCTGCTTAATTTAATTAACTAAACAATTTGGGTGTTTATTATAATTTAAACTTCTAGCTAGGGAACTTTTTCATATGTACAGAATATGGGTAGATAACTAAGTACTAAACCATTTTAAATAAATGAAATAAAATTAAGTCCAATGAGAACCATTTATTTCTTCATGTGTCATTTTAAATTAATAGCATCAAAACCCATAAGATAATACTTTCAATGTGTATTTTTACCACATATCAATACCCCTTAAGGTTCCAAAATTAATCTATGTACATTTATATGCATATATGTATTTATATACTTGAGATGGGACACTCGACTCCTCGAATCCCTTGAATCTCATGGTATTTAAAGCATTTCAAGATTGTAAAACTCTCAACAAAGTATCTCGAAAATAACATGAAGGCCTTGATTTAATATGATAATTTTAACCAATTAATAAGAAAATCATATAGACACTTGCAAAGTTGGAAAAGTAACGAAATAGAAAAATAGGACAAAATTGTATTAAAATATTAATTTACATATAAATGTTTTTTGGTTCCTCATGACATAATATACATGATAAACAAGATATTAGTTTGTCAGTGGCACATCTATATTTTAATTCAATTTGAAGATTATTTCTACCTTTAAATAAATGCAAACATTCAAATTTTTTTTTAAGATTTGATGATTCGAATTATATTCAAGATTTGGAAGAAAGAGAAAGATATTTTATATATATATATATATATATACTCATAAATGAATACATACCCATATATATGTGTATGTATTAAATATGCTAATTGAGTAGGGTTAAGGTATACAAAATTCAGAGGAAATGTGCCCGAATTGCGTGGAAGGAGAATGGTTAGCTAGGGAAATCCACCCTTATTACACCCAGCTTGTATATGAATCCTTATCGTCAAACCAGAATGATTTAGCTTGACATTTATTCTAAGTGTCCATAGATGTTGATAATAAATACTATTCTAAAATGTTGTCAATCTTAAATACAAGAACATAAGTTTGTATTTTCTAACGCTTTTTGCTAATTTAACTTTATCTATACCAGGTTCAGTGGCCAGATGGTCCTAACTCCACGTCATCATTTTCGTGTTAGACTGGCATGGAAAAAGTGGGGATATCGAGGTTTGAATCCCACTTGTGTCTATTGAGGTTGGTTTTTCCTAAATAGTTTCCGGGTCTCTTTCCACGAAAATGAGGGTATATTACCTCTAAAATATTTTCTTCCATATCCTTACCCTTCAGACTAAATATCATACATGCGTATAACATGAACGGGTAGTCAGACGAGGTGATAAAAAAACTACAAATGTGACATACTCTCATGGAGCCCACACCAATTGGCACGTGGACCAAATGTAAAGATCAACTTGTATGTTTTTCCGGTTGAAGGAATTTAAGGTTCGATTCTTGATCTCGCATGGTGACAGTCATTATTCCTAAATTCATTTATACTTTCCTGCATTACTCAAATCTCATACTTTTTCATCATTAGTACATAAGCTTTCGAAACATGGCCTCTTACCTTAAATAAATAAAAGAGATTTAGGGTTCTCTAAGAGAATATTTGGTCTAAAAATTGATTAAGATAGTGGGGAGTGGAGGGGGGCTGCATAATGATGAGCAGCATACCCTGTACTCATCACCAAATATTGTTAGGATAGTAAAATGTCGTAGGCTACGCAGGTTATGCAGCGCAAACGGAACTATCTAGAACCGGGTTCAAGGTATTGAATGGCAAACCCGATGGGAAAAGACCACTGGGAAGACCCAGACACTGATGGGAGGATAACATTTGGATAGACCTGAGAGATATAGGGTGTAATGAGATAGACTGGATAGAATTAGCTCAAGATAGGGATAGGTGGCATACTTTTGTGAGTGCTTTAATGAACTTTCGATTTCCTAATGCCATGGAGTAAGTAAGTAAGCGTATTTCAAAGACGTATAACAAGGACTGTTAGTAGAACGTGGCGAGAAAAATACCAAAATAAAAATTATAAATAGTAAACAAATTATCCTTTTAGAAGCTAATGGTTGTTTTCATCATTATTCACGTTAATCTCTACTCTTGGAACTGTTCAACTCGCGTGATACCAGCCGACGTCTTAAGAAACGTCAAGACGACTAAAGGGGTAAGTTAACTGACGTCGTTGCAGACATGAGACTATCATCATTATCATCATCATCATCAAGATTGTAAGAGAGGTCGAACGATCTCGCATGGCGTGAGACGTCAGATGGGGTTTTTAATTAACTCGACAACATGGTGAGTACATACAAGTACAAGTTTGCGTTTTAGTGAAAACGAGTTTTTTTTTATCTTTACAATTTTTGTTAATTAGTGCTCGTGGCTTTTTCTTAGCGAATCAAAATAAGAATGGTTTTTTTAGCTTTATTTTTGTTCAAATAAACTTACTTCATAACAAACATTATTTCTTTTACTAATGATTCAACTTGTTGATAAAAGTATTCATACTGGTAAATGAATATAGTCTTTTGTTGAAAATCACCTTAATTTTACTTAAAAATTATAATTATAATCTTAATTTATTATATGAGAATAATCATTAGACCTGTTTTAATCAAATTCACATCAGTGGACACATGAACTGAATGTCAAGATCATATATTGTGTTTGGCTTGTGATGGGTAGGTTGGGGTATTAACCCCGTCTTGTTTAATTAAGGGTTTTTCTTTTTTCTAAATTATTCTACCCAATATTCCTTAAAGCGAAACAATTTCTTCTTAACTCAATTTTCTTTCAATTTTCTTAATACTTACGTATTTAGCATAAGAACATCTTGCAGGTGTATTAAGAAACATCGCAAGTTATAAAAAGTATACTGCATTTGTTGTTTTTAACGAAATAACGGGCAAAGTTTTTTTTTTAAACGGCTGAGTTTATGCTTGGTTGACGTCATTTAATTATGTTATTTTATTTATTATCTTGAAGTCTTAATTTTTATTTTTCCCACAAACGAGTTGTGTAGTGTAGTGTAGTGCACCTCGATACATCAAAGAGTCGAATTTTAATGAGATACAAACCAACGACCCGCCCAACGCTTCCTCCTCTTCCTCGTGCCGCTACCCCATCTCCACAAAGTTCCTTCTTGTGTAGTTATCTTTTAACACAAGGGATAATTTATCACTTCACTTCCACCCAACTAGGCCACGACGCATCTTACTCCTTCTATCACACCTCCTGATACCAACCACTTTCTTTGTCCGATTTTCTTCTTTTCACCACCTTCACCTTTGAGTGTACTGGTTTGTAGTTTTGTATTGGCCCTGATCGGTAGAAACCAGAACCACTTCAATGGCCACGAGTTCTGAGGCGCTACTTACACGATAAACTGGACTGCCAATGACGGAAGATTGAGGTTAAAATCTTGGCCCTGATTGAACACTAAACAGACAAACAAAAGGCAGACATTTCAGTTTTATAAAAATAAGTGTGGTAAAAGTAAAGAAAAAGTCAAGCTTCAAATAAACTAGTTTCCCTAAATATTTGTTATAAAATGTTTAAGATTTTCATGGTCCTTCCGCACCTGCAATTACACAGTATAATACTTCAGGATCACAAGATGCGTGGTATCATAAACTAAGGATTCCCAAAGAAAGTGGCTAGTACCAAATTTTCTATGTTTCTTGGTCCTTTGTCCACCCGAATAGTCACACTGTTAAATGTGCGTGATTACTACGGATTAAAAATAGAGGCTTAGTTGCTCACACTATTGATTTCATCAACTACTTATTTAAAGTTTAAATTTGTTTTTTTAATTGAGTTTAAAGATACACTTCCTATTTGAAACATGGTCTAAGTCATTAAGCTCAACATATTGATTTTTTTTAAATACACCTGAGGGGCACACCTTGGGGTTTCAAAAATGCACTTGAAAAGTGCCACCTTTCTATTATTCTTGCGTTTGAAATTCACACAATGGAGGTCATTTTGTTTAATGCGTTAAGATTAAAAATACATTCATCTCCACTCATAGTGAGCTCCTGTACAAAGTTCACTAAAACCGAATAAGTGTTTCACCATAACTTTAAGTAAGAGGTGTAGGGACAAACAAAACTTCACAATTAGAATACATTTATGTAAATCTATTTCTTAATATTTAAATAGTCGGCTATGTGCTGTTGCTTGCTGTGTGTCATTTTAATCAATATTTTCTGTATTTTAAAGGGATGGTTATTATATTTGTCTAAATAGCTATTCATGTAATTGTAAGATCAAATCGCATACAGATGTTGAACGTTATTTATGTTTATGTTTTATTTATTAGAGAAACATGATTTTCCCATCAATGTGAATATAAAACAACCAACACAAAATATAGTTTCATTTAGGATTTAAGATTGAAATATAGAATGTAATTACACTTTGGATTGTAGCAAAGCTGTAGCCAGCCAATAATTTCAGGGTGGTTTGGTGGGCACATCTCCCAATTACCTAAGGCTAGAAAAAATTCTAAATGATAAAAAGTTCTAGAAGCTATGCGAAGTGTTTTTTTCTGGTAACATAGCCCCCTAACTGCCGTATGCTAGGACAAATTCTGAATATTAAACACCTCTAGAAGCTCCTTGAAGTGTTTTTTATGGTAAAATAACCCCCCCCCCTAACTGCCGTAGGCTATAGAAAATTCTAAATATTAAACACCTCTAAAAGCTATCCGAAGTGTTTTTATGGCAACACTACCCCCTAACTGTCCAAGGATAAGAAAATTTTTAAATATTAAACACCTCTAGAAGCTCCCTGAAGTGTTTATTATGGTAAAATATCACCCCTAACTACCATAGGCTAGGAAAAATTCTAAATATTAAACAACTCTAGAAACTCTCTGAAGTGCCTTTTTATGGTAGCACAGCCCAATAATTTGTACTTGTATCTTAATTTTGATATTGTTTCAACCATAAATAAAGCCATATATATTTTGTTCATAAAATTTCGGGATAGGGGTTTGAACTCCGATCCCCCCTCCCCCCTCCGGCTACGGCCATGGATTGTAGTTGATTTTATCAAGTAAGAGAAAATGGATAAATAATTTCCACCTTAATAATTTGTTGATATTTCCAAGCCCATCGTTGACATGGCAACTTACAAAGAATGTTTACACATTAAAAGTTAATATATTTGAATTGTTACAAATTTAAAAGCAAATATAACCACATTAACAGTTTTCTGACACTGCTTCTATCAAATTTACTCACTAAATATAATAAATAGAAGTCTCATTTAATATTATACATAAAGTAAGCTTAAAACATTAATATATGCACATTTTCAATCAAAATTTTATCCAGTTGCCGGTAAATAATAAGGCTTATATAAATAATATGATTTAATTTAGCAAAAAACCAGTTTTAAAATTGATTACAAACGAGTTTTCAAATTGTTAAAAAATAATGACATTCAACTTAAAATAAATGGTTAAAATAAATTGTCTGAACAATTTCCTACTGTATGTGTATTCGCTTCTATCTTATAAGACATATCCAACTACAATTTTTATAAAGATAAAAAATTACCCGCCTCGGTGACGTAGTTGGCTAACGCGCTAGTCGTGTTGAGCTCGATAACCAAGGACGGGGAGATCGAGGTTCGAGTCTCGGTCGGGTGAACTGGGGGTGGTTTTTCCTAAATGTTTTTCCACTCTCCTTTCACGCAAATGCGGGTTCACTTCCTCTAAATTCAACCTTCCCAATTCCTAATCATTTAGAGTAATTAGTATTTAAGCGTATAACCTGAACGGGTAGTAAGACGCGGTGCTAAAAATTATTATTATTATTATTATTATAAAGAAAAATTATATTTTTTTACTAATTTACACCTAAAATGCCTGATTAAAATCATAATAAACGTTGTATAGTTTGATTACTATAGTGAGAAAAAGTCACTATGAAATACCATTAGAAATATTTTAATCTTTTATATGTATACACAAAATGATTCATTTTTAACTAAGTGACTATATGACAAACTTTATTTAGGTTTGGGTATATACTAGTACGCAGCTATTCCCTTTGATGTCTTTATCAAACACACTGCATTAATTATTATATTAATGAGAAAGGTGCTAGTCCAAAGCGATTTCGCTGACTATTTTTCGATACACCTCTAACGAGTCTACATTTATCCTTCCCTCCTTCCCCTCTTCTCTTATATTTTCCATTCTCCCCTTTCTGTAACACCTTTCAAACACCTCTTTTTCCTTCTCACCTTTCTTTTAATTTCTACTCCTGCCTTCCGCCCTTTGCTGAGTTGGGTCCAAAAACCTTGATTAGAAAGGGCAACCCACAGCTTTAATCAATAAACGTGAGAAACAATGTGGGCTTGTTCGAAACAAGATGCTTGGTGAATTTAATAGTAGCACATTATGAGTGAATGTACTCAACTTAGATTCTTTAAAGAGAATAAATCATGATTTTAGTATAAAGAAAAAGGTTTTCAATTTATAAAGAAAAAAAAACCAGTTAAATATGTAGTATCAAAATAATATAAAGGTGATATTAACTAAACAATGAGGATTTAAAAATATCCTAAGTTATTGCAGTTTAAAGATAACTAAGGAATCTCGATGAAATTTTCCATTCTTAAAATTTTGTTTTGTGATAGTTATTGTTTTATTAAAATCTGCTTCGTTGGTCAAATTATTTAAAGCGTTAATCTCTTGATAGGCCGGACTTTCAATAACTGGTAAATTGAAGTTAGAATTATGTTTGGGTGTACTAAAGGGAATTTCTATAAAAATGTTCCAATCTACTCTCACGAGAATGTGGGTACCCTTCCTCTAAATTCAAATTTGTTTTCTACCACATGATAGGGGTTGATACATGTGCCTTAAGCCTTAAAGTGTATTGAAACACGGTAAGAAAAAATATCTTACAACATAAATTCAAATGTATTATTATTGAGTTGAAAATAATGACTAATGAATAATAATTCATATTTTTTAATAATAACATTGAAACTGATTGAATTAAAGAATTTGATAGAAAATCACTAGTTCAGAGCTTATCAATTGTCAATGACAAAATTTACCGGTCGCAAATATTGAGTGAATGATTCCACTGGTATACACGTTTTATATATTGTGAGTGTGAGCCTATGATTATGACGTTAGCGACCAGGATAGGATGTAAAGAAGAAGAGCTGATTATATTTTTTTGTACATATAATAGGGCTTTTCATTTTCTCACAACATATTACAAGCAATAATATTTCTCTACATATTTATTTAGTTTATAAAGTTCAGCCTAAAATCCCTTTCAGCCATTAAAACAAAAGCCTACAACTTTTTTTTTGGCACTACGTCTTTCTAACCATTCGGACTATACCCCTGCCTACGACTTAAAAGCTTAGTTTGCACTAAAAAAAAAGTAAATTTGTTATCTCTACTGAAAAACATTCAATAATGGAGTTCACTCCACTTTAACTCCCTGTCCAAGGCTCAAATCTGTAAATGGGAACTTTTTAAAAGCTACATTTTAGGTTTTTAAGGTCTTAGTATATCAATTGGCGAAATAAAATATATATTAATTGAAATTATAAAGTCATTTAAAAGTAAATTATTTAGGAATCAGAAACGTTTTCAATTAACATAAATTTGCTGCTTATGAAGTTAACGATTTAGTCATATTCATGTGTTTGAATTTCGATTAAGTTTAAATTCATTTAAAAATACGATACAAATTGTTTTTATATTCTTCTTATTTAAGAGAAGTATAAACACGTGAGCAATAATTTAAAATATCTATTAGTTTATCCATGTATTAAATGCTAATAAAAAATAATTCCAATAAGAAGTAAAACACCAAAATGTAATTCATGTTATAATTAAGAAATAAACCAATTCTGAAATTGAGTATGTATTGTGTTTAGCATTTTAAATTATAGTTTGTCATACATTCAGTTATAGTTCTTGCAATGGCAGCTAAACAGTCTATGTTGTTCGTCTCGCTTTCCTCCCATGAGTGTTGACGATAATAGAGTGCATTTAAGCTACAGCACGGGCTCATTTGGGTTGATTTTTCCAAATTTAAATGTTCTTATCCTATCTACATGCTGATGATGTTGAATTTCCTTCAAGAATCCTATCTCATACTAATCACCTAGATAAGGTCATTAACAAACTTTGTGTTAATCAAACAATAAAGCTTTCTCTCCCACACACCTGAGGGGGTCAAATCGGTATAAGGCGTTACTCTCGCAATAGAATGGACCACCGATGACTGAGCGATTGGAGATTTAACCCCTGTCATGTTTAATAAGGTTTTAATCGTGAACGGTTTACCAATCTCAATCCCTAAAAATCTCCAAATCAAATCTACCTCTCCTTGAACACTCAACGTAGTTATTTGATACGAGTACAATCCAAACGTTATATTTTTATTTAATCGAATTTGGTATTGTATATTTTTAAGCCACCATTAGATTCATTAAATATGACTAGATATAAACCTTCAAGATCAAGTTTTAAATGTTCAAAGAGACACTTGAAAATTGACTTGTTGGCTCAGAAATTTTTAAAGTAAAAATAAAGGACTTTAATGCTTTTGTATCTTTTTTATGTTTATCATAATTACTTCTCTTTTTAACAAAATTATTATTACTAGATATTAAGTTTTTAATATACATAACTGTTCAGATATATTTAGGTTTAATATATTTAAATCAAAAATCTAACATATTTAAATGTAAAATACATATATATCCACAAGTAAAAAATTATTTTGTGTTTGAAAACAAGAATTGTGTAGTCTTATTTCAAATAAAATGACTGAAGTAGAAAAGGATATTAATTTCGAGTATTGAACTTTTATAACACTTCAAAGAAGAGCAAAGTAAAATAATTTTCCTTAGTTTTGATATTATTAAATGGTTCGTTATCTGGCTGAAACTTAATTAGACTAAAGAAGAAATAAGGGAGAGAGATGAAAAGATTATGTTTCTGGCGTAGTAAGATGGAATTAGTGGACATGTAGTAAAGACAAGAACAAACCAACTGTGTCGCTGTTGTAGAGTTTAAAAGGCCTGAGAAGTAGGAAATGAGCGTTGTGTTTGTGTTAGACGTGGTACAAGCTTTTACAGCGAGAATACTAATTACCGGGGGCAAGTTTACTCCACAAGCTGTATTATCTACACACAGGTCTTTTGCAGTTGGTTTGCGTTGTGTGTTGAAACGAATTAAAAAAAATAGATATTGGTATTTCTACTTTACATTTTAGGCTAGGTATAAATAAAACTATTTGACTTAAAGAGTTTCAAACAACCCAAAGACGTATTTCAAAATCTAATTATATAAATTCTTCAGAAACCTTTAACTATTCTAAGTTTTAGTGAGATTATTTGAAATAACTAGAGGAATATAACATTTATCTTAGCTCTTACATTTTGTGCTTATACTTTTATTATATTTTTTTAGTAAAAAAATGATGTAGCCAAAATGTACTCTCATTTAAGGATTACTTTGGCTTAGAATAAAACTAAATAATGTCAAAAGCATAATTTTAGAGTTGATGTTGATGAAATAATTATCTTGAATACATTGTATGATCAAAAATTTATTTAAATAAGTAAGAAATAAAGTTCAAATATATATATATATATAATGAAAAAATAGCTTTAAGTATCAAATAGGACTAATTGGAGAAAATATAGTGTATTTAATTACCGTAGAGGTAAATTAGTTTTTTTTTTGTAGCTAACCGGTATATTGGTCGTAATATTACAAATATAGTAAATTGCGTTTGATAAGAGTGACTATTATTTTAGATCCTTATGAATAACATTAATTATGTGATTTTTTCACCAAAATAAATTATATTTTGTAGAAATGAATGTTATTTAAGAAAAGCTATAGTATCGCCTACAATCGATAATCTCTCAAAATATAGCCAAACCACTTAGTAATATTAATTGGTCATCTTCATCTATACTAAGAGTTTAACAACTTTAAAAATTTAGGTATAAGAGCTTAAGTTAATAATATTTTAAAGATCTAGATATAGAATGAACTAAGCCTCAACTCAAATCATATTGACAGGTAGATGCTATACTTTGCCAATATATATAAATTATTCCCTATAACATATGTTTAACATTAATAGTAGTAATAATATGAGATTTTAAATTTAATTTATTAATCTAATTTGCAATAAAAATAAAAAAAAAATTTCTTTAGGCTATCTATAAACTTATCTAGGACTTAAGCCTTTCTTTCTATATGTGACAGAGTGAAGAAGCAGGTAAGTAGACGATAGAAAGGCGTGTTAGCACGGCCAAGAATTTCATAATTACCTTTCACCAAACCCCCTTACACTCGACAGGTTTTACACTTCCTTCGCCTCACCACCCCTATCCACCACCTACTCCTTTCAAACGCTTTTAGGGATCGTATAAATTTAACGTCTAATGAAATTCACAGCAACTCTCCTCGGTTTATAGGGGGACGACGGGTAGCGTGAACCAAGTTTTCTTTACACTGACTGAGATTCAAAGCTGGGACAGGCACGGTAGAAACATGGTCGGTAGCGAAGGGTGGTTTATGTGTTCAATAAGTAGCACGTCTTGCAGAGGGAGATGTAAGACACCGAGGAATTCATTCTACTTTGTGCTTTAGTAAAGAAGTCAACTTTTGGGATGGGGGTATATAGGGACGGTCCTGTTGTTTTTTTGTGTGTGTTTGTCTTTTCATTTCAAACAGAACAGATTGGATTTACATTAGAATGGAAAATATATAAAAAAAAGTGTAGCTTTAAGTTTTTTAATTAACATACCTTATGTATTTAAAGGTTTCTAATAATTAAAATTCATATTGGAAGCAAATAATAAATAGATAGAGTTAATTGTTGTCATTAGAGGAATTATCTTTTGTTAATTAACTTTAATGATTAAACGTTGACCTTATTGGTTAAGGAGGTAAAGTTCCTACCTCAAATCCCAATGTTCGTGGGTTAAAACCCAGTCGAGGTCAAATGATTTTTACTGACTGATAAAAATCTAGAGCACAACTTCAGTTCCATTTTGATTGTGGCATATAAAAGATCCCTGAAAGATTTTTGTGAAAATAACTTTCCGACAAAATGTTTGGGCTCTTTCTTACTCTATCGTATAAATTTATAGCTCTCTCCACCCAAAATTAACCTATCACAAAACTGCAACAGGGAATATCCAGACTAGTGAAGTTTTTTTTTGCGGGTCTATGCTCCACATCTAGAGTTAAATGCATTAATATTAATAATACAAAGTATTAAACTATATTATTAACACAGCATTATTATTATTACACAAGATAAAAACAAAGACAAAACTTTGGATAGTTAAGTATCATATTATCACTGCTATAATATAGTTTTAGATATAAAAGAAAGTTCAAATCTAATGTAAGTAATAGATATATATTTTCAAAGAATATTGTTTGAACTTTAAATTCATAGGTTTCAAACCTAATCATAATATGATCTATTATTTAATGTAATAAAAATTTCCTTTCCGTTAAAGTCACAAATATAAGAACTATACATATTCATTTGATTGATCCAATTGATCGAATCCTTACTAAAATCCCTCATAATTATAATAGCAAACATTTTATATGAAATACAACAAATAATTGCCAAAATGGGTGCCAGCTCAAAATAAATACAGTTACATCTTCTTAAAAAAACTGTATTAAAATTGAAAAATATATGGAATATTTAGGTAGCCTAACCCATGATAAAAAAATATTTTAAGTCAATTGCAAATGGATTTTACATGATGATTTGTAGAAATATAAAGTAAAATGTAATTTTGCTAGTCAGTTATTTTGCTATTTGTTTTTTTAGCATGGTATCTTATTACCAGTTCGGTTTATATGCCTATATACTAAGTACACTAATGTATTAGGGAATAATAAGGTGTTAATTTAGAGGAAGTGCAACCACACTTGCGTAGAGGGAGAGTGTAAAACTAATTAGTAAAACCCAACCTCAGTGTACCTGACCGTAATTGAACCCCAATCTCCTTGTCTTCAGCAGTCTAATCTACTGCGAGAATAGCGTGTTAGACCACGCATCAAGCGAAGTTGGTAAGTCCTTTTTTGATAAAAATCTAGCTGCCATAATTATTTCCAGGAAATGAAGTTCAAACCAAAATGTGTTATTGTTTTTCTACAGGTTAGATGTTAATTTATTTACTTTGTCAAACTCAATTACATTTTGATATATATTAGGAAATGGTTACCAGTATAACTTTTCAGTAAGTCATCATTTCAAATTTATGTTAAGACTAAAAAAAATCGGGTTTCTTCAAACGTTATCCCTCCATTAATATTTCTCTTTTAAACGTATATATTTTTGCCCTTGTCTTATTCCAAATGCACTCTTTCCACAATTCAACGGGGTTTTCTGAAGACAAGAAAATTCAATTTTCTTCCACGTCACTACTGAATGTGAAAGCGTTTTCCATCGTAAAAACTGCCTAGGGCCTAAACTTTCCATTTTCTCTAACTCTAGAGAGGAGAACTAAAATATTTCTTATAATAAAATCAATGTAGTAAGGAAAGTAAAATTGTCATAAAATTTTAAGAAGACTTATTCTTGATATAAAAACAAATGGTGTGTGCGTAGATCAAAGAAGGCAAACCACCTGAATACACCTTTTTCCACACGACGTTTAGGTGTTGGCATGAATGTAAGAGAAATTGATATTTTCCCTCGGAATATATTTATATATTAATGTTATTTTTGTATTTAAAAAAAAAATGGTTCAGCTGATTTATTCAGAAAATAAATTATTACATTTATAAATTGGTTATTAATCTTACTCCATCCAAACTTATCTTTCCTTTTAAAAAATTAGTTTAGGTGATACTGAAAATATATATAAAAATTTACATGATTTAGGAGCTGTTTCTGAGCAAAAAAACCTCAATTAATTTATGATTACAATGTCCGTAATTTCAAATATATCTTTGTAAACGATTGTGTTAATGATAACTGATATACATTTAATATGTAGATATATATGTGTTAAGGTACAAGTACACATTAACACATTTTTATTCATAAATTATTCTTTAGTTAAATTATAAAAATAGCTTAAATAATTTAATCTAAGAGAATTAATAGAGGAGGAATTTGATGATTTACACAGCTTGGCCTTTACTTCAGAAGGGGGTGTTTATACTAAATCAAGAGAGAGAAAAAGGACCAATATTTTGGAATTTGAAAATCCTTCGCCTCACCTAGGTTTAATACTTTATCTTGGCGGTCAATATTTCCGGAAGCTACATAGGCAAATTAAACTGGGACGTATTGGGAGATTAAGTGGTTTTCTATAGTAGAGAAAGTAAGCAAATACCGAATAGGGCTTCGCATTTGGTTACGAGATGTTCTTTGACCCGTTTTTGCCTGCAGTGTCAAATTCATGTATGGCTTTTGACGTCAGATTTTCTGAGAGTACTCTCTCAAGTCTGCTGTCTTATTCCGTTTGTCTCGAAACGTGGTGAGGGTTTAGTAAGAAGTACGAAAAAGAAGTGGTAGTTTTCACATTGTTTACCATGGATTAATAATAGGTGAAGATTGGTGTTTACATAAGTTTGTTAATCAAAATGTCGCACTGCACTAGAACTACATTATGTTTCCTCTCTTCCTCTGTGAAAGAAAAACTATCCCAAACTTTTTTCTTGAGTTAACAGGAATATTTTTATCAATTAAACTCTAAACTGTCAGTAGTGCTAGTATTTACCAACTAACTATAATTCACACAACAACTAAGACTATGTAGTTTATATGTACAAATGTTTATGTACAAATCGAGAGATAATAAGTTTGCAAAAATAATTATATTTGCTAGTAGTCACTTGATTAATGTTTAGTTGGCTATGACAAATTGAATGTGAGCAAAATTGAAAAAATAATTACTGTTGATATAATTACAGCGGATTTTATAGTAATAACTACAATACTGTTTTAGCAAGTTCACTTCCATTTTAGAAAGATAAATATTGCTATATTGAGAGTAAAATAATATTTTGGGCTACTATAATGTAAAATATTGATAGCTACAACAATTTTATGACAAATACAAAATTCCAATGATATCTAATGCTTGATTAGCTACAGGTATTGTACATATTGATAAACATCCAATTAAAAGAATTATATTTTATATATTATATAAACTTTTGTTAATAGCTGACGCTACTATAACCATTGTTTTGACGTATATATTAACCAATACACACTACTAAACTTTACGTTCATAGGTACTTTTTGAACTCAATATATAGCTAAAGCTATAATCCCTATTAATGGGATCTTTTTTCACTTGACATTTATTTCAATATTTGAGATTTTTAACTACCTTCAATAATATTTTTGTATTATTATAGCTGCTATAGCTATTTTTGTCATATATATAAATAAACTATAGATTATTGTAAAAATATCCTATTTATACTATATAAGAAAGTTTTTCGTAAACTATAGTTAGAGTATGAGATCTTATGTAGTTTTGTTACTATTCCTATTATTTAATACCTCAAGACATTTTTGTTTACTAAAATTATTAAAAATAGAGTTAGTAAGTTTTTTTAATGATATTATTTATATCTTAGATTTTTAGATATTTAAAAAGCATTTATGTTCGAAGAAATCTTAATATTGTTTCTAATGAGTGATACTAAAATTTTAAATGTATCAAAAATTGCTATAAATGTTTGTTTAAAATGTATCTTAATAAATTAGTTCTAAGTAATCATTTTCTTAGAAAAAATTCATAGTATTACTTTAATGAGTACTAAACATTGAAATTAGTATAGATTGTTCAAATATTGTACTAATGACTACTCGAAGTGGTATTCTGTGGATTATTTTAAATGATAAATATTCATGAATATCATTTTACCAAAGTAAATTATTTAATGGTAGTAACTTAATATTTTTAGTATTCTAATTTTTCGAAAATGGATTTTCGATTTAGTTCAAATTGGGTATCTCGGAATTATTTTAGATATTAATAATGGATTATATTTATTTTTAATCTTTACATTTAGTAATAATACATGGTAGTTTATAAATGAATGATTTACTATGGTTTGGAAATATCCTAAAGAATTGTTATTGTCAATTTATTTTAGGATTATTTATGATTACTATGACTAATTTTCAGTTTATTTTATAATTCCAGTTATTTTATCACTACTTAATTCAATACGGAAGGTAAAGGTTTATATTAAATGTTACAATATGGTACACTATTTTTCTAGTCAAAATTATTATAAAAATTCTCCTACACACCTCGCTGTCACAAATTTTCTCCAATTCTTCCTTTATTTATACCGTAAGCATTCTCTCTTACAGAATCTTTGTAAAATTCTCTCTGCACTAAATTTTAATTCACTTTTGAAACTATATATTCTAATTTTTTCTCTAAATATTTCTCTAACAAATATTCATGTAAACAGACTCTCTTATGACCATTCTTTTAAACTAACTTTATTTCACACTTACAATATTTTTCACATTTACTTTGTTTCAAGATAACTTAGTCTCTAACACTATTTATCCATTATTTAATTTTTCTCAAATTACCTCTCATTGTCAATATTTATTTATCACACTCAATCTTATATTACCTCCCTTTATAACTCAGAATCTTTCTCACCTTAAAATACTCACTCTCACTCAAAGTTCTATTGCAAAAAATAGTAGTTTAATAAGTTACATATAGGATCATGAAAACATGGCTATTAATTTAAATTATGAATTATAATTTCAATATAAGTAAATCGTTAACAAATATAAATAGAAATTCACTCATTGCCTAATTTCTTGATATTCAATGTGTAAGATATTTAAAATATAATATTTTTGTAAAATTTATAGCAAAGGTCTACAAAACATTCAAAAAAATATTTTAAAATTAAAGAATAATATATTTTAAACCAAAGACACCATTTGTTTTACTAACAATATCTAAAATAAATTAATAATATGTTGATTTTTAACCTAAAAGATATATATCATTTTACAAAACATCTAAGACCGTGAAGAATGCAACCTGCTTTACATACTTATGTTGCGTTTTGAATTATTATAACGTATCAGGCGTCTTAAGATTGAGATGAGCTTAGCTACTATTTTCTTATTCATTTAGTGAAAAGGATTGTTTTCCCTGTTTAGTATATAAATAACTCACACAAATAAATCAAAATATTCATAATTAAAGAAGGATTGTTATAAGGAAATAAACCAGAGTTCTTTTGGAGGGAGAAAATAATGCCCACACTCTTGAAAGAGTCAAGCGTAAACCCCTTTTAGACAACCATTTTGGTAATCTCTCTTTAAAAATCAGATTCACAAACAGATAAAACAGCATTTATTGATTTTCAATTAATTAATACTTGTACATTTTTAAGCACGAGTAAATTGCAAGCCAAGTTTAGCAAACAACATTCCTACATTACCATATCCTCACATAAAAATGCACATGTAATAAATTCTAAGCTAATATAGTTTGGTTTTTAAGCTAAGGTTATGTCTCGTATTTGAATCACGGTCAGGTAAAATAAGGATTATTCTTCCTAAATAGTTTCCTACTATCAATTACACACAATTGTGGGTAAAATTACACTAAATTGCACCTTCCTCATGACTGCTGCATTGATTTATTTAATGTGGATATCCAACTTGGAAGGGAAGGTAAAAAGAGGGTGTAGTAAGATGCAAAGTTAACCAAATAAAAAAAATAGATGCATGCCGCTGAGGTAAATGCAACCCACAGGGTTCTTCATCTATCAATCTGACGTCTAGTAAAATTGAACCGGGGATACTTGCTAGTACTCAGACCTCTTATTCAATGTTCTTCCTTCCTTTTATTTCAATTTTCCTTCCTTCTGAGAAACCAATACACTTGAAGATATCTCCAGTCTATTTATATAACCAAGGTATAGCAGGCGTAAGAAATATACATTGCGTTTAAGATAAATTACAATATTTCAAATCATGTTTAATAATATAAAAGCTCTATATGATTATTTTTATAGATCAATGATATTGACCAAACATTAACAAAAATGTATTTTCATGTAATTTTGTCTCATAATAATATTTTTATGCATATAGAATATTTTAACTAATTTCTCTTGTAAATCTATGGTGATATTCCATTCATTTCAATGTGTGAATATAATTAGCCATATATTATTATTATTATTATCTAATATTTAATGTAGATGTTAAATATTGTTTAAAAAATAGTTTAGCTACCTATTTCATAAGTAACTCATGCATTATATTGTCATAAACTATTCATAATTTGTTTTTTTTTCGATTTATATTAGATTCTGCATCTATTCATAAATGTAGTTAAAACTTACAAAATATACAATGAAGATTCAGAAAGATAAAAGTAGTGAAAGTAAAATTTAAAAAAAAAATTTTTAAAGACACATTTTAAGAATCTAAAACATATTTATAATTATTTAAAATTATGTTAGTAGTTTAGTTTAAAATTAATTTTTAGTTAGGGAACTATCTCAAAATAATCAAGTCTTTTGAAATCAAGTGGTTTTGGTAAAATACTTGTTTAACAAACTCCTCCTTAATAACTCAACATGTCTTTCCAAAAGTTATACTACCAGAACGAAAAACATTCTTTTTTTTTTTTTACGGTCAACTTGATAGAAGGACCAACCGCGTTACAAATGGCAAGCAATAACTCTTGAACGAAATGACCGATTTTACTGCAATGCGTACTAGCGGTTTGTAGAAGCCATATAGTTCGGAGAGAGCAACACAGGAACGATTCCACTGCCTTCCCTCTCCTTCTTCCGTTCATCCTACGGCCCACTTTTGCCCGCCCCCTCATACCTCCCTTTTCAAAAACAATAGCCCCCCACCGGGTCATAATTCGTAGTACCTGTTTCCTTGAGCGCATGACGCAGCAGTAGTTTAAAGGAAACGGCAGCAGGGGATGCAGTCCCCAGAGTATAGAACTGGTTTCGGTTTGGGATTATATTACCGATACGTTAGGCAAACAATGAGTTATTGCCTAGGAAAAATTAACTCATGATTTATATTTGTTAAATAGCAAACATATAAGTTTCCTATTACCACATTTTTGTTTGAGGTTAATAAAGCAAAAAAACAAGTGTTTTAAATTAAAAAATATTACATTTTAACATTATTTAGACTAAAAGTTGACTTACTAGATGTATAATATATAGATGTACTTGATTATATTAACTTTTACCATTTTAAAGTTTTCAGATAAAATGTATTAGCTTTCAAACTATATGGTCACATTTTAAATAATATAATTTATATTATTATAAGGTGCTCTGTTTTATGATAGGTCAATTCCTTTTGTCAGTGAGCTTACACCACCAATGCTCTCCGTACGCTGACTCCCCTTTCAGCTCCCAGAATTTGCCTCTTTAATTCAAGTCATCTAGTATTTGAATCCTTCTTCCTAAGCTCCTCTTTCGCTAAGCTTTTCCTTATATTACGTCGTGCAGAAGACAGTTCCTTCTAAGGATGTGTCCGATCCAGTTTGCTTTGTACCTAGAAATCACATCCAAAATTGTTCTATTCTCATCCACTCTTTTTAGGACTTCTTCATTTTCACACTGTCTGTTCACCTGATCTTCTCAAGTGTTCTCCAACATCAAATTTCAAGGCTCTCCAAATATTTCTTTTCCATCTTCCTCAAGTTTCTGCTCCATACATCGTGATGCTCCAAATGTAGCATTTCATCAGCTTCTTCCTTAGTTCCAACCTCAGCTTGTGTGTCAGCAGTAACCGCTTCTGGTTTAAAGCTTCCTTGGCCTTCTTTAGGGCAGTAGTCATCCTTTGTCAACAGAATTCCAGGTATTTTAACTGCTAGTTAGTATACGAATTACATTGAGTAGAATTCCAAGTACAATACCCAAAATTAATCTAATTTTAAATTGTGCGCTTAGCTTTGGTGCATAAGATTAGTAATTTTTATATTAATGTAGAATGACCACATAGTTCTTAGTATACATCAATTATAGTATCGGTAGCTTGGTGTGATGATGGATTTAAGAATACTCAGAAATTTCAGAGAACTCCAAAAACAAGTCCCACTATCTATTTTATGTTAAAGTCTAAAGAAATTAGATATAATTTCTCTAAAATTTAAAATTTGAACAAGTATTCAGTAAAATAAATACTAAACAATTTTTTTCTTAAATAATAAAAAAATTATTTAAAATTAATGAACTGTTCTAAATCTGAATATCAAAATTTCGAGTAAATCTAAGCTCTAACCAAATGTACCATTAGGTACAAAAACAAGGTATTAGTCTCATATTCTGGTATTTTGGTTTTAATGTAGTTTTAGCATTATTAGGTATAGCTTCCAGTGTGTTCTAAGGGTTTTCCTAAATAGTCTCCTACTCTACTTCTGAATATTTATCAATTTTATTGTATTTTATGATAATGTATATTAACAAAAAAATGTTGTAGTAAATGCATGATTTTCATATTTAGTACAAATTTATACTTGTATCGCAGTAATAAACTAGTATAACTTTTATATTCACAAATAAAGTTTTCACAAACATGTTTATAAATTAAGTCTACTGACTTTAACTAAGTTTGATTTCCATAACTAGCCCATTATTATTTTGAAAACTAAAAGTCAAGGTGCCGAAAGGTATTTACATTATTGGTCCCTTTAATATGTAGTATATAAAGATAACTATACGGTTTTCCATTACAAATGTTAGTGGTGGAAAATGGTCTTACAGTAAAAATATTGGTTCAATAATTAATTAATTTACAAAATAATATTATATTTAATAAATTATTTTATCAATATAACGGTGAGATCTTAAATACTAGACAATTTTCTTTTAGGGCGTACAAGTTTTCACCATCGAAAAAACCCAATGTTAAGTAAGTAATTTATGGCATATCTAAACTTAACATTATCTTAACATTTTAATCCTTGTATGAGACTTATTCTGGACTAGAACGCTTGTCTTAAAAACGATATTAATTAGTTAGTAGAGCTACTCTAGTTATTTAAAATAAACTTTATTTATGATTATTCAAGGGCGTGCCTATAAATATAAATACTAATTTGTTTTTTTATTCTTATTGAGAGTATATTCAATTACGTTTACATAAATACCACCAAGGCATATTGAGACTCAATATAAGACCATTTTTTTCCCCAATTGGGAGCCACATACGCTATTCTAAAAGAGTATTTCTAACTTTTTAAATTCTCAATCCAAAACGGCCGTTTCTATTTTTATCTCCGTATAAGTTTCTACTCGAAGAGGGTAAAAGTTACCAATTTCACACTGCCTGGTTGATCGTTTCAATTGATGCCAAACCATGTCTGTGTCGTCCGTTCTGAGGTCCCAACTCGCCTCCTCTTTGCATCTTAGTTTTATTCTTCCCTTTATTTCGACTAGAAAAATACCAAAAGAACAACAACACATGTCCTTTCCTTTTGTTTAATAGGAAAACAGATTGCGAACGAGAAATAAAAATACACATTTAAAGAGAGACTATGGATATATAGTTAAAGACATCTGTTTGAGATATGTTATGACGTATGATTCAATGAATACAAAAAAAATATTGTACCAAACAACTTGAGAAACTTTATGTACTATGTATAAGTTTCAAGAAATAGGCCTGGTTCTATTTTTATTCTTAAAGACAATAATGTTAATTGATTTTTATTATCTGCCAAATCTATGTTAAGATTCAAATAAATGTGTAATTTTTGTTTAAGTACTTAATATCTCGCTAAAAAAGTTGTATATTAGCGAGTAAATTATTTTAATATTAAAATGTGGTTCTTAATAAGCTATGTGTATTTGATATTTACTAATTATTTCAAATATTTTATATTATTTAGTAATATAACTTAATTGAATAAACAAAAAAAATTCATTGAAAATATTGAGGTATAGTAAATTTAAAGAAAACTCTCCTTTAGTTATTAATCATTTTAATCAAAATTTAATTTTTTCCAGTACTATATCAATTTGATTATAATCAAATTAGAGTTAGAGTCTAAATTCTTTAAATTTATATTACATAACATATTGTATTCGACAAAGGATTTCAACTATGTAAACATTGTATTATAAATACTAAATAATGGTACTGAACTTCACACAGGCTTTCTCACTCTATTGTTTAAAAATGAAGATGTTTACTCAAAACTCGTAATTTATGTGAAAATAAATTATATACACTAGCAAACGAAGAAGAAGATTGACTATATTTATGTAAAACTTTTTTGGGTCCGGTTTTAGTTTTATAATTTTTTTTTAAGGAAAATTAATATCCTCATTTGAATGTTTGGACCAATAAAAAAAGATTGATATTGGGTCCACTAGGATCAACACTTCAGTATTAAAATTTTAACTTACGTTTAAAATTTTCGACATTTTATTAGGTTTACACATCTTCAGGTCATTGCATTGCAATTAAATTCCTCATTTATAAATTTTGACTTAATATAATTAAATATTGACCATTGAGTCCAAAATGGAGATAGATCATTGTTGAACAAATATTTCTCGTAAGAGGTTCAAGGAAAAATAACATAACTCTTTAGAGACTTATATATTAAATTACTGTTTTGGTATTGGAGAATTATTGCGTTAAAACTTAAGTAGTATTCTTTACAACTGAAGCTCACAAAATTGTATCAATCCATTTGTGAATATCTCAGAAATTGTAGTTTTATAAAAATATATTTAAATAAAAGTTTTTATATTTAATAGTACTACAACTTGCGATATAAGTTATTTAGTATCTAAAAGTAGTTGCGGAGATACGGAAATTTCCACCTCAGTAAAATACCCTAAGAGTAATTTTCATAGGAGAATGAAAATAGCCATTTTATTTCTGATCTTAATCAACGCCTGGATACAACATGTAATCAAAATCGTTAGAGCAAATTCTAACAAAACGAGTTTTTATTTTTTCGCATTTATTTTTAATTGGGTTAAATAGACAACAAGAAGTATTGCAATAAAAAACTTATTAGGGGCTGGGGTCATGAGACGTCGACATCCATTAACATTTCGGGTTAAGAATTTTTACGGTCGCATTAATTTTATGTTTAAAAAGTTAAAATATTTATATTTGCGATATAGCTTGAAAATTATTGGTTTTATAAAAACAAGTTTCAATATAAAAAAAAAGTCTTATAAATTGCCCTGCATATTTGCGATAATAAGTAATTTCATATCTCAAAGAGTTACGGATATATAATAGGAAATAAAACTTACTCATCAGACCGGAACCCTTAAATTCATTTTGCCGAAATATTGAGAGTATACACTATGTTTGGACTATTTAGAAATGTTAAGAAATTAAATCAATTTAAAATTTTTAGAGCCAATTTTTAGAAAATAGAATTTTTCTCTTTCTGCCCCTCAGTAAACAACCTTTAATTTTAGGGTTGGATATCCAATTCCAAAAACCCCTCGGGGCATCACTATGAAAATCCTAGATACCAAGTTTTATCTCGACCAGTAAAATAGCTTAGGCTCTATTCCACGGTACAGACAGACAGAAGTGGAATTTCAAAAACACCACTTTTTTGGATTCGGGGGTTCATGAAACGTCAACATTCATCAAAATATATAATTTAATTTTGTCACAATCACAATACTTTCAATACCTGTAAGATAGCGATAAAGTAAAAATTAGAGAGTTATTGAAATATTTATATAACTTTATTATAAATTAAAAAACTCTAAATCCTCTTCTTTAAACTAAAATATTTGCTATTAAGGTTTTGTATTTAAAATATTAAATAATTGATTACTAGCTTGAGTCATCATTATTAATTTACAGTGAAATACTTGTGTATTTGAAAAGTAGTCATATAATTATGAAAATAACTATTCTTACTTAAAATTGTAGTTTTTACTGACATAAATAATGCACATTTAGAATATGAAATTATATCTATCTTAAAAACAAATTAGAGGTAATTTTGAGAAGTTAATTACTTATTAGCATAAGCTTCAAACATACCACCATATTCATAAAAATACTAAACAAAATTTTTATCTCTTTGAATATATCTAAAACCTAATCAAAAATTGTAAGTATGATTTTGACCAATCTTAATCATCCATCAATCATGCTTGTTGTTATTTAAAAAAAAAAATATTTCAGTGATTAACAAATTGCATTCAAACATTCAGTAGATTAATTAATCATACATAAGGATATTACTAACCAATAAATAGTATCATTATTTTATTGGTAAGAAAAAAATTAGTTACCTATAACATGTAAATAATTTTTTACATGGAGATAGCTGATTTTGACTCTGTTACCTTAGTAGCGTCGAAAGTATCAGCGTGAGTTTCAATAGTATTAAGTTGGATGAAGCAGAAATATCTATCGCGACTTGCGAACCCATAGAAAACCATAGGAAAGACCCTAAACATATTTGAGCCAGTCGAGCATGAATTCAATAGAGATCAGTTCATATTGCATGAGACTGATCTGTATACATTTTATTTGATATTTTTCTGCTAAACGAGACATTAGTAAAATATTTTGTAATAGTTTGTATATTTTAATGCTCTTTTTACTGTTACCTACTAAGCTTATCTCTCCTATAATAAATATGATCATTAAATTATAAAGTTTAATGATATTTATGAATTTGAATCTTTGGTTATTAATAATATATAAATCTGTTTAAATACAATTAGATGCAATAAATAAGGTGTTTTATTTAATATTAGTAAACAATTTGAGAGATTATGAAGCACTGAAACAAAGTGGTTGGCATGCGCGAAAAAAAAAGTCTTGTGATTTCTGGGTGGTAACTGGGGAATTATAGGTTTTGAGTTCCAGCTGTGTGTATTGATGTTTTTTGGGCTCTTTTCACACTCTTCCTCCACAAAAATCCTACACTTAATTTAAAAAATACCTTACCCATCCTTACACTATTAATGTAGATATGCGAACATCCTTAATGAGTAATAAGATTCCAAATAAACTATAATTGAATGCTTCAAAACCAAATATATTACATAAAATTATACTAAACTACCAACATAGTTTTTCATATGAACTATAAAGTCTAATTGACAAAAAAAAATTGTTAGCGATATTCTTTATACATTATGATTTCCATTTCTAACTTCAATAAAAAAAACTAATAACTGTTTGCTTTTAAGCCTTTTATCAATAACAGTAAAGTGATTTCTATGTTTCAGCATATATTTGGTATTACTGATTGCTAAACTGAAGTTTAAAAGTGCTTAAATATTATTTAAATATACAAAATAGCTTTCATGATTACATTTTCTTACTTAACGACTATTAAATGGCTAATAACCATCAATAATTATTGTTCACACCAATTAGATAAAAAAAATTATGAAATTAATATAAAGGAGTTTCAATTTTATCTCTTGGTTTAGCAAAATATAACTTTCGGAATAAATTCAACCAAATACATTCTTACTGTTTAAGTAAATGCTTCTACAATATCTTCTTGATATTCCATTACACTCTTTTTGATCTTCATATTACTAAAGTTTATATCTCTTCCGTTCCGTATTTTGTTTGGCATACAGGACTCTATAAAGTAGAAAATATCGTTTCTTTTTCCATGAAGAGGATGTAGCGAAAACGAATCAGGGACAACAACTACCCTACTGTACTAACCCCTTCATTCTCCACCTAAAAACACAATCCCTACCTCGAAAATACTATATATAAAACTTTTTTTTGTTGTTGAACAAAATCCTATATACCCTTCAATATTTCCTTTCCACTTCAACATTTTTATATGCCTACCTAATAATATCCAACATTTCTATAAACTGTTTTTTTTCTCCTTTCTCTCTATAAGAAATTTTACTTATTTTTTTTTTCAAACAGATTCAGTTAAATCTTTATTAACAAAGAAAAACGCATTTACAAAAAAAAAAAAGTTTTCATGTAATAGATTCTATTTAAACAGGCCCGGGTCCATAATTTAATGCTTGCCAAACATTAACTTTAAAATCTAGGCTTCATTAAAATTATATCAAAATTCTTGTCTTGATTTTTTTATAAATCTATAAATAATAGAGTACAAAACTCAATAATATACCTATATGTATCATCTAAGTGAATTATACAAAACGAGTTTCAATGGAAATCTATTGATGTTAGTTTGCGTCCCAAGCTATTGTGATGAACTTAAGATGATGAAGATCATCAAATATTTAAGACAAATAGTTTTAAATCAGTTTTAGATAAAAATCTTGTACTTAAATATCAAATTATATAGAGAAAGTTTGAGTCATATATTTCTTCAAAAGGTGGCCTAAGATACTAATAGTCAATTTAGTACTAGGCACTTTTATATTATTTAGAATAAAATTGTAATTATTATTGAATTGATTTCTCAAAAATTAGCACCACAGTTATACAATGCATCTAAACAAATTTTCTCACTTTTAATGAATGAGAACCTGTTGAAAATTTGCCATATTCAATTACTTTTTATTCAACTTGCATGTGAATGATCAGTGCAACCACAAACCAACCAACAAACCAATCCCCCCCTTTTCCCTCTAAAAAACACTTTGAGTCTGTTTGTTTTGAGGGGGCAAGGGAGAATTCTGCCAATTGGGAATTAGAATGAGTGATGTTTTCAATTTGTCACGGTTCGGATTATGTTTTCAGGGTAGAAAATGTGCGCGATGGATATGTTGGGGAGGATTACGTGATGTTATGAAAAATATACGAACACATCCCTAAAAGTTAACATACCTAATTAAGGCAGCAGTAGTTCGTGAGTTAAGCACATATTTAGCTATATTTATAATTTTTAAAAACAAAATTTAGAAATAAATAACTAACCAAGGATAAAATTAAGAAGTTTTGCTATATTTTTTATAACTTACAAAATATCATGTACCATACACAAACCTCCAACTATAACCACTGGAAGCCACAAAAGCTGGGAAGAGGGTGGGCGGAATCTATAAAGATTTTAATGTAAAAAAATAAGAACATTAGCAAGTTTTATAACAAATGGAATTATTTATTAAAGGTAAGACAACAGAGGTAAATAAATAATACATGGCCTCACAAGGCTAGCTGATAAGTGTTGAAAAACAAATATATGGCAGAGACTGCGCTTGCGCAGTACATTTGAAGATGTAATTCACAATCTCTAAGTAATAGTAGTCCTTGAAGAAGACTACATTTGAAACAAAAGAGTTTTATCATAAATTATTTATTTATTTATATGAATTAATCTGGAAGAGACCCAATAATAATAATAAAAATCGTAATATAATAATAAAGAGCTTAAAGAACTCCTATACTTGGTTAACAAAGCGGCTGAATCACCCTTGTGATTTCAGACTAAACAAACAGATTAAATATTTAAACTTTTGAATAATTATTATATTAATAAAGATCATAAAGATCTAGAAATATAAAGGTATAAGGTACTTTCATTATTGAAATATCAAAGAGCTTAAAGAGCTCTTATATAAGAATAACAAAACGCCTGAATCACCATTGTGAATTCTGACTAAACAAATAGGTTAGACCATTAAACCTTTGAAACCTTACAATAACAATAAAGAGCTTAAGGAGCTCCTCTAAACGGTTAACAAAGCACCTGAATCACCCTTGGGATTTCTGACTAAATCATTAAATTGTAAGATTAAATTTAAATTCAAATATCAATTCTGATCAAAATAAATTACACAATACCCCTCCCCCCGACATAACTCAAACTTCTGTGGGACTATTACTTCCACCACCTTAAAATTGATCGAAAATATTTCGACTTGTTAATATCTAATATTATAATAGAGAACAAAGCGATATTACATTAGAATACTATTAATTTCCAAATAAATGAATCGGTTATTTTAACTAAATATTCCAAGCAAGAAAAAGAATCAAAAAGTTACTATTTACTAATATGTCTAAATATTACAAAGAGACTAGTGCCCAAGAGGCAAAAGGAAACATTAAGTGTTCCATAAAACAATATTACTTTCCAAAATAAATCTTCTAGTGAGAAATTACTGATACCTACACTGAACGATTTTAATCACATAATTAACTAAGTGTTCAAACACTCAAACCCACTATAGGTTGTTTATATTTAAATATTTAACAAAATATAAGGAGTTTTTATTTTGTCATCCTGGAGCGATTATGTCCAAGTCCAGTCCAGGACATCTCGTGGTTGTGTTGGAATTAATAGTCGAACATGATATCTGAGCAGACACGTCATTCTGGAGATCTGGTGAGTTAGCAGTTTAGATCGTGCGAGGTTGTCTGTCGGCCGGCTAGGCGTAGGCCTGGATCACCTCATACCGATGTTTCGTCGACCCACTTTTCCAAGGAGTGTCAGTCTTCTTTTTACAAGTATTTGATGTGCACCAGTCGTGTGATGGTTGTTGACCGAGACTATAGGGTGAGTAAAGGACATATTCTAGACATAGTAAAGTGTTGTAAATGTTTGATATTGATGTCTATATGTATTGCTTTAATTCGGGATGGGTAGTATTAATACAACATTAGCTTGAATTACTAATGTTACAATCATATCTACCAGGTAATTATTTGAATAGGTATTTTACTCTTAATTTACTTGATCACCGTTAGTTAAAAGGTTGAGGTTAGGTTCACGATTACTTGCCAATTTTTTACTCGACGTAGATTTCCCAACCTCCCTCCACACTAAATCTGATATTTTTAGTATATTTTTATATCCCCTTGAACTTCGAACTTCAGGTTGGAATTGTTAAATATAGTTACAGCTGTGTATATTATATTATATTGGAACAATGTTAGTTAACTCTTAATTTATTTTAGTTGGGTTTATTCTCTACCAATATTCAAAAGTAATAAATAACACAAGAGAACGTAAATAGCTTTAAGGTAGAGCGAAAATGGTTTGAACACAATTTTCCTGACTATTAATGCCTATATTTTTAGAGTTTGTAGTGTGCAATATTATTTTTAAACTGCTGTTAAAAATAAAAATAATCATGCTTTATTCTCCTACACATTTCCTTAGCTATGTACGCTGATATTTAGTAAAAGAGTATATATAAAAATAGATTTTATGTATTAAAAATAATTGAAAACCCCACATTGAAACTTAATTTAATTTTTTTATATCAAGTTAATATTTAAATAGTATTTGTGAGAATACTAAATCATATATCTACTATATAAATACATTAAAACAAATATAGATTCACACCAGTATTAATAATTATTTCTTCACTAATACACTAAGAGTAGAGATGCCAGTGAAGTATCTGTTAATTTCTTCCTTAAATGGCAACTTTTTTTTTAATCGTTTGGCATATATGACCAGGAGGGACATGACAACCAGGTCCAGTCGCTTATTTGTAGACTATTAGCTGCTCTGGTGGCACAGAGTGTTGCCCAGGATATACCATATACGACAGGGCTATTCAATTGGTGGCCCACGGGCCACATCAATCATGCAAGATCCACATATTGACCCACTGGAGATGCGTCCTATAGTTCAGTTGATATGTAAAGGCGTCTTACCTTGAACGACCAGAGAGATCTTCAGTCACTTATCAGTGGTAGGGGAAGCTGCAAGCCCAGTGTTACTCGGTCCTTGGCACCTACAACATTGTGTGTTTACAAGGGAGTGCAAGCTTCCCCTCCAGAGGCGTGCGTTCCCCACTCTAGACCTGGTATCTCTCCCTCCAAGCACTACAACATCGTGTGTTTACAAGGGAGTGTGAGCTTACCCTCTAGAGGCGTGCTCCCCACTCTAGACCGGTACCTCTCCCTCCAAGCACCACCAACATCGTGTGTTTACAAGGGAGTGCAAGCTTACCCTCCAGAGGCGTGCGTTCCCCACTCTAGACCGGTACCTCTCCCTCCAAGCACCATCAACATTGTGTGTTTACAAGGGAGTGTGAGCTTACCCTCTAGAGGCGTGCGTCCCCCACTCTAGACCCGGTACTCTCCCTTCTAAGCACCACCAACATCGTGTGTTTACAAGGAGTGCTAGCTTACCCTCCAGCGGCGTGCGTCCCCATCTAGACCTGGTATTTCTCCCTCCAAGCACCAACACATCGTGTGTTTACAAGGAGTGCTATCTTACCATCCAGTGGCGTGCGTCCCCCACTATAGACCCGGAACCTTTCCCTCCAAACACCACCACATAACGACTGAGCTATATAACATATTCTTGCTTTTCACCTTGAACAGTGCAGGTGTCCGGGCAACGGGGTTTGCTGAGAGTGACTCACACCTCTAATCCCCTCCACCCAACAGCAGCCAATGTCTCGCCAGTTAATATTTTCCTGGCTTATTATACTTGCGCTATTTATTTTAATAGCGGAGTGCTTTGCTTGTAATTAATCTTATTGTAATTTTTCTAGAATGACACTTTCTACATTGAGTAGTAATAAAAAGAAGCTTGATGATTAAAATCGTATAACTTTTACATCTTTTTAACTTCACTGAATATTTTAATATTATATGTAATATCAAATTACGTTTAACATTCCCCCCTCCCACACATACACACTTTTAAACTACAATAGTATAATTTAATAACGTTCTAAATTGCTGCAAGATTGAAATAAAGGTTTGGCCTGTCAAATATTATGATTTTTTTGGAGTGTCCCACTTGGATAACTAATTTAATATCCCTGCCATAGGAGGTTTTCTACACGTCATAACCCACAATGAGATGATCTGATTATAGTTATTACGTAGTTGGGGACCTTATGTGAGTCTTAACCTATCTTGGTGATCGTTGGGATTATTCCACTTTAGAGAAAATTACCCAAGGCACAAGCCTGCAATCGAGCCCGGAGCCCCTAGGCTCGCAGACAGGTGCATTGATTACTTCACCATGGGACCCAGTTAAGGCAACAAATGTATCTTATATAAGAAGTTTGTGGTGTTGCCTGGTTGTATACATTTAAGAACAGTCAAAATTGAGATAGTAGTTGAGGAAAATAAGGTACTTTTCTAGAGGGACTACGATGCGAGAGAAGAGTAGGAACTAAGTGGGAGGGGCAAAAAATTCATTTTCCGGTGTCTTAGTTTTCTAGAACTCGTTAACCCCCCTCCCCCACCCACTTCAAGCCATCTCCCCTGTGGTCCAACGAGGCGTTGTATTAGCAGACTACAAAGAAATATGTTGAGGTTTGACTGTAATTGGATCAAAGAACGAGGAATTAACCGATCTTTGAACAACTGAGTACAAGAAAGAGGTGTACTAATGAAACAATGCCACTCGTTATGGCTGAGTTGTCATAACAGTTGCGACTTGTGTATCCGGTGGTGAATAAATGAACAGCATCCAAGTTTTAAAAACTTTACAAATGATGTAATCTAATTATAAAAGAAATCAACAGATCACTTGGCACTAATATAGTTTTAATCATAGCTTAAGTAGAAATGTAAGATTTAGATACATATATTAAAAATAAACTTGTTAACAATATATGACTATAGTTATTAAATACAAATATGCTTTATATATAAATGTTCACTATGATTTAGTCCAACTTTATGTGATTGGTTTGGCAGTACTCAAATTATAGACATACAATAACTACTCTGATGAACCAGGAATGAAGAAGGCAGATTTTATATTAAGTGTAACTTCATCTACGTAGCGGGAGAGTAGGGAAACAATTAAGTAAAATAAATTATACACCCACCCAGGGATCGAACTCAAATCTCTCCCCCACATGCAATACAATCCTTCGAGGAATTGATTCGTTTGATCATGTGGCCATTGATACGAACTATTCCATTCTTGTTTTGTCCAGGTCTGGAGTTATATGTATATATAAATACATATATAGTTAGGGTGGTCATATAATCTGAATACTTAGGCAAAGGCCCAAAAAGGCACACTAAACTTAGCTGGACAGTAATAATAATAGTTTGCTTGTTATTTCAAGAGTAGTATAGCCTTCCACCGCATTATACGTTATATATATATATATATATATATATATATATATATATATAATATACACATAATATAATTATATATGTTATATATATAAGAGAGAGAAAGAGAGAGAAAAAATAGAGTATGTATTTTAATCTGTTTAAAACGTTAAAAATGTTTTATGTTATATGTTATATGGGCATAACTTTAAAAAAGTTGCACAAATTATAAATTACAGTAATTTTTTTTCTTATATCTGAGAATTATTGTAATAATTTTATACTCGCTATAAAATTATAGCACCAATACAATCATTAGAATTTTTGCTAGCATAATAACATTATATATTTTATTAAGAAAAACAAGGGTATAATGTACAAAATTCACACCACGAGTAAAGGGTATTTGGGCTCAAAATTTTCGTTTCTTGAAGCCAACCTAAAACCCGAGTATGTACTATAAGGTAACCAACCAAATTGGTATTGGGAAAAGCGACGTAATACTTTTATTTGTCGGTACTTGATAATGGTGATTTCATCTTTGTTTAACCTATGTTTAGAAAAAAAATTAGCTGTATTTTGTCCATATTATTAGATAAGTCATTTAAAACCAATATTGGCCAATAATAACAGTTGGAAAATATTTAGAAACAGCACCGGATTCACCTGTCTAACGATCCATATTTTCCCCTTAATAAGTGATAGAGTTTGACTTTACTCGTCATAATTAGAATATATCTATTAGGAGGTTATAAATGGAATGATTTTTTTTATTCACTTTAGAACTGACTTTAAATGCCCAAGCTAGAGTGGACCAGCTATAGATACTTTTTGTTCTAAATATAATAGTTTCTTTTGTAGCGAAGAACATGTTTAAAAATGTTGAATTGATTACCTACTAACCTTACCAATGAACGTTTTGGCGGGCGTCTGGAGTTCGCAACTGAAGGAATGGGTGGGTGGGTGGTAGAAACTTTTTTTTTAGTAATGGAAAGTAGAGAAGGCCTAGTGGTTGTAGCACGTAAAGATTGCAAGAAGAAGAGTGAAGAGGGTAAGTTACTGTAATGGGACTATTACTCTTTACGTTCAAGTGTTGCCATTAATTATTGGAGCAGAGTCGCACGCTAATTAAGATGTGGGAATACCTTGCCTAAAGAAAGTAATTACTTTAACAACGTGTTTGAAGTTTAGGTGTTTTATTCACATTCAACTCCTTTATAGATTGAACATATAATTTAATTTTAACTTTTAGTTATTTTGTAAACTTTTTTTTTTGTCCCCGAACTTAAATAGTATAAAGAAAGTGAATGTGTTCTCTAAACGATTAATTATAATTCCATAATAGTAATAAACATTTTTTTATGTTTTTCATATTTGGTATTACATATTATTTCAATCAAAGCGGTACAAAAAATAAGATTATTTTACTTTAAGTTTATAAGGAAAATCTTCCATTTTAAATTAAAAGTGATTTGGTTCTAAGCTATGTGGTGAAGTGTCCAAAATAGAACCTTAACCTATATTTCCTAAACGACAATAGAGTGACAGAAAATAAAACGAGTGACCAAAGATATAATATTGTCACTAATAAGCGTTATAATTTTTAGGATGTAGATTTGATTATCCTTTGATTTATCAGGTTTTATTTATTATATGTGCAGCATTTTTATACAGGATTTTTTTTTGCCCTAACTTAAGCCACAGCATTTTTGAGCAGATAGAAACAGAAAATTCAATTTTATAAGTTGAACTAGAAAAACAATTCCGGGAGTACATCACTGTAAGTACGTAGGTTTACAACAAGTCATTAGGCAGACACATCAGAGCAGGTTTTTTAAACTTCCTCCCCAACATGGTCACAACAGTATCGGTCGAATGCTTTGGACGTGGGCTCACCTTTCAGCAACGTTGCTCGCGGCCGAGTACTTCTGACCACATAACGATATGCAACCAGCTGTACACGCTCGTACTTACAGCTGCCTACTCCCAGCATTGTTGTTTCTACTTTAACCCTTAATTTAGGAGAGCAAGATGATTTTTCCGTACATTATTCATTAGCATTTTCTCTTTCCCACAGATTCTGTGATTTAAGTTTGAGCAAAGAGTTTAAAAACACAATGTATGATTCTGGTATATTCACATATTTCGTCTCTTAAGTGTGCAGTGCTTGTTTTTTATTTCTTCAAGTATTTTATTTTTACCTAAGGTATAGAATGCGTGGCTGTTTTTTTTTTTTTTAGTATTTCATGTTTTTTGTTTTAAGTTTTTAATTTTAAACTAAATTCTTTAATTTTTTTAAAGAATATTTAAAGTGCTCGCTAATTTTTCTCTTGTGCTATATGCCTTAATTGTTAAGTAATTGAATAAGTTTTTAACTTTTTAGCAATATCTTGAAAGCAAGCCCATTTTAAGCGCTTGTTATGTAAGTAATTATCACATATGCTTGTCTTTAGAATGATCTAAAATGGTTGAAATTAGATTAGATAGTTTATAAACTTTTTTTAATTTACTTTTTGAAGGGTATTAACAAAATGTTTTCAAGAATTGTAGATTATTTTAATCTTAAATTAGACCCAATAATGTAAATATAGTTACCTATATATTTCTAATGAAAAACTTTTTTATGTTAGTTTAAAATTAATTTAATTTTATTTAAAATGCATCAAAATATCAACTAAAAATCATCATTACTAGTATACGAAACTTTAAACTTTATTATTTTGTAAAATCTTCAGATTATGGTGTTTTATGACCAGTATTCTTAAAAACAATAATAATAATCTTTATTTAAAATCACATTACCAGTTTTTTTTTACAAAATTGGTTATGTATGTACGATCACGTTCATTCTTTCCTCTCTTTTTTTTTATTGCCTCCAGTGGCGTACAAAGTTACAGGGGGAAGGGTGAGCATTCATTAGAATCATGCCAGATTACCTACATTGGCATTTTAGGTCCATGGGCAATTTGGTGATGCGACCCTGTAGCGAAGAATGGAAGGAGAACACGGCCATTAGTAGGGTTGAAATGGGATATCTCCCTTCCTTTTTTTTTTTTCTCCTTAAAAAAAAGTAGAAAGAAAACCTTCAGGGGGACAGAGGTAGGGCAGAAAAATGCGTCTTCGCAAACCGTACGGGTCTACAGAACCTAGTCAACTCAGCACAAGCCTTTCGTCCTTTTCATCCTACGATTTCTTATTCTCTCTGTCTTTTCTTTCTTTTTTTTCACCCCTTTCTTAGCGCCTTCAGAAGGGAGACAGAGCGATGGGCAATCGATACGAAGGAAAAGTTCATCGACGAAAGGGAGAAAGTTAAGGGAATGTTCGATAGGAGTGACGTAAAAGATGCCAATGACTTGTGGGGAGGTGACGGTAGTAAAATCAGGTTGGTAGTGATGTTTCTTGATTTCTCAATAAAAAACACACAGTTAACTTTTTGATATTAATAGTTGATTTAGTAAATAGTATAATTGTTAATGTTAAATAAAAATCTGAGGAAAGTTATGTAATATAAATAGGATTTAAATCTATAAATACAGATTTTAATAATTGGTGAGCTATTTTCGAACTATACACTATAAAAGGATATAAGTTTATATTTACATATTTAATTTTAATACAATGAAATATATACGATCCTAGCTTGATTCTATGACTACAACAATCATACTTCAAAGATTTCAGTACAAAAGAATTATCTTGGTTGACTCGGGTCAAACCAACCTCTTAGATAAAAACAACGAAATCAACATATTTAACAATGTATTAATGTAAGATCCATATTTTCAATACCTATAACCCATAAATCTTTATTAATTTATCATAATATAAAGAGTAAATAGAGTCGGGACTCATTTTTTAAATATGTGGATACATATTTTCATAGAAAATTAAGAAAATTATAGAAAATCAGTAAGTTAGTCCTAGTTGCCCAAACATTTTAACTCGAAGACTAAGTTAAATCGCCAACGAAAGCAGCTATTTTACCAAGATGATTAGATTACCCAAAGTTCATTTTCCTTATACTTTCACTTGGATTAGCTAACTTGTATTGTAATCTAATGTAAATTCCTTTATTACCATATTTAGATATTATGGCCTCAGAAAAGCTTTGCCCTACAAGTATATTCTCTTAGATTCTTTTGAGATCGTTCAATGACATTCCAAGATTTCTGTCTTCCTCAACGACGGTCCTAAGCCGTATCTTTGAAAGTTGGCTTAAGTCACTCTAAAATCTCTAAAAAATACACTAAATAACTATGAATTCAAACAGGGAGTGAAGCACACTTTCACAGAGAGATATTATATATGCTAACTAAATTGCCAAACCCATCCTTGCATACCATTTTCGCTATATGTTAATGTAATAGGCAATAGCATTCAAAATGTTAATCGTTATATATGAATGAGTGATCTAGTCAAATCATAACTACTGTTGGAGCTCTAATCTAATAGTTCTCTTGGATCATAATGTATTATTTAAAACAGTCCCAATAAAAATTGTTTGATGAATCGAACATAATCTTATTAATACATTTTAATTTGTTTTAGATGCTCACGATTCATTCGAAATATTTAACAGTTATTAGTTTGAACAATTCTGATAGTGGAGGTCAGATTAGTAAACATATGCGATAAACTTTCACAATTTGATTTTAGTGTGCTCTCCAAATTTGGTAATTTATGTCAAATATTTTATTTCTTTGATTGATTTTGAATATATGTTAGAAACAAAACCGATACTAATACATTGATATGTATTTGTTTTAATATGGGGCTTATTTAAAAAGTAAATAAAACCTTTAAAACTATAATTTTAGAGATGATTTGAGCATTTTTATACGAGCTTTAAATATGTTCCCAACATATTACTAGAAGATTATCATTTTTGAAAATGTTCTTGGATTTCTTACAACCTCATTTTGTATTCATTTTTATGAATGTCACATTTGGATAATATTGTTTACTAACATGCTAAAATCTTACCGGTCCTTTTGCTTGGTTATGAACACCATGTAAAGTTGTGGCTTTCAATATGATATTTAATCGCAATGTTTTGTAGTCGGCATCTTGGGCGTGTGTACACATTAACTTAATTTGCTAATAAAACCCAAGTTTTTTCCACTGTTGCTTCTTTATGGAATCATTTATGAAATTTGGTTTGTTTAAATAAGTTTATATATTTAAGTTTTTGAAATAATTTGTTTGCCTGAATATTAGCTTATGTTTGAAGGTAAAATTGTTTCGGAAACTCTTAAACAGAAATCTCAATATTTGCAAATATTATCTCCAAATCCTAAGTTTAAATTCATGCAATATTTCTTTACGAAGATATATCTGTAAAAATAAATGTTACGGAACTCCGCACGGACTTTTTAGCTCTATTGTTTAAAAATAGAGATATTTACTCAAAACTCGTAATATATGTGAAGGGAAATAACATACACAATCAAACCCAAGCATAAATTGCACTTCACTTGAGTAAAACATTTTTTGAGTCCCGGTTTTAAGTTTTATAATATTAATTTTTAAAGATTTAATGTCCTCATTTGTTTGTTTGAACCA
Organism: Timema podura; assembly: GCA_033556935.1. NCBI lineage: Eukaryota > Metazoa > Arthropoda > Insecta > Phasmatodea > Timematidae > Timema > Timema podura. The sequence goes on from JAVRXN010000012.1 coordinate 41,637,857, forward strand.
ATAAAAAAGATATATTTATAGTCCACTAGGGTCAACTCTTCGTATTAAAATTTCCGACATTTTATAAGGTATTGTACATCTTTAGGTCATCACACTGCTATTAAATTTCTCATTTATAAATTTTGGCCAGTAAAAAATCTAAATATTGACTAATGAGTCTAAAATGAAGGAGACATATAATTGTCGTACAAACATTTCTCCTAAAAGGTTAGGAGAGTTTGAGAAACTTACTTATATTTTATCTAATTACTCTTAAGGCATTACAGAGTTATTGCGCTAAAAATAAGTAGTATCTCTTTAAAACTAAAGCTCACAAAATTGCATTAATATATTTGCCATTATCATATAAATTGTTGGTTTTATAAAAATATATTTCATATTAATGGTTTTTATTTTTTATAATACTACAATTTTGCAATGATAAGATATCTTTTATCTAAAATATCAGCGGAGAAACGGAAATTTCCGCTTCTAAATGTATCCTAAAAGTCATTTTCATGGTAAAGTGAAAATATCCAGCTTATTTATAATCTTAATAAACGTCTAGATACGAATTTTAATCAAAATTGTTTGAGCCGATTTTGAGAAAATTTGTTTTTTCTCTTTTCGCTTTTTATTAAACTACTCTTTATTTTGGGGTTAAAAAAAGACACACAGACAGACGGCATTGCAAAATCACACTTTTTTGGGGTTCGGGGAGACGTTGACATATATCAAAATTTCGGGTTGGATTATTTTTACGGTCGCAATACCAATGTTCGAAAAGTTAAAAAATATATACATTTGTGTATAGATTTAAATTTATTGGTTTTATAAAATAATGTTTCTTATACAATATTTGTATTATAAATAGATCTACACATTTGCAATGATAAGTTATTTCTTATCTCAAATAGTTTCGGAGATATGATGAAAAAAGAAAATTTACGCATCAAACCGGAGCCCTTATAGTAATTTTGCTGAAATATTGAGGGCAACCATTTTGTTTGTAATATTTATAAATGCTTGTAAATGGAATCTAATCAAAATCGTTAGAGCCGAGTTTGATAAAATCGATTTTTTCTCTTTTTGCCCTCCAGTTAACTACCATTAGTTTTAGGATTAGATATCCAATTCCAAATATCCCTCGGGGCAACCCTATGAAATCTCTCGATACCAAGATTTAGTCCAATCGGTGAAATAGTTTAGGCTCTAGTTGGAGGTATATACAGACAGACGGAAATTCAAAAACCACTTTTTTGGATACGGGGGTCACGAAACTTTGAGATTCATCAAAATCTCAAGTTTGATTTTTTTGACGATCACAATACCTTCTCTACCTGTAAGATAGCGAGAAAGTAAAAATTGACCAATATTGTACTAAGCTGTAGGATTCTGATGGGGAAAAGGCATTTCAGAAAGGCCTTCGTAATAAAATTGGGCTTTATAAGTAGATTCGTATGACGTCCTTAAAATTACAGTTTCTAACAGGTCATCAATCATATAAATTCCAGATATGAAAATAGTTATTAGATCAAGAATATTTGATTTTCTCAAACTATAACTGGTATAGTCAAAATCCTTACATGAATTGAACTAAAAGAAGGCTTGTGAGTTTATATATATATATATATCAGGTATTCGTAGAATTAATTTATTAGTTTAGGTACTTTAAGCCTAGGTGTCAATCTAACAATCTGTAACTCAACTAAAATAAACAGTTTCAGTTAGGGCCAGGGCTAGAAATAGTTATACCCCCTCACTACCTTACAATTCGCCTTGGTTTCCAAACAATGGGTCTTAAGCTGTTTTATATTGTGAAGTTTATTTAAGCTTTTTTAATCTAATTTCATACAGAGTAAAACACCAAATAAATTTTAACACGGTTATATTATTTATGCCAATATTCATGTAAGAAAATTATTTAAAAATTATATTTGTGTGGAATAACAATATCCACCAATTAGATTATTTATATTAAAACTGGAGGCTTGGGGAGAAAAAAAAATAGTTTTACACCAGATAAAAAAAATTATATAGTTAAATATGTACAAGTGATTAAATATTCTAAATCACTATACCAATAATTACAAACAGAATTTAATATGAGTTTACCCGCCTCGGTGGCGTAGTTGGCTAACGCGTTAGTCGTGTTGAGCCCGACTGCCGAGGACGGGGAGATCGAGGTTCGAATCTCGGTCGGGTGAACTGGGGGGGGGTTTCCTAAATGGTTTTCCACTCTCCCTCCACGCAAATGCGGGTTCACTTCCTCTAAATTCAACCTTCCCTATTCCTAATCTATTAGCGTAACTAGTACTTAAGCGTATAACCCGAACGGGTAGTAAGACGTGGTGCTAAATAATAAATAATAATAAATAAATATGAATTTAATATAAAATAATTCGTTAAACAGTTCAAGAATTAATACTTATTTTAGAAACATTGATCCATATTATTTTAAAAAAATGACTTGTCTAGTTAAATTTGCATCTTGAAACTTTGAATTGTATAATCTACGAATTTTACAGAATTATTTCAAAATGAATCTAAAATATTTAATCATTTCCATCCATCCTTAATTTATAAAATAGCTTAGTATTTTATGCATGAAAATGGTAAAATATGAATTTCAAAATATTATTAATACAATAATAAAATTATGATACTCAATATTTGTGAGTATTTAAAAATAGATTTGAAGATTTATTCGCTCTTTCTTTTTCACTATTGTCTTAAGAAATTTTTAAAGCTTACTTTATACTTTTTAATGAATCCTATAATTTTAAAAAGGTAAATAATACATAACATATGTTTTTCTTAGTTTTGCTTTGCAAGTAATAAAAATAAAGGAAGTATTTATTAAATATCTGAGACTTTCAATTTCTTCTATTATATTTTATAAATTTTGTATTATGAAAAGCTATCTTAACTGGAATAGTAATGCAATCCTATCTTATAAAATGGTTAACTAGTACTCTATTATAAATATATATTTTAAGAGAAGTATAAAAATGTTCAATCTCAAAATTTTATATTTTGTTTGAAGTAAGCTTGCTCAATTTTTTTTTTTACATATCAAGTAGTATTTTAATCAATGTGTACATATTTATTTATTACAGGATCTATCTTGATTTCTAACTAAAATTCAATGAAGTAGAAAACTACAACTTGGTAACAGCATTGCATTGTCATGCAAAGCCCTTGGTTTGTTTATTGTGTTCAGGTAAATATTTTTCAACTAATTGAAATTTAATTAAATATAAATGTTGTTTAGATGAACTTTATTCCAAAGTAGGTACTTTATATATAAATATACATATTTTTTCAGATTCCAGTGTTAATTAAATCACGCAAAATGTAAGATTTTTATTTGTTTTGTATGGTTTTATAAAATCGAAGGAGGGTAAAATACATAGTTTATGTTCATACATTTTAAATCTGCATTCTTGATTACGTAATTCTGTGCTGTATTTAAAATAAATTAATAATCATTAAGTTTAGTTATTTAAATCATTTATTTATAAACCAATAATTTAATGGACAATTTATTTAATTAATTCACAATAAGCCTAGTGATCCTTTTCCTTTAAAATATGCAAGGTTTATAGAATTTTAATAAATAACTCATATTATATCGTAGCTCATTTATTTATTATCAACAGGTATCAAATATAAGAAAGTTTTCTTTAATTCTCCATACAACTTTTATGAAACCTTAAGTTTCAGTAAAATCCAAATTTCACTACGATAAATATTTTTAAATTTTATTTTAAAAGCAAAGTTTATACATTAAGGCCCTACATTGAGTTGATTCAATAGGCATTATCTATTCCCTCACAATATTCATCAAAGTTTTCTATCTCAAATATTTAGCTAACTCAGACATTAGTATTTGGACAAGTTTTATTGAGAGTGATGGAAGGATTGTTAAATAATTTCGTGAATATCTTTCTCTATTTTAAACGGAGTTAATTGAAAATTGGTGGAGATTTTTATCAAAATGAACGAGTAAGGTTTAATGGTGTTTAAATAAGTACATAAAAATAAACATTCAGCTATATTACATTGGTACAAAATGAATGATAGATTATCCTATTTCTATCAAGTAGGCCTAGTAATGGAACCAACCAAATGGTAAAGTGCTCATTAATGATACATTAAACATTTAAAACTAATATTGAAATATATTTTAACAATACTATTTTATATATTGTTTAAATTTTTAAAAGTTAGGGACTGTACAGTATTCTTGGTAAATATTGTCGTACCTACTGAATTACTTAAAAAAATTAGGACCTCGAAATTTCACTGCCGCATTAAAAATATCAGGCCATCTATCCCTAGTTAAATCCAATCCACCCATCTCTTTCAGGTCAATTTTAATGTTATCCTCCTAATTACCTTCAAGTCTTCGCAATGGTCTCTTTTTCTTAAGTTTTCCGGTCAATACCCAGAACAAGATTCTAGACTCTCCCATTCACACTGCATGTCCTGCACACCGTAATTTACGAGAAATAACTATCCTATCAATGACCTGTGATGGATATAGGTAATGTAACACATCATTATGTAACCTTCACCGCTCCCCAGTATTCTTAGCTCTTTTTGGACCAAATAGCTTGAATAAAGCACCTTGTTTTTGAACAGGTTAAATTTATTTTTGTCATGTAAGTTAAGATAACACGTTTCACACCCATATAATAACATCTGGTAAACCTATCATTTTGTATATTTTGAGATGACAGATTAATATGAAAACTTCCAGGTGTACTCTTTCCTAATTTCATATCTAATATCATTATTGCCAGTTCAAAACTCTCCTATATAATTTAACTTATTAACCATGCCAAATAATGCGGTCGTACTAAGGATGATAATTCTAAAAAAAATCACATTTTGGATCTGTTTTATCAAGTACTGAAACATAAAATCCATTACGCCTATGGTCCAAGTAGACAATACTACAGCGATATATTTTGTCTAGGCTATATCGATCCCATCAGATCTTGACAAATCTCCACAAATATTTACCAATATCGGTTTTCGATTTGGTACTTCTTATCCATTATTTCTCACTATTCCTAAGAGGTACATTTCGATATATTTTTGGGAATGTCTGGATCAAAATAAAGCGAACAGTTAGATTTAGCTTACAGCTGAATATATTTACGTAAATGGTATTTTAATCATTTATATTAATTATTATTTATTTAATAAAATCCATGGGGTGTCTGTTTGTTTGTCTAGTGTTTTTATCAACCTCCTGGAAAGGTAAAAGGCTGATGCTTCATAAAATTGTTAATTAATTTGTAATAATCCCAAAATTCTTAAAAATGTATTTTAATTTAAAAGGGATGGATCCAGAAGAGTTTAGCACACTGTGATCACTAAAATAAATATTAGTAGTGTATCACAAAAATCACAAAACCGTTTGAAATGTCAATACCATTTTCTATAGGTCCTGTAATTGAGACACTAAAGAAATATGCAAGTTGGCATAGGCAATTTTTCTCCTAGGTACGACGACTAATATAATGTTACATGTGTAAACTAATTGCACATTAAATATAATCTTAAGTTTCTACCATTCTTCATGGATATGATTTATTTTAGTTCAAAATGTTTAAAGTTATCTTCGCTAACCGAAATGGCATGATAACATAACATGATAACATGATTTTAATAAATATAAGTAGAGTTGGCAATTTATTGAAACCTTAAAATAAAGTCAAGTTTCACTTAAAACTATTATACACCCGAGAAAGTGATTCTATTGACTATCAATTTTGACATTTTAAAGTATTTTAATCAATTAAATTAACTTACAATATAAGTGTGATTATTTTAAAGGTAGTGAATTAAATTTACGAGTAATATATAATTTATTTACATTTAAAAATATTTACATCTGTAAAATAATTTAACGCACTTTTTATAAGTGACTTTTTTTTTTGTTAAAGCTAAAATTGTTATATTAATTTTGGAAAAATACTTGAATATTATATTATTATACTTAAATCTCAATTGTGAACTGTCAAATAAGCCTAATATTGTACTATGGCAACTTTAAGCATTAATAAATCATGCAAATAACTTAAATATTATATTATTGTTACTCTTCTCATTGTTAAATTGTTCAAAAGATTTAAATATGTCAATAGAATTACCTTCAACATGGTTAACTTGTGTAAAATATTAAATAATTATATTAAACTCTCTCTTCTCTTTCTTAAATTGTGAAAATATTATGATATATTGTAATAGACTGTTTTCAACTTGTAAATAAGATGTAAATATTATTCTTGGTAGATGTTTTTATTAATAGATTGTATTTATCATATAAATAATAAATTAGGGTGGCTTTTAGCATTGGTTAGGTAATTTTAAGTTTTAAATATTATGAACTGGGGCCTTGCTTTATCGAAAATGGTGTAAGAGATTTAAATATTAAATTTAGGTGGCTTTGCACACTGTTAAGTTGTGTAAACGATTAAAATATTATATCTAGGTGGCTGTAATAATTGTTACACCACGATCACCAACCATTAAATAAATATACACAAATATCTCAACTATAAATGAGTAAACTATAGGTTCATTTATGTAGGTTTGTTTTAATGTGTTTCAACAATTTTTCCCCCAGTGCTGTACTCAACCTCTTGTCATATCGTGCAGCTTGAGGCATGTGCTGTGGCTACATGCGGGACAAAAAACATCAGTTTAATAAACACCTTTTAACCCTATTTGGTGACATCATGGTCTAAGGCGTCACTATCGTAATAGACTAGACTGCTGATGACAGGGAGATCGTGGTTTCCTCTAAACACAAATATGTATATAAATTATGTTTATTACGTTTATTTTATATTCACAAGGACTTTTTTTATTCGTGATTCAAGCCTGGTTGGTTGTACCGAGAGGTTTATTTTCTAAATTGTTTCCCACTTTTCCTCTAAACACAAATATGGTAAATTCAACCTTCCTCATCACTAAACTTTATCGTATTTAGTACGTGGTGTATAATAACCTGAAGTGGGGATGAATAAAACATAAACAAACTTTTTATTTTAAGGATTATTTACTCTAATGCCCCTTATATATGGCTGATGTTTCCGTACAGAGTTCAGTACTGAATTATATACTAGTCTATTATTATCTTGTGAAAGACCAACTTCACATGGCAACTATTGTAGAAACAAGAAACCATAGTGGATAGTTGTGCGAACTTTGGTAGCACCAATGTGGGTTGTTATTTATGTTTTAAATACAAAGTATTCGAACGGGGTGTACTGGTGGGCCTACTTTAGTGAATTGAGCAGTGACTTCCCTGTGTTTGAAGCTAAAAAAACACAAAATAGAGGTAGTTACAAAGAAGTATTTGTCAAGTTAAGTGAGGATAGTAACTTCCGTCCAAATAGCAAGCAATGAACAACATTCTTTCCAATTTTCTTACTTGATTGGTAGGAACTTCTATTCCATTAATGATGGTAGCTATCATAAAATTTACAGTGAGTTAAGCTACCACGTAAAATATAATGTTTAGAAACCAATATGTATTTTTATTATTTTATGTATAGATATACATAACAATATACATATTTTAATATATATATATATATCACAACTTGTGAAAGTGCAGAATGCCAGGCCTCCACCGTGGTTTGGATTCCACGTTAAACTGTAGGTCCTCCATTTCATCTCACAATCACCCTACCATTGCACATTAGCGTAACGGGTAGTCAGACGCGGTGCTAATAATAATAAGAATAATAATAATAAATCTAATATATATAAAATTGTATACATAAATACACTATACTATGCATAAAATGTTATATATATAATATATTTATTATGTATATATACATAATATATAATTTATTTATTATGTATATATATACATATTTTTATATAAATATATTTTATTAAACTCACTATCATAATTTTATTTTTTATAACCTAAATATAATAAAAAGTCATAACGTTAAAAATAATTTCCAGTAACATTATATTGACGCTTAAAGCACATTAATCTATGTGCATTTTTATTAACACCACTTCTAGACGTTTTTAGACAACGCTGTTAAATGGTATGAGTTAATATTTTGTTCTTTACTCTCGACCTTTAAAAATGTAATCCTTTATATATATGACCTATTTATTAAAGGCTTGAGGCCTACATTAACTCATAAACTAAATCCAGGATACGTTCCGGTATTTTTAAAGTAAGTATTAAATAATATAATAGTGGAAAAATTAGAAGAAATCAAGAGTTATAAATAATATTTGGCAAAAACTCCAATTAATTCATTCCCACAGCAACCTCATCAGTAACAATATAGTATATTGCCAAATTTACATCTTAGACCATGCGAACATTGATATAGATGAATTTTAAATGAGGATTCTTTAATTTTCTTCCCTACTAGACAGAAACAAACGGATTTTAAAGGTAGAAAAGTAGATTAAACAATACTATTAATTATTATAGGTAAATTATAGGTACACCATTAATTTTGCCCACAAAAAAGTTATAATATAAAAAAATACGTTCAAAACTCAATATTCTAACTTAATTAATAATCTCGCAAGTTCTGGACAGCCGATAAGGAGAAGTTTGTATTTAGAATCTTGGTCTGGTGTACTGGTCCACTAAAATGGAGGTACATGATTTCTAAATTCAACCTTCCTCCTTCCTAAAACAATTAATTAACTAGCACATATGCGTAAAACCAAACCGGTATTTGAAACTAGTGACTCCTTCTCACTAAAAAACGTATTACTTACCAATAGTCATATCAGAAGAGATTTAAAATGATAATTTAAAAAGTTAAGGGATGTATTTTACCATTCATTAACTAGATGATTCAGACAAGATGATTTTTAACAAATTAGGAAGTTGAGGCTTATAGGCGTAAACCTGTACGACTCTCAGTAACATCACCCACTACCCGCTTATTCTCAAACTTTCGCCATAAACCCACCCCTCAAGCATAACCACACGTCCAACTTGTTGGAAACCGTCATTTGATTATACCTTCCTACCCACCCTTACCCCTACATTCACAGCACGCGGGTTTATTCCTAGTGACAGATCTAAATTGACAGCAATATTTGTTTTTTATGTTTTTTCGACGGCGGCTTCGTTGGACCAAGAGGACAGACGAGCTTTCCTCGCATCACTGCCCTGCTAAAGTCAGACACAAACACTGTTCATACGAGTCACATATTTAGTAGAATGAATTAATTTTACTCGTATAGATACTCTCATGACGGTCATATGCAGATCTCTATCGAAGTTTACTGACAGTAAATAAGCCTTTAGTAAATATATATTTTAGATAATATATACTTTATTCAAAAATAACTGAGGCCACGCGGACTAAGTGTCAGACTCACCGAACACCTGAAGCTGATAGAAGAAATTTACTTAGCCTACACCCTGATAGTATCCATCATTAAGACGATGCAATTCTCTGATGTCATGACAAGTCGGATTAAGATTTCCTTTTTTAATGTATCTATGTTTGGGTAATTTTAAAGAGATAGCATTGAAACAAAACGTAATAATTTATTCTTAAATAATTCTTAAAATTGTCTTACATCGTCACAAGTTTTTTCTTATCAAGAATTATCTTTTTTTTAATAATTTACAACTCAATCTATTTGGGTTTTTATTTTTATGAAAAGTGTACCTTTATGCATATTAGAAAAGTCCTTGTAAACATAATATATTTTATGTTCAGAAAGACTTTTTTTAATCTACTTCCATATATGAAGATCCATACAGGACATTTTCGCATGGGAGGGGGGGGGAGACCCAAATAGATTGTAGATTTAAATTATTTATAAAAAGATTATACAAAAAGCTACTTCTTGATAAAAATGAAACTTGTGACAATATAAGACAATTTTTAGAATTATTTAGAATACATTGATTTTGTTTCAATGATATCGCTTTAAAATTCCTCAAATGTAGATATAATATAGAAAACAAGAAAATAGTGCTATTTCTTTAAAACTCCCCAAATCATTTATAGAAAAAAAAATTATTTGAAAGTCATTGCTTTCCAGACATAAAATAATAGTAGAGTGAGCGTGTTTACTCGTTAATAAAGAGGGTAAGTATTTTTTTTAGCAGGATGAGCAGGTAAACTAGAGATATCGCAAGGTGAACCGCTAAATCTCTTCCTAGATATTGGCATATAAATATGATAGTGCTTTGAGTGATTCATTACATTAAGTTTATATATATATATATGATGTTATTTTAATCTTCCCCTATATTAGTCTTGTAAATAAACCTTGTTTCCATGAGCTAGTTGTGAATATGTACCTTTTATATAATTATGAAGTTGGCAAGGAATGTGATCTTCTTGGATTAAAAAACAATGTTTTGGTTGGAATATCTTTGCGAAAAAAGAAAGTTTCAGATTTAAATAATATCCATGAATGTTGATAGATATCTGTGTTCGTGTTGAAAAAGTATTTAAAATTTACAAATTTAATCACACTTGTGATACTATCAAGATTAGTCATCAGTGCAGTGTTTAATGTGATTTACAACATTTTTGAGTTGTGCAGAACTTTAAGTTTTTATGAAGCTATTATATATTATATATATATATATATAATTTGTTGCCATGTATTACTCACAATTTGAGTGATATGCATATGTACTTATTGCGTTAATGTGCTAGGGACGAGTAAGATTGAGATTTGAGAATATATAGCCACATTTGCATGTAGGGAGAGTGGAAAACTATTTGAAGAAAATGCATTCAATACACTTGAGTAAGATTTTAAACACTGACGGCCCTATCTTAGGCAGGTTTATTTTAAAGAGAGTGATGCCTTAGACCATGAGGTCATAGAAGCGTTTCCCACTTCACAAAATATTTTGAATTCACCAAGCAGACAACGTCATTAAAGGGTGAATTTCAAGGAACTAAACAAGTCTGAGGGGGGGGGGGGGTGGAAGCCAAAACATCATGAGGGGATAAGCTGTGAATTTATTCGAGTTCAAAACGCAGCCTAGTTGGCAAGAGTTTGATGAGCCAACCATTCATTGTTTTTGATTGTTGATGTTGGTAAGATCATTATTACATAATTTAGTACAATCTAACAAACACACAGACACGTATGTTTCAGATTGGGCTGTGCAAACAGTGTACTTTAATTAGTTCGCCCCCTGAGCCATATTTACAGTAACGCTTTCGTCATGCTTTCTCTCTCTCTCTCTCGCTCAGAAATGTTAATTGTCTTTCTACGTTATCACTTACCCACACAATGATGTTGACATATTTAAAAGGCAAACAAATATCAAACAGTCTGGAATAGGGAACTAAATTCTAGTAGTAATTTTGGTTATATTTTTAATGGGCTCTATGGAAAACATATCATTAATTCTAGGTAGAGCTTAGGGGCTTACATAAACCCGTACCTAAAATTTATGTACAGCAAAAATAAAACAAGGATTATTTAAAAATAATACAAATTTTTTAAATTGTCAACCTTAAATCATTAATTTAATCTATTATATATATTATTCGATCGGAATTATATATATAAAACTATATATATATAAAATATATATTATATAAAACTATATATATATATATATTTAAACCTCTTCCAGCCCTCCAGCTTATACAAGTTTTAACTAGGTAGTAATGTATATATAAGGAAGATGTATTTAAAAATATAACAAATGTCAAAATTAACACTTTATATATACAAAGGTGAACACGCGGACTAGACGTTTGACCCACATGGTCTGAATTGCTGATGACTAGGAGAAAGAGTTTTCGCTTAAATTGTCTCCCAATCTTCCTTCACACAAATTCAAGTAAATTCCTTCTGAATTCTATCATTTTACTTTTCTCCTCATAAAATAAAAGCTAACTGTGGGTCAATGTGACAGATTCACGTACTGAACTGTCAACTATGGGGATATAAGGTTTCGAATACCCGTTGGGTTTAATGAGGATGGATTTTCCAAAAATGCTTTTCAACTCTTGTTTTTCAATTCTATCTCCACGCAGATGAGTGCACACTACCTCTAAATTCATTCTAACTTACCTATAAAAGACTAACGTAATTGGTACGTATGAAAATAGCTTGAAATGTTAGTGAGACAATTAAACAAATACTAATATAAACATAAATACAGCAACATTTTACTCATTTATTGGCCTTATATAACTTCACTCTCAAGAAATATGGTTTCGGTATTGGTTCTCAGTTAATTATGTGTAGTTGAGAAGTACCATATTGCCTTCCCTCTACAACTCACGTTTTTATACTCACTCCAAATCCAGATCGTCTCGTTTCGCGTCCAATTCACTCGAGCTATTTGCCTCACGTCAAATCTACATCGGGTTCCCCTCACTGCAAACACATTTGAAGGGAACACCTTCACTCAATCGGAACGTCGCTCAACAGAGTCCCGCAGATACGGGATATCTGCAGAGAGGACCAATCAGCCGTGTAAACGATGCCAACCAAAGAAGGAAGAAAATCATTATTGTAAGAAAGGAGGAATACCTTGAACTTGAGCAAAAAAATAAAATACGTCAAATACTTAACTATAAGTTAAGGTGACTGGTTCACTTGAAATTCATTTTAGTGTTGACAAAAATGTAATAAATGTTTATTCAAAGACTATAATAATATAAATGTCTTCTTAGGTCAACAATTTTAAGGCTGGTTTGATGTAGTTTCTATCCATTGGCATTGGGAATGCAATAAGCCTCTAGGTGCTTAGTGTTGCCAGCGTCATCTGGTAGAGATCCCATGTGCTTGGGGATTTCATAAGGTGTGGTGGTTACCCGTTGATTTCCATACCGAGCAAGAAAGGGCTCACCAAATTTGCTGGAAAGGTTTTATCACATACATTTCAGGGTTATTTTACATGAAACAATCAACACGGGAACTACTTCCGAAGTAAATTGAGCAAAATATTTTTCTCGCTTAAGAAAATCAGCCAACCTCAGCTGGGTTTGAAACCACGAGAATCAGGTCTTGAGGCGATCACTTTACCCTAAGAATACTGAGGTCGAAATACTAAATAAGTACGTTTATAAAAATTAGTACTATCAGATGTACTGCAGTCTTTCTTACCATGGGATGTGCAAATTTTACTGTACTAATAATTAGAATAAGTATTCATACCCTAATTTGGAGCGAAAATGGTAAACAGTACTTAATATACTCGTGACCTATAAACCAGACTAGATTTAATTGTGGCTTCATTAGAATGCTCACCGATGTGGATTGCCATTGATATAATCTTTACATTCAATATTTTTCTTTATATATAGCCTTTCAAAACAACTTAGCAAAGTATATTTATCTCTCAAAGTTTGGATAATTTCATTATTTTATTAATAAAAATATTAAATATGTATCATAATTTTGTTACAGAAGAGACATTATTTCTGTAAAAACAAGAGTTGAAGAATAATAATTATGACTAACTTTTGACTGTGCCAGAAAGTTGCCCACTGTTTATATTAGAATGGACCTGGAATAAATAGAGCTCAATGAGGTGGACAGGTTAGAACTAGCATAAGATAGCGATAAATGGCGTACTTTTGTCAGTGTGGCGGTGAGCTTTCAAGTTCCTTATGACATAGAGTAAATAAGTGCCATTGTAAACCAGCATCAGTGTGTGCGTGTATTAAATCGTAGCTGTCATCTTGTCAGGTCCATCATCTATGGAGAGCAAGGAATTATAATATCAACCCTTTCATGGTTTTCTAGTATCCCTCCACAAATATGTTGGTACCTTTTCTCTAAAGTTTACTTTCTCATCCTTACACTATTTGTGTAAATATGTAAATAGCTCAGAAGAGTAGTCAAACGTGGTCCACACAGGAAAGAACATGAGTGGATTTTAGAGTAGGAATGTGGCAGATAATTTATTGGATGTGTACCTTCATTAGCATGGAAAGAATATAGGAAAACCAAAGTGAAAAATAACATATGGAAAGATAATTTGTGAGCACTGAGAAGAGAATTGAACCTCAACCTGCTGATCAACTGTAATCAAAAATTTCCTCATACGTGATCCAGTTTATCAAGTTTTTATAACGTTGTATTATTCAAAACAGGGTGTAGAAAGCTAATTTTTCAAAGAGGGTCCACTAGAAAGTCTACCTTACCTTTAGCCAATCAAAGTTTTTACACGTATAAGGACAGGCCTATTGGAGGTACGGTTGAGCCTCAATAATCGAACCTAAAGATACCGGCAGGTGGTCGGATTACCGAAATGTCGGATAATACGGAAACAGGTGAAGGAGGAGGGGGAAGTTCAGATCAACAAATACAAATTACTGTAAATAGAAGGGCAGAATAAATATGAAATAGGGTTTGTTTGTAATTATTCTTTATAAGGCTTAAATTTTTCATCAATAATTGAAAGAAATACTTTTCTTCTCTTTTCACTTGCCATATTTCTCACACAGTATAATTACACTAATAGGAAAATGAAAAACTCAATGACAGTTTGAACGAGTACAGTACAAACATTTCATTAAGGTGGGGAACAGAGCTACAACCACTGAGGTTTGTGGACTCACTCATTCACTCATCACTCACTGACAAGGAAAGGTTGGTAGCGCAAAATAGTATGCTATGCGGATACTGCAAAAATTTATGTAAATCGCAGTCATGATGATATCTCGGATTAAACGGAATGTTGGATAATTGTAAGGTCGGATTATCGAGACTCTACTGTACCTCAAATTTCAGGGGTTTCTACAAACCCTCCCTTTTTACACCCATTTAAATTCAATAATATTTGGAACGTAAGTCAGTTTGTAAAGTTCAAGCCATTTATTTATTTTTGTCTCCCTTAAGGAATTTAAATTTGATTTCTGTCTTCAAGTTTTACAATCATCTAAACTGTTCATGACTAAAATTCCAGGAGATGCCTCAAGTTTTTCTTATTGTAATCTGAAGAGAAGCGCACACAAAAAAGTGTTGGCCGGAGGTGGTTGATCAACTTGGCGGGTAATTTCCTGAACAACTCCTTCCTCGTGGAAATGACACGCGAGATTCATAATCGTGTAAGTTTATTGAATGTGAAAATAGACTGAGCTCAAATTTAATAGTCTATGAGTAGGAGCTCACTTTTTATTTTAATGTCTTTCACAAGTCACGTGACTTTAGATTCTATATTTAAGACACAACTCTTTAAGGTGGTTTTGTTTGATACTGAATTATTAAAAGAAAAATTCGAATTTAGTCTTAAATATTGTTTACTATTTTTAAAATGTAATAAACTTGGCGTGGATTTTATTTTTATATTAGGTTAAGAGTCATAGGTATTCATCCTAGTGAAATTGAAAAATTTGTCATCAGTCAACTCAGGACTTGCATTTCATAGTTATGTAAAACTGTATAGATGATTTTTGTACTACCCAATAAATATAAAGAAATATAAAATAAATCTAGGGAAAATGTAGAGGAACCAATCAACAAGATGTGATAAAATTTAACACCAAAAATATTAATTTAGTCTAAAGTTATGAACTTAGAATATAATTGTGTCAGTATGTTTATTGAGGCAACATAAAAATCTATAAAACAATAATACATGTGATCTAGTTGTTATTGGTATTTGTTTACATGTTATTAATTAAATGATAACCTAAAATAAAAGTCCTAAATTCCATTTAAGGTTAAGTTTTGTTAAGTTGGGTAAGAATGCTTTAGTCAGTATTTTATAGAAATGATTAAAAATTAATGTATGTATATAGTAATTTAATTCATAAATATTTAGTTAACATACCTATATAGGGAATGCTCAATATAACCTGAACCAGCAATATCTGTAAGATCAGTATTTATGAAACATTTACTACTTACGAGATATTTCAAGATAATCTGACGTTAGAAATCGTCAGTACTTGATGAGCTCGCTAGGAAACGATTCTTCCCTTAATTATTTCAATTTTGGTACAAGCACGGATAAAATGGGATAAAGGAATAATTGATAGAAATTTAAAAATAGGCGAACTTTAATATAGATAGCTTAGAGTTCATTTTACAAATATATGAGAAATATATTTTTTCTTCAAAATTTAAATTGAAATCATTTAATATGCTAAGTTCAAGTATTAGGAAAGTTAAAAAAAAATTACAAGTTTCAGTTTATTTTACACATTTGGCTTAATACAAATAAAATAAAGTATTTATTTTGAAAGTTTACAAATAAAATAAATTGATAAATTACCCAAACTACAGTTAATTTTACCATGCTAGCTTAGTGGTTTCCTTCTTGGGAATCCCGGGTTAAATCTTTGATGGATACATTGATGAGGTTTTTCTTATGCGTTGTGAATTCCAATTATCTTTCTAAATATTTTTATATATCCTATTTAAAAATGCAAGCTCCTCAATAGTTCCCTTTAAATTTTCTGTGCTGCTACTAACCAGCAACATCAAAAAGGCATAGGTATAAACAATATTATGATTATAATTTGTGTGTGTATAGATATAATAATATTAATAATAAAATATTTGAAAATATTCAAATTTTATATGTTTTGTATTAAACGTAAAAATAGATGATTAGTAAAAGTAAGATTTAAAATATACTCGTAAACATTTTAAATCTTTTTATAAATAAATTAATATTCTGGGAAATATAAAATAATCACTTATTATCAACTCATGCTAATCGAAAAAGGATTTAATCCTCTTGTTAGTAATCCACCTACACAAGTTAAACACAATATTAGCACAACATGATTCATCTACTATTTGAAAAAATCAAGTTTTATATATAATTATATATATATAGTAAAACAGTTCTATCACTTTACAGAAACTCCAAAAAGTTCTATTTTTATTTTTTAATATGATCACAAAAAATATATATAAATCCGTTATATGTTTTGAAGCTTCTTAGTTAAGCATTGGAATTAACTGAAGGATTAAATTAGAAGTTGTGCAGCACAGATTAGTATGTAAATGGAGTAGTAAAAGTAGGGGAAGGAGGACACACACAGAACACCAAGCGGCCTTCTAGCGTACTAACAGAACATAACCCATCCTTAACGTGCCTGAGATAAAAGAAAAATACATTTTTTTTCGGGCACTCACTTAGGGTGTACGTCTGCCAAGATTTGTAGATTACGGCGTGCACTTTATGAAGTGATACCAACCGTTGCGAAAACACAAAGAAACATAAAAATAAAAACTTTTTTTTGTTTGTCTTTTTTGTCCTTTATTTACAGTGTGTTTACGCATCTCTTCCTAAAGTTGTTTTAAGAAAACGTTTAGAATTTAAAAATTAATCTATGCTCCTAAAATAACTTAGTTTTTATAGGCTTACTCTTTCTAAAATAAATAATATATAATTTCCATGATTCCTTTAAGTTATATAAATTATTGAGAAAATAAATTTGTAATAAGTGTACTAATAAATATAATATTTTCTAAAGATAGAACCAAATATGAGAACAGAATAATTAACCTTATATTTATGAAGTAACATTACTTTCCTAGTTGGAAAGGTATTATAAGCTGTAATTCCCTGTATAAACTGATACATGTGTACGAAAATATATAGATATTGTAGAACCATCCATTTAATCCAAATGAAGATAATATTTATTTCAGGACATCTCTGACATAAAATAGTCCACTAAAATAAAAATATACCAATATAATTTGAATACTTCTACATCCGTATCTACTTCCTTACATTTCAGTGTGTTCCTATAACAGAGATAATTTATTTACAACGATCCGATTTTCATCAATATCCTAACACACCAACATATAGAAAGAGATAGATATAGAGAAACGGTCTTTCTTCCTAACTGCTACAATCCACCCAACCCAGCTTCGCGCACAGAAAAGTAATTAATTACACAGAGATACCAGGAATACTTTCTCTATTTGTTTTTCTCATATATATATATATATATATATGTCTTTTTTTTTCAGGGATTATTCCATGTGACGCGAACTAAACGTCATTAATTTGAAATGTTACCTACAAGCGATCCGAGGGTACCATATTTCCTCGAAACAAAACGCACAACTGGTTGACAAACACAGAAGAGGAAAAAAAGGGGGTGGGGGAGTATATGGTAAGGGAGATTTCGACTCTAGGGGGTGATGAATGAAATTCACATAGGGGTGGGATTAATGAAGGTACGGGTGAGGATATTGATGACCTTCTATCCCTTTTACATTCTAATATATATATATATATATAAATATATATATATATATATATATATAAATAGGAATCGAAACAAATTGGTTCATTTTTTTTTAAAGTAGGGTACCAAATATTTATACGGTATTTAATTTTATAAAGGTGTATGTTTTATTTGGATTTGAAGTACAATATAGTGTTTGATAATTAATTAAAAAATTCTTTAAATTTGAAGTCAGATATATTTATTGTGACACATAGCTAAGATTGATTAGTGTTTAATTAAAAACAATTTCTTTCGCGTAAATTTATTGTAAAAATACTAAAATTAAATCAAATTTAATATTAATAAATATGGATGTATATTTTTTTAGCACCAAGTCTAACTACTTCTTTAGTCTATACGTATATATACTATTTACAGTAATGTGTTAAGATGAGAACGGTTGAAATTAGAAGAAGTGTATCCTCATTTGCATGAAAGTTTAGTGAGAATTATTTTGATAAAAAAATTCTGAAAACAACATCAGTACACTCAACTGAAATTCTATCCCCGATCTCCATGTCATTGGCAGTCTATTCCAACAACGCCATGGACCCACAAAATTCGGTATATATATATATATATATCACTGAAATTATATATCTACCACTACTGCTTATATTATTGCTAAGCTGCGGATTTTGCATATATATGCTTTTTAATTCCCTTTGTTGATATCGATACGCCAGCCTTTATGCCCCACCTAACAAACCTACACAGTTTTATATCGCATAATATTATTTATTTCAGATATAATTGTATATTTTCACGAATAGTGATGTAAATAACACAAATGCAGAAGTTTAACTATTTAAAATAATATTTCCTAAATTGTTTGAGTGAACTGTCAACTTTTACCACTTTTCTTGGTGAAAGAGTTTGAGAGAGGCGCTAAATACAGGAGGGATGGAAGAGTAATTGTTGTGACTGGTTTGCTGTATATTTTGAGTTTGTTGAATGCTGTAGATCAACCTAGCATCGAATCTGTGACCAGTGCTACTGAAAGGAATGAGATGCAGAGTGATATTTTGAACCAAACTGGTAAACTTTGGGACTTTTCCTGACACCATCACCAAGCTTTAAGCGCGAGTCTTATAAATATTAAAATCTTCGTGGATGTTACACAAACAATAAGATAGTACTGCACTGGGTACAGACGTGAGAGTCAAGGCAGATAAATTTAAAAATATATTTAAAAGGATTACAGACCTCATGTTTCGGAAAGAGTCAGTCAACTACTTCAGGAGGAAGTAACACTGAGGAAATGACAGAGTATAGCTCTTCAGAGCTGACCCACTTAAATTATCGTTCCTCCACTACGTGTGATGTAAAGAGGAACTTTTAATGTACCGTACAGTAACATATTAAAAGATAAGAGGAAGCAATTCACCCCTGACTTGAGAAATAATTTGTTTATTGTAATTAGAAACACAAAACCACAATCAGTAAGCTGCTTTAATTAAAATTTTATAATACCATTTTAATTATAATCAGACTTTTTATTTGTGTATATTTTTATGTTTCTATCACATATATTTATTCAGTCTTAAGTGCATAATTGCATGTATTTTTTGCCAGTTTTTCTTGCATATAAATCCGCAGCCTATTAAGTATTCTATATAATAACATTATTAAATTGATTATATCTACCGATTAGTCCGAATCAATGGTGGAATGGTATAAGGCTTCACTTTTGCAATATATTAGATTTATTAAGATATGGAATTATGGGTTTAAATAAGTCTTAAACTTTCCCTTCACGTAAATTATAGTGCATTTCCCCTAAAGTACACCTTTCGAGTACCTATTCAATTAATGTGAATACGTGGCTACTCAAATTGATAGTAAACCATAATGTACAAAAATAATTTAAAAAAAGAAAAATTTACTTAATCATCAAGTATAATAACTTTGTTAACTGATTAAAGATTATCCGCCTTGGTGGCGTAGTTGGCTAACGAGCTAGTTTTTTTTGAGCTTGACTGACGAGGACGGGAAGATCGAGGTTCAAATCTCGGATGGGTGAACTTGGGGTGGTTTGTTTTAAATGGTTTTCCAATCTCCCTCCACGCAAATGTGGTTTCACTTCCTCTAATTTCAACCTTCCCAATTCCTTATCCATTAGCGTTATTAGTACTTAGGCGCATAACCCGAATGGTTAGTAAGACGTGGTGCTAAATAAATAAAATAAATAATGATTAAAATGCATATTTTAATAAAAAAGGTTTGAAAGTTTTTATGAAGTATAAATACACATTGATTAATAAATTATTGTCACCCGCATATATTTGTCAAGATTTTATTTTATATTATGCGGCAATCCTCCTTATGAGAAAGTTGTACTACACCTATTCTCTAAAGTGCATTAAGTTTTTATTTTCTAAGTGTATCTTTCTTAAATAACGCTCGTTTCTATGGAAAAACTCTTAAATAGAACAGCTTCATTTCATTACAGACCAGATATTTTCAAACGTAAGTTGTGCTAATGAAATATTGAGAACATTAACATTTACAAATCGTTTTATAAATAAGATGATAGCATCGTTTGTCTTATTTAAACTGAGGTCACTATATATTTCAAGGTGTATGCTAATGTTATTTTTATATTTTTTTGAAGCTTCATTTTTATTTTTTATTTTGCGCGTGATATTGCCCATCTGCCTAAATGATATTTAATGAAATTAATGGAGTACGGATAAGGAAAAAAAATATAGTTTAGAGGACATTTGCGTGGAAAGAAAGTGGGAAACTATTTATAAAAATACATCCTTCACACACATAATTTTTAAATAGTTTTTAGCACAGCTTCTTACTAACTGTTTGTATTACACGCCCATTTACTGATTATATTAATATGTTAAGAATCAAGAAGGTAGAATTTTGGAGGAATTGTACCAACATTTCAGTCAAGGGAGAGTGTTAAAACCATTTATGAAAACCACACTTAGTACACCCACAAAGATCAACCCCGATTTCCCTGACTTCAGCAGTCTAGTCTACTGCAAGAGTAGCGTTAGACCAAGCGGCCATTGAAGCGGTTATTTTAATTATTAACGACCATGTTAACAAAGAGCCTTCCATAAAATAATTTTGGCTAAATGTGAACTGGTTTGTTTAAGTTTGCTACGGGTGGCAAAGTGGGATAAATAAGAGGAGGTAAAATCAACTGACCGTATAGAACATTCCTCACCATTTTCTGGCAAAACGGTATATTTTCATTAAATAAAAGATGAAACAAATTGTATAGGAAGTGAGTACGTTGAAGAGAAAAGTTTTTTTTTTTGTTATTAAAAGGATGAAGGAGGGAAGGGGGTCAACAAACAAATAGGAGCGTAGATTTCTCAGCAAGTCATGAATAAATGCTCCAGTCGACAACTGTGACCGCTTCACAAAACAGTGGCGCTGTAGTCGACAATCACGGGGCCATTATTTATAAAACTTGCGTGGAAAGGCTACAGTATGGAACGAAGGATAAAAAAGGGAAAGAAAAAAAGAAAGAAAGACGGAGACATTTTGTGTACAATTTGGGACGCCGAACTATTTTTTGTGTGTGGACTATTTTATTTATAAATTTTAAGAGCTAACAATTTATTGTCATGATAGAGCCAAATAATATTATGTTTTCATGTTTCATTGGTTCCTTAACTCATTGTTGACTGTTCACGTAAAGAATTTTTTTATTTATCATGATAATCTTATTTTTTTAAATCAACATTATAAAGACATATTATTTAATAAATTATGAAAATATTAAATTAATGATTATTAAATATTTTTTTTCTCCAATGGCTTTATATATTTTGTTTTAATATCAAAACTAGTTTAAAATTTTGGCAAAATATGAGTAAATCAAATAAAGTTACTGTTTGGATATTTATTAGTAGGAAAAACCAACATATACATTATCAAACATAGAATATATATAATTTAACAAAAGTTTTTCAGATCTAAAAAAGCACTTTATAAAAGGTTTCTCAGTACGATTTTAACTGAAATTTAGATAGTTTTTTAATTATTGGAGGTATACAACGTGCATTTTCTGAACCGAGCAATTATATCAGCACACAAAAAATTCTATGAGAAAGAGTGAAAGAGACTATCATTTTGCCGGGAGAGGTAATTTCACATACTTCCCAGGGATATTTTACAAGCCACAATCGACATGTAATCAATGACTTAACTTTCCTTACAAAGGAAGTTGTGCTACGGATTTTTATTACTTGGGAAAGATCAGTTAAGCCCAGCTGGGATTGAACCCAAGGAACATTGGATCCCAAGGCGAGCACTTTTCTTAGATACTACCAAGGTCGACTTGGATATGTTTATCAAACTGACTACAAATTGATGATTCTCCAAAGGACTGGTAGAGATAGTGTAGGATTCAGCATTAAATACATTTATCAATAATAAAATACATTTATCAAATAAATTAAGTTTTATTAATTTTTCCACAAACATTTTTAACCAAATGTAAATCAATAACATACTTTAATATCTACTAATCATTAAAGGGCATGGACCAAACTTTCGAACGTTTTAGTTTGTTAAAAATATTTCCAGTTTATTTTTTAATTGTAATCATGGGTTGATAGCTTTATCACCAAAGATGTAAGTGTGATGAGAGTGGATTAGAGGAAATGCAACTGCCGTACGGCTGTTGCCCGATTAGGAACTACCAAATTGACAGAAGCGTCAATCTAGTTTGTCCCAAAAGGGCTGATTTGTTGTTTGAGTACCGAGTCACTGTCGTGACTCTTAACCTCGTGAGTGAAATTAAATACCTATGAAATGAGACAGATGAAATGAGGCTGTAAGAGAATTACAAGTATTAGTAAATATCAAGCTGAAAAGGAATACAGGTGTATTAGTAAATCTCCCTGTGAGGTGGAATTGTGGTTGTGAGTGGTTTGGGTGTCGTGGGAGTTGGGGAGGATTTTCTTTTCTTGGGATGTGGGAAGGTGTGTTTAAGGTGTGATGGTGCATGAATGTATGGGGAATTTGGGAAAACCAAGGTGATTAAAAAGCCATATTTGGAAAACGGCCCTATAGAAACAGGCCAGAATTCAAACCTCAACTTACGCATCAATTAAAATTTGGTGCAAGATAAAGTATAACACTTTAAACCGTATGAGCACTCGTTAAAGTTATATAGTTAACTAGGTAGGAAGGTAATGTATTAAGGTAATTCTTTTATTAAACACTAATTTAAAAGTACTCACAGTTTACCCTAAAAGGTAGTAAGTAGTCCGATCTTTACGGATTACGGAAATACCATAGTGGAATAAAGTAAAGTAAGCTACAGGATAAACAAGACTTACGACAAGTAATGTGATATGCAACTGTAAGATTTAATTACTAATGTTAATACCAATAAATGGGGTGACCTGGTGGTCTAGGGGTAAGGTGTCAGACTTCTGTGCTGGGGGTCCGGGGTTCAACCCTCGGTCCCGGCAGAGATTTATCTGATTGACAAACCCTTCCTTCACCTCTGACAAGATGTGTATTAATCACAACTTGTGAATGTTAGGAATGCCAGGCCTCCACCGTGGTTCGGATTCCACGTTAAACTGTAGGTCCTCCATTTCATATCACAATCACCCTACCATTACACATTAGCGTAAGTGCGTACAACCCGAGTGGGTAGTAAGACGCGGTACTAATAATAATATTAATGCCAATAAAACTATACAAACAATATTTTAAGATGGTATAATAAACGTTCATCGCACAAAATAAA
Source organism: Timema podura (assembly GCA_033556935.1). NCBI lineage: Eukaryota > Metazoa > Arthropoda > Insecta > Phasmatodea > Timematidae > Timema > Timema podura. The sequence goes on from JAVRXN010000012.1 coordinate 41,661,794, forward strand.
TTGTTTCTTTAAAACCGTATTTCCTAGCGTTTTACCGTACCGTCTTTGTGTAACCTATGAGATAGGGTCATAAAGTAATCAGTCCATGTAAGATCTTCCAAGATAGGTGAAATGTAATTACAATACCCACTTAATCGATAAAAATACCGATAAAATAATATACACACTATCTACTTTTTTTTACATCCATTACTGTTTACAGCCTATGGCCTTGGTTACGTTTTTATTCAAGCCATATATCTTCCACTACCGGCTGTCTAGGCCTGTCGTTAGATTCATATGCCTTACAATCTAATTTAATACTAGGATATACACAATATCCAGTCCAAGGCCGTTAATTCATCACTGTGAAAGGTTAAACCCACATTTCGCCAATAATAAATGCCTCGACTATCCCGGGAATCAAACCCGGGACCCTTAGCTCAGTAGACAGACACGCTACCGACTGAGCTGATTTGTCGGATCACACTATCTAATGATATATTATTTTATATAGCTATTCTCTTCTTCTAAGAGAATCCATTCTTCATACTAAAGGTAATCTTTCTCCTTCACCTGAATTCAACGTCTTCTTACATTGTCAAGTACCTGATATAAGCACGGTCTTAGTGAGCACTTGGGAGTTTTACCTCTCTCGCAGGACTTACGGACAGCAGCAAGGAAGACGTTATTGAGTTAGCGCCAACATTGCATATTCTCAAGGGCTAGCAAACGACACTCGCTCTGAATTCCTCACCCTTCTCTTCAACCCTTCTGAAACCTCCCTTCAACGCTGTTGACTGCCACCAGACGATAGCATCAGAGACACAAGGATATAGGGAGTCAAATTCAACTAGAAGGGTTTCGATTGTAAACTTGATTTAAAGCAGAGGCGGCTCGTGGATTGGTTACAAGAGACTAGCAAGGGTTTACTTTACTAGTAAGCTACTATTTACCCTTCAACTATCAGGTTTACTGACCTAGGTAAATAAATAACGTTTTTGTGTTAGATTTAAAGGGAAAGTTTGATGTTGAATGATAGGAAAACAATTTAAATAAAAAATACTATGTTACTAAAAAATACTAAATACTACAGCCATAAGCCTCAACTGACCAACAATAATATATTGGTTATGTATGATGGTGTTTTAAAACTAATTTAATTATTTGTTTTTTAGCACCGCGTCTTACTACATGTTCAGGTTATACGCTATGTATTAATTACACTAATGGGCTAAGGATTAGGAAGGCTTATTTTCGAGTAAATTCACCCCTATTTGCGTGGAGGGAGAGTGGAAAATAACATAGGCAAAAACCCCCTCAGTGCACCTGACCGGGATTGAACCCCGATCTCTCCGTCTTCAGCAATCTAGCCCAACTCGAGATTAGCACAATAGATCACTTGGCCACCGAGGCGGGTTAGTATAATGTTGACGTGATAATATGAACTTTCATTTAGAAACTTGTATTTCAGAGAGAATATTCTGATACCCTTTAATTAGTCTGAAACCCGCTCCAGTCATCGCATAGTCTAAGAAGTCCCTCTCGCAACAGAATGGACTGCCAATGACTGGGAGGTTGGGGTTCAATGCCAGCCACGCGTACTTATGGGGTTATTTATAAATGGTTTTCCACTCTCCCTCCACGCAAATGCGGATTCACTTCATATAAATATAACCTTCCACATCTCTGAAATTATTATTATAACTAATAATTATGCGTAGAGACCTAACGGTGGAGCTAAAAATAAATATATAAAATTTGTCTGAGTCAAAGTAGTTTGCTCATTATTAGAAAGTAATATTTTAAACTCCTTAACCTCTCACCAACCAATTTAAAATATTTGTCATTACAGTCAAATTTTAACAGGTATAAAAGTTACTAGATAAACCTTAAATGTCTTCATAGGCCTATTATACACGCTCTATATATATATATATATATATATATATATATCAAAGAGATAGCTGTCATATATATGTCAAAGAGATAGCTGTCATATATATATAAACAACTATCTATTTGACATATTTTTTTAATTTTGGGTGAGTAAACAAAAAAATATAAATAGCTCATGACAATGTTGGATTCAGCAATTTATCACTGTTATAAAATGTTAACACTCTAATGAAGTTACTACAGTAAGAATCGTTAATACTATGTTAAGTTAATTCAAGGCTGAAAATAAAATAATGACCCTTAGATGGTTAGTTAGTTTATAACAGCTCATACTTTCATTAATATAGAAGTATCAATGTTATTATATTCCGATACATTTTAAACGTTGTAACAATAATCCATTTATATCAACATTTTCCATAGTTGGCTTATATCAAATCGCTCTTGAAATTTTGTCCTTGAGAAAAACCGTTGATCATGTAAAAATAATAATACAAGTGTGTTTCGATAGTAATTCTGTGTAAAGTAATTGTTAATTTATAAAGAACTTCAATATAAAATATTTCTTAAGTTATGTTATGTTACTTTAACACTAATTTCTTTAGGGTTGAATATGCTTGCTTGATTTACGGTTCTTGCTCTCGTCCGTAACTTATTTAAAATACTTATAATCGAATTACCAGGAGTAAGAATACAATGGAATGAAGACAATCTTTAGGGACTTAAAGAATATGAATGAAAGATGAAGGTAGAAGAAGTGTAATGAAAAAGATAAAAGGTCGTGGTAAAAGAAATCGTAAAGTTTTTTTTTTAGAACTAGTTTTCCCTCCGGATACAAATAATTAACAATGGCTTTGTACGGTTGTCACAGAGGAAGTTTGCTGGATCTTGAATGTTTCAGTATTCACAGATTATCTTTATTGCAGTTGATGTAGAGCTTAGAAAATATCGATAAAGTCTGGTTCCTTAAGGTTCAAACCCAGTTGCTTGGACAAAACTGTATGGACGGTATGACTAGGCTATAGTAGTTCACTTTACTTTAGAGGATAAATAGGAACTATGTTATATTTAGTTTGTAGCCCAGTTTTCCGTGGTTTATTAAAGATAAATATGGGTAATATTATTTTATATTATTAATAATTCTTCTACTCCCAATGAGGAGCATAAGGACACAACCTGAATATTCCTTGTTGCACTTTCTATGATAGGTTAACTTCAGCTATTGCATGTAGCTAGGGATGTTAAAAAAGTATCGATACTTTAATAATAACGATATTATCCTTTCGATACTAGTATTTTTTTACTCGATACTTTTTTTCCGTTACTTTTACTGATATTAGTACTCACTCGGTATCAAAAGAAACAACTTTTTTGCTATCTTCACTCATGCTGGGATTAAATGTTTACTAGTTGGAGTGAATAAAAAGAATAAATGACTTTATTTCTCAAATCTCAGTTCTCACTCATTTTCTGCATGATAAGTAAGAAGCAACTCTAGCATTAAATCATTTTTAGCTTATCATAATTCAAAGCGGTTCTTTCATCTTTGTTTATTAATAAATCCTGATGCCTGATTGGGCAAGGGGGTGAGGGGTGACCAGTAAATTACACCCTTATATATGAGCACGGTCATCACGAACTAAACAAGAGAAGCTTTTGAAGAACTCAACGAACTCAGTCAAATAAAGGGTGTCCCAAGCAAACGTAGCAGAAAAGTTTATGTAAGTTATTTAAGAAGATGAATCAGATCAAGACGTCCATTCTTATATTGTTTGTCAATAGTAATAATCTATCTTGATAGAGTATATAGACGACAAATGTGGTTAAAAAATGGCACGTCCCAGAAGTGAATTATGGAAGTTATTTTAAAAGTTGGATAGGTAGAAAGCATATTGTAAATTTTTTTTTTTGTTTTTATTATTAAAAAACATGATAATCATCAGTATTTAAATAAATATGAAAATATAATTACCATGCAATATTTGAAATAATTAATACTAGATAAGAAAAAAAAATATTATTACAGAATTAAATTTCGATACCAATACTTACTGTTATCGATACTTTTCTTTCGATACGATTACGGTATCGATATTTTTCTTCTGATATTTTTAATGAGTAGAGTATCGATACTTTTCTTTTGATACCATGTCCCTACGTGTCGCCCACCCCGATTGTGGATTTTTACGAGCGAGCGAGAAAGAGACTACATATTTTGACGTAAAGCTACTATCGACATACAAACATAATCTTGGGGCATTATTTTGTTTACCACCCGAACTCACTTAGCTCTTTTTTTTAAAAAAAAGAGAAATCAACTTTTGAACATACGTTCACACTCCTTGAAGTTATCTCCATTTTGCTCTCAAAGTTTTCAATAAAACTTCACCTGCACTATTGAGTTTTGAGACTGAGAAATTGGTTTTAACCACTGGCTTTAGACATAATCAAACTTCTTTTGTTTTCACACAAAAAATAATGTATGGAAAAGAAAATATTAATCACGGTATGTATACAACGACGAACAAACTACGTGGCCTTATACACACAGAAAATGAAAATGTTATTGTAAAACAGGGTCATCGTACACACACAATAGGCCAATAGGGGCACATATATCAGTCATGTGGTGAACAAGTGTAATTGATTTAAACTTATTGGTATAAATTACTCTCAAAATAATAATTAGTTCACAAAACCAAGAGCTAGGACAAATATTTTTTTCTACGCTTTTTCCATTGCTTTATTTTAACCTTTATTTAACCTCAGCAAGACTTAATATATTTTTATATATTGTGGTGTATTCCATAAAAAACAGAAATGAAAATACATTTTGAATATAGTATGAATCTTATTAATATTGTTCGATGGCACTTGTTGATAGAGTCATAAATAAATTGTTAAACTTTTTTTAAGAGCCCTACTTCACCCCACCACCCCGGCTATCCCATTAAGAAAACAGGGGAGGCAATGTATTCTACCTATGCCCCCCACACAGTTTCAGCATTGTTTTGTACCAGAACGTAAAGCTACACATAATAAAATCATACTACAGTTATACACATTTGGCAACTCTTCTAGAGAGCATGACTCCTTACAACCAGTGTGTTTAGCACCACGTCCTACTAACCATTCGATCTATACACTTATATACTAATTACACTAATGGGTGAGGGAAGAGGAAGGTTGCATTTATAGAAAATTTACTAGCATTTCTCTGGAGAGAGTGGGAAACCATTTAACAAAACCCACTCTCAATGCACCTGACCGGAATCGAACCATGATCTCCCCGTCATCGGCAGTTTAGTCTACTGCCAGAGTAGTGCCTATGACCATGCAGTCACCTAAATGAGCTACAACCAATTAACACCAAAAGTTGACACCACGAAAAGTCTTCATGTGTTAGCGTGTGAGATAGTCACTGTCTAATCAAACAGTACATTATTTTTATTTTTATGATGGTACTTTAAATATCGTGTATAAGAGGATACAACCATTAATATTGGGTGACCTGGTGGTCTAGGTGTAAGGTGTCGGTCTTCTGTGCTGGAAGTCCGGGGTTCAATCCTCGGTCCCAGCACAGATTTATCTGATTGACAAACCCTTCCTTCACCTCTGTCAAGACGTGTATTAACCACAACTTGTGAATGTGTGGAGTGCCAAGACTCCACCGTGGTTTGGATCCCATTTAAACTGTAGGTCCTCCATTTCATCTCACAATCACCCTACCATTACACATTAACGTAAGTGCATATAAACCGAACGGGTAGTAGGACGTGGTGCTAATAATAATAATAATAATAATAATAATAATAATAATAATAATAATAATAATAATAATAATAATAATAATAATAATAATAATAATTTAAAATTTTTTAAATAAACTAAAGAAACAAGGGAAGTCTTGTGCGCTCTAAGAGGGAAGGACTACGCAGAACTTCCCTTGTTTCTCTCGATAGTGTTGAAATTTTCAAAAATAAACATTATAGTTAATTTTTTATAGCGAACGTATAGTCGCAGTCAGGAAATCTAAATTAACATTTTGACGTACTTGGTAGGTTCACTGACTACAAGCCATGCCGGGGAAAATAACATTCGCCTATTCTATTCCTCGTACCCCAGTCCATGCACTCAAATGTTATTACATTTGACTAGCGCTCAGCGGCTATTTAACCAACCATTAAGGGATGAGAAAGGTTTATTTTAGATGAGACCTACCATATTTAAATGTAGGGAGAGTGAAAAACCATTTTGTAATAACTACCATCACTACACCCAACCATGTTTCAAACGCCGATCTTTAAGTCATTGGCAGTTGAGTCTATTGCAAGATAGATGCCTTAGACCATGCAGCCACTGAAACAGGTTTGTATTTATTAATATTAATTACATGATTAAGTAATTTAAATCTTTAAATTCTTATGGTATCTAATATTATAATAAAAACTAGTGATAAACGTTTAGATTATTGCTTTGCCTATAAGAGTATTTTCAACTTTTTTGGCTAATAACTGGACCATTTCAATTGCCTTCTTTACATAAAACCAAAACAAATACGTAAGGAGAACAATGTGAGCGAACAAGAAGTAAACAAACAACAAAGCTGCTCTGAATGGGAAAGAAGATAAGAACAAGGGCACTGCAGAATGGGAACAAATTGGGGTTAGAGGGGGGTTGAAAACTGTCAGTGGCAGAACTTAGCTTGTGGAGACGCGCAGCAGCCAGAGAAACTAGCGGAGAAAAGGTGAACTATAATCACAATGTCACCAACAGCTCGTGCGTCGTCTCCTTGTTACTCGTACGGTAGGAGGAAAGACAGGGGAGATAGGGGGGATGAACAGAGGAAGGGCTAAAGTTAGTCGTAGTGTTTGTTAGGGATGTCGTCCACATAGGTGGTACGTGACCACTTTTAAAAAGGATACGAGGAAAGAAAAGTGAATACAAAAAAAAACATAAAGAAGGGTTAAGCTGAGCACGTATTCAACAAACATAGCTGTATGGTGACGAGATGTGCTAAACTTTGATACTATATGTATGATCTTTTAGATTTTAATGTCCTGGTCAAAACGAATGTGAGATGATATGAAATTTAATCAATATTTGAATAATTTTAATAATTCATTTATTGAATATATTTATTTCTTATGACTTGATAAAATACTTTGATAAAACTATTATTGATCTCTATGATCAATATACAAAGAGAAAAATATTAATGCAAAGAAACTAGTAAAGTAGAGTGAAGAATAAAGAAGGCAGAATGATTTTGAAGGAAATAAGTAGCTGTTCTGAAAGTGGATATTCAAAATATGATTGCAAGAAAGGACCTATGGAATTCAAAATGAACATGGTGAGATGATCTGGGATTAAAACCGTATAAGAGAGCAATGGAGAGAGTATATTGAGTATTTGTATGGTGAAAACGTAGAGATAAATAACAGAAAATAGGGAAAATGATATGATGAATAAAATAATTAACCCGTCTGAGGTGTTAAAACTATGAAAATATTAAAGAATTACAAAGCTGTGGGCGTTGATGGGATCACAAGTAAAATGCTTAAGTTTGGGGGCGTGGTAATACTTGCCAGTTTGTGTGAGTAGTTCAATGTGTGTGCTGAGATTTCAAATGTTCCTAATGTCTAGAAAAATACTGTCACTTTTCCTTTGTACAAAGGCAAAGGCAGTGAGAGTGAATGTAAGAATTATAGGGCAATTAGTTTGTTTAGTTTTCCAGGCAGAGTATTTGGGAGAGATTCCAATGAGAGGTTGCGTGAAAAAAACTGCGGTCAATATTTAGTGCTACAATGTGGTTGTATTCCTTGTAGAGGTTGCATATGCCATTTATTTGCGTTGAATCAAGTGATTGAGAAAAGTATTGAAGTAAGGAAGAAAGTATATTGTACATTTTATGATCTGGAGAAATGCACGATCATGTGATTAGGAACATGTTATGGAATTTTTTGAGAAATTATGGGTGGATGCATGATTAGTAAATGCAATTATGGTGGTGTGTGATGGAAGTGAAGCGTGCGTTAGAATGTATGGAGCTTTGAACGAATGGTTTGACATTGAACATGGTTTTAGACAAGGTTGTGTCATATCCCTATGGTTGTTTAATGTATTCATGGAAAGGTGTAATAGCTATGCTTATGAGGAAGCGGTTGGTGTGCAAATATACAGTGTGAATGTGAGTGTGTTGTTACATGCAGATGCTGCCGTATTATTGGTCAAGAATGAAACTGAATTGCAAAATGCGTTAAATCCTTTGGATGTAATAAATAGTAGAATGAATCTTGGTATATATGTCTCCAAAACCAAGGTGATAGTTTATATAAGGACAGATAAGGGAAAGAATGTCAACTTGGTATAAATAGGAAACTTTTTGAACAAGTTAATGCTTTTGTATATTTGGGCACAAAGTTCTGTAAAAACAGAGGTATAAGTGGTGAAATTAACAGATGGGTGAGTGCATATCAGAGAATACTTAGATATATGTGGTATATTACGAAGAAGGAAGTAGTATCGAACGAGGCAAAGATGGCAGTATGTAAAAGTGTGTTGACGCCAACATTGTTTTATTCTAACGTTGATTGGACATGTTAAGAGGATGAGTGTTGATCGACTGACGAAGAAAATATATGAAGGCGGAGTGTATGTGAATCAAAGGGAATTATAGGCCATTATATATGTAGCTAAATGTTGTAGATGAATGTGTGAAAAATAGAAACATTAAGAGTTTTAGGAATAGAAGACTATGTATTACATTGTATGAATATTTTATTTCTATTATTCTATTATTTAGCACCGCGTCTTACTACCCATTCGGGTTATACGCTTAAGTACTAATTACTCTAATGGATTAGGAATTGGGAGGGTTGAATTTAGAGGAAGTGAACCCGCATTCGCGTGGAGGGAGAGTGGAAAACCATTTAGGAAAAACCACCCCCAGTTCACCCGACCGAGATTCGAACCTCGATCTCCCCGTCCTCGGCGGTCGAGCTCAACACGACTAGCGCGTTAGACAACTACGCCACCGAGGCGGGTGTATGAATATTAATGAAGCGAAGGTAGGATAGGGAAGTGTTAGGTAAGTTAGTGAGGATGGATACAGTACGAGTAGTTGTTTTTTAGATACATGCACAGATACTTGTCCACTCGGTAAGGAAGTGGCGTGATTAAATATGTATGTGTATGGGTGTGTGTATGCTTGTATGAATTATTTTTTATATATTACAAAAAAATTTAAAACAGATACCTTTTGTTATAATAACTAATCAAAGAATCACTAATAATAATTTTTTTATTAAATATATATTAAAAGTAATTATGGGAATAACAGTGCCAACACATTCCTTTTAAATCTGGTTTCATTACAAATAAATTGGTATCGTTTTCCAAGTTAGCTATGTTGAAAAGTGCAAACAGGTAAAAAATTATTTATTACATAAACATCTCCTAGTTGTGTCAAACGTGATAATGACGACGTTAAATTATTACATGGATTTTTCTTTACAAATATTCATCGTTCTGGTTATAGTTCACACCTACAGTTAAGGATCGACAAAGTATTAGTATATTACAATTTAAAACTTTATTAAAATTGGTGGCTCAGTATTTTGTTGAACCAGACTATAGTAAGGAAAATGATCAATAGACTGTGCATTGCGATCCAATTAATGATACCAAAAGCAGAGGGCCATTGCTGGTTAGATATATATATACATATATAGGCACCACACTGACACCAAACCGAACCTTTTACAAATTTCCCTTGCGATTTTTGCACTTCACATCCCATTAAAATACACACTGTGTTTAAAATGCTTCCCTCTCAGCTACTTTTTCCCATTATATCGCAACATATCATTAATTTATAGCTTGGATTTAATAACGGATATATATTTGAACCTCTACAGTATGTGATAGGTCGTATATTTGGTTTGTATTTGCACACCATGTTGCGTTGGTTTTCTGGGAAAGAAAATTTTCAAATAATTCTCGTTTTATCTCAGATAATATTTTACATGCCAAAGAAAACAATGATTTAAAAAAATTACAGTGAGTTTTTTAAGATGTATTTTAGTATACACTTCGTCTTACTAGATATATTAGCTATCAACATATTTTACTTTAGGTGAAAAGGAAGAAGAATGGTACATTTTTAAGGAAATTCATCGAAATCTGGGATTAGGGTATAGTGGGAAAACGTTTATCTGAGACTCACCTTGGTATCCCAATTATAATCAAACCAGATAAGACAGTGTTGTTGGAATTTTTCGTTTGTTAACTTATGCGTGTAGTGGATCTACCCTTCTAAACTAAACTTGAACAATATGTGTTTATGCACCATTAAAATGTGTAGCTAATTGTTATGCTTTAATAATTCCAACTAAACTATAACCCATAATAGGCCATTGATATTTTAAAAATCAAGCAAAGAGAAACACAATTATTTTACACAGTCTAATAAGGCAAATCGATAAATAACTACAGAAATAAAATAATATTTGTCTTTTACTAAATAAACAATACTTTTCTACACTACAATTTTTTATAAATAATCATATATTTTGATAATAAGTTTTAATACGTATCCTTAATCAAATAAGATACAGTTTATATTGAGAATTTTAATAAATTTGAAATAATAAAATTAAAAACCACTTTTATGGGCATTTTTTATTTATAAATACAGGTGTATATTAAAAGGTGTAAATTTTCAATTCAGTGGCTAGGAGGAAATAAATACTTATACAAGTTTACATTTGCTATTTGTAGAATTTTAGATGTTAGCTCCTTTTCTAGAAATGATAAACTTAGCCAACCTAATATTACTGTACATGATCATAAAAACTATCAAACATCACAATGGTGATATATTCAAAATAATTTTCATTATAAACTTTTTATTTGAAATCATAACTTCATAAATTAATATAAATTATTAGAAACTCTAAGTAGATTATTTTAAGCTGGTTATAAATTATGAGAGATTTAAATAATTGAATCTCTACTCTAAATTATTGAAACAATCCATTTAAAATTAACTACTTAACTAGACTATTATAATATCCAATCATTAGATTATAAGTACAGTGCCCAATATATTTAATCATATACCTTTATTGTTTTACTTTTGAATGAAACATGTTTTGAAAATTTGAAATCTTTAAGCTACTACAACAAATTTTGCAGCATGAAACCAAATTATCAATTTAAAAAAATTTGAGTTTCAATTACTTTGACATTCACGATCTTCATGAATTTCTATTATCTACCGAATATAAACGTTAACACACACGCTAAGAGAATGTGCGCATTGAAACGAATGCACATTGTGATAGCGGCAGTAAAAAAAAAAAGGTCCAAATAGAGATCGCTTTAGCTCAGGCAAATAAATTGAGCGATTAATACATGTGTAGAAACGCAGACGGTCTGTTTGAGCACTATTTGAAATGAGGGGTTAGGGTGTTATAGGGAGGTTCTTTTATGACTGGGTGGAGAGGAATGGTGGCGTATCTATGCCCTGGCAGCCATATGCAAGCTACTCAATAATAAAAACCGATAACCAATACAATATACAACATACTCAGCGTTCAATAAGTCTAATAGCTTACTTAATTTTTTTTTTACATTAATAAGTACATTTATTGAGAACCAATAGCTTTTACATCTATTATTATATTTGCCCATTAACTATTGTGTAAGGACATGCAAATGTAAACTCAGTGATTTGTTATGCAACCCACAAAGCACTAACTTAAATATAATTAAAAACATATCCATATTTTACACTTAATTTAGCCTGTAGAATACCAAGATTAACTTTCTTACGGTGTAGTTCTAGTATTGGGTCATAGTGTAATTCATCAAGGTAGGACGGCTACTTTTGAGGTTAAACGGATTGTAAGAGTTTATAAAAATATGGCATAAGTCTAAACACTTAATTGCCTTGTAATGTTCTGAACTAGATTCATAAAAATGTGCGGTTTGCTTATTTCACCTTTCTAACACCTTCTTATTTCTGGATAATCCAGAAGAGGGCACAATGTTAATAATAATAATAATAATAATAATAATAATAATAATAATAATAATAATAATAATAATAATAATAATAATAATAATAATAATAATAATAATAATAATTACGTCTTTATTCGGGAAAAGTTAAGTAAAGCACATTTTCTTGCGATTAACAACAATTAATACTATTAATATAATAATTATTAAAACTTAATTTATAATTTATCCACAAAATAATTTTTAATTTAAAAACTTAGCTCTTCCCATAAATATACAGTTTATTCGTTGACATATTAAAATTAAATAAATGAAGAAAGCAATATTAGATAAATGATAATAAGATAGTAAAGAGTAATATATTATTAAACGCAATCATACTACACGTCCTTATACTAAATATACTTTGCTTTAATATTCATTTTAAAAACATATTTAGGTTTAAGAAATTTTAAATTCTACGTTGTAAATATAGTACCTATATTCTTTTTGGGTATATATAAGTTGGAGGTTTTAAATATTTTCTTTTTATATCATATATTGAGGATTAGTGTGAATCGATAATATATAATGTTTGAGTTCCATTTGTATTTCTGTATTTTAATTAGTTGAGAAATGACACTAGCAGGTCAAGCACGAATCTTTTCATTTGGCGTGCCATACGCAAATGATGGACGAAGGATTGACGTCAAGCAAACTTTGATGGGTGCTAGTTGGAGAAAAGTATATGTTGGCAGCCATGGTAACTTGCTTAGCAATGTAAATGACAGGGCTGGTAGCCCCATGACGTAGTTGAATATCAATGAAATTACGTATTATCTGACTGCAAATTTCAAAACATCACCATGTAAGTTTCAATTAACTTGATAAACATATATAAATTTAATTCTTAATGTTTTCATTTTAGATTATATAAAATGGAGTTAAAAATTGTTATATTAAAGCTAAAATGTATTTATATTGGTTAATATAACTACCCTATTTTATAAATAAATTAATATAATGTAATTTGATAAATTTCATGATCTGTAAATTATAAATCATATTATTATACTAATAAGAAAACTAAATAACTTATGATACAATATCATAAAAAGATAGTAGCTAATAATAGTTAATATAGTGAGTTCAATTTGCTTTACTTCCTCCACTAAGTATTGGCAAGGATAAATATTTATTAGCCTAATCATCTTTTTTTTAATGCATTCACAATAATTTGTGCCCATTTCATTACTAATCATCTATCAAATTAAAAATCTTGGTTAAAGGAGCCAAAATAATAATAATTATAGGATGAATGGGAGTAGTTTGTAGACAATATGGTTTCCGATTCATCACTAAGATGCTAAAGGGTTCATAATAGCCTATCAATGCATTGGACAGAGCTCGTATCAGTGAGGAGAAAACATAATTCATGTGTAATTTTAAATGGGTAGGGTTTCTTAACGAGTGTGGTTTTTATAAACAGATTATGGGAATAGACTAAATCCAGCAGGAAATACTTTAATGTCCCTGCCCGAGTTATTTTATATATCCTCCTTTTAAACAAATTTGGATTTATTTGGTTTGAATAATAGCTATATAAATTCACCAGCAAATTAGTGGTAGGTTTAGTAATTGAGGAGCTTATGAAGAATCAGTCTTAGGACCTGAAATAGTTCTGGCTGTTTTGTGCTTGGATAACAGCTTCAAAATAGTGGAAAAAAGTTCAGCAATACAAGAAGTGTTCACTCTCTTCAATTAAATTAATTAAATTAGTGATAACATAGTGGTTTAAGGAAACTACTCTCATATATAAAACTAGACCTATTTCGTCAGGATTTTTCAAATATTTCTAATTTGATAAAGTGAGTGTAACCTCCTTTTTAATATAGCACAGGCGTTTAATGTAATCCTAACTATTATAAATGCGAATGTGAGTTTGTTTGTTTGTTTGTTTGTTTGTTTGTTACGCTTTCACGCCTAAGCTACTCGACCGATCATCATGAAATTTCGCATACAAGTTGTCATGGGTACAAAAAAGGACAAAGGGTACCTTTCATCCAGAAAAAATTCGAATGTGAGTTTGTTTGTTTGTTTGTTATTGTTTGTTACGCTTTCACGCCTAAACTACTCGACCGATCATCATGAAATTTCGCATACACGTTGTCATGGGTACAGAAAAGGACATAGGGTACCTTTCATCCAGAAAAAATGCAAATGTGAGTTTGTTTGTTTGTTTGTTATTGTTTGTTACGCTTTCTCGCCTAAACTACTCAACCGATCATCATGAAATTTCGCATACATGTTGTCATGGGTACAGAAAAATACATAGGGTACCTTTCATCCAGAAAAATTGTGAATGTGAGTTTGTTTGTTTGTTTGTTATTGTTTGTTACGCTTTCACGCCTAAAATACTCGACCGATAATCATGAAATTTCGCATAAACGTTGTCATGGGTACAGAAAAGGACATAGGGTACCTTTCATCCAGAAAAAATGCGAATGTAAATTTGTTTGTTTGTTTGTTATTGTTTGCTACGCTTTCACGCCAAAACTACTCGACCGATCATCATGAAATTTCGCATACACGTTGTCATGGGTACAGAAAAGGACATAGGGTACCTTTCATCAAGAAAAAATGCAAATGTGAGTTTGTTTGTTTGTTTGTTTGTTATTGTTTGTTACGCTCTCTAGCCTAAACTACTCGACCGATCATCATGAAATTTCGCATACATGTTGTCATGGGTACAGAAAAAGACATAGGGTACCTTTCATCCAGAAAAATTGTGAATGTGAGTTTGTTTGTTTGTTTGTTATTGTTTGTTACGCTTTCACGCATAAACTACTCGACCGATCATCATGAAACTTCGCATACACGTTGTCATGGGTACATAAAAGGACATAGGGTACCTTTCATCCAGAAAAAATGTGAATGTGAGTTTGTTTGTTTGTTTGTTTGTTTGTTATTGTTTGTTACGCTTTCACGCCTAAACAACTCGACCGATCATCATGAAATTTCGCATACATGTTGTCATGGGTGCAGAAAAGGACATAGGGTACCTTTCATCCAGAAAAAATTACTGCTCCTGATGGATAGAAAAAAATAACTGTTAGACGGTCGTCCGGCTTAACAACGCGGCCTACTTATATGAATAAATTAATTACAACATGATGCCTGGAGTACAGAAAAAGGGACATTTGGTATCCCAGAAAAAAATCTGATATCCCGAATAAAAATCTGTTCCCGAGTTATTTTAGGCATATCTATCTTAAAATGATTAAAAATTATTATATTCAGCTAATTAAGCTCTGTCTGTTCACCCCGTTATGGTAAATGACAAAATTGTCGTAAGAAGTTTGGTAATATTCATTTCAGCAAAAATAGCTCTCAAGGTAATGTAAACTTTTAGTGTGGGACGAAAGTACGATGTCCCACAAAAAAGCTATAGAGGCGTTAAACCAAAATATTCAGGACTTGCGAGAGAGGGGGAATGGTAGTTTTACTGGCTGATGACTTCCGACAAACTCTACCGGTTATCCAGAGGGGCACACATGCAGATGAAATCAAAGCCTGTCTCAAGTCATCAAGATTGTGGGCAAAAGTGAAAAAATTCAGCCTAACAACGAATATGAGAGTCCACCTATATAATGACGTAGATTCAGGACATTACGCAGAGACACTATTGAAAATTGGCGATGGACGTTTGGACACGGATGCTGAAGGCTCAATTTTACTTACAGGGGAATTCTGTAATTTGGTGGAAAATGATGTGAAGCTCATTGCTAAAGTTTACCCAGACTTACAACTAAATTTAAATTGTGATCATTGGTTGTGTGCAAGAGGAATTCTTGCACCAAAAAATGAAATCGTTAACAAAATCAACACTGACATTTTGAAAGACGTGCAGGGAGAAATAAAGGAGTATTTGTCAATAGATACAATCATGGACACAGAACAGAGCACTTCATATCCCGCTGAGTTTTTAAATTCTCTGGAGCTATCGGGTGTACCCTTGCATAAACTACAATTGAAATTAGGTGTACCAGTTATGCTTATGCGAAATTTAGATGCACCCCGTTTATGTAATGGGACAAGGATTCAATTACACAATTAGGGCAAAATATAATCTGTGCCACCATTTTAACAGGTGTGGGAAAAGGGGAAAGTGTAATCATACCTCGAATCCCAATAATCCCCACAGACCTACCATTTCAATTCAAAATACTCCAGTTTCCAATCAAACTTAGTTTTGCTATTACTATTAACAAAGTGCAAGGGCAAACATTGCAGGAAGCAGAGGTGCATTTGGAAATGCCATGTTTTTCCCATGGCCAGCTATATGTAGCCTGTTCGCGTGTGTCCAATGCCCAGAATTTGTATGTATTTGCGCCAAATGGAAGGACATACAACATAGTATATAGGATCGTCCTAAAATAATGATCTATTCTGTGCCCATGATTGCAACGGTCAAGAACAAGCGGAGTAAATAAGGGATTTTAATTAACTGTAAGTAAAATTTAAGATGGAGTAGGATCTTCCAATTCGTGGCAAGGCATAAACTATGACTCTACTGACACACGCTCCGCTACTTCTTTTCTACTCCTACACTTAATCCTGATTTATATTGTGTAGTTTTTTTCTTTATCTCTACCTCTATTGACTAACAACCTCAATATGTTCATCGTTTTTATTGTCATATTTCCTGTGTCAATCAACAACCTGAATTTATTGATAAAATCTACATTAACGCGAGCGAAGCCGCGGGCAATAGCTAGTATTTAATACATATAACAAGACCTATGATTAAAATGCTATATTTTTTAATGCTCCCTTTGTTTCCATTATTATTTTTCTAGCATTATTTTTTATTTTTATCATTGGTGTTGAAGATAAAAAAAATGTTCAGGGCAGCAAACTATTAAAATAGCTCATAGCGCATGATAACATCAACATCACCCCAATTCATTTTAAAAATAAATGGTACAGAACTTCGCACGGACTTTCTCGCCCTATTGTTTAAATTGGAGATATTTACTCAAAACTCGTATTATATGTAAAGTAAAATAATATACACTAGCAAAACCACGTATAAATTTTACTATACTATGTACATTTTTTTAAATCTTGGTTTTAAATTTTATAGCTTTATTTTTGAAGAATTAATGTCATCATTTGTATGTTTGGACCAATAAAAAAGATCGATATAGGGTCCACAAGGGTAGATATTTCGTATTAAAATTTTGACTTATGGTTAAAATTTTCGACATTTTATTAGGTGTTGAACAAATTCAGGTCATCGTATTGCTATGAAACCCCTTATTTATAAATTTGACCAATAAAAAATGTAAATATTGACTATATAAAATGGAGATTGATCATTGTTGTAAAAACATTTCTCCTAGGAAGTTTAGGAAGAATAATATAATTTTTTAAGATACTTACTTATATTTAATTAATCTATGGCATTGGAAAATTATTGCTTTAAAATTAAGTAGTATCTCCTTACAACAAAAATCACAAAATTGTATTAATATATTTGCCAATATCTCAGAAACTGTTTATTTTATAAAAATTATTTAGTGTATTTTTTTTATTTTTAATAGTACTACAATTTTTAATGATAAGTTATTAGGTATCTCAAACAGTTGTGGAGATACGCAAATTTGAACTTCTGTAAAGTGCCCTAAATCTCTTAACATGGAAAATGAAATAACACAGTTTATTTATAATCTTATTCAACGCCTAGATACGAATTTTAATCAAAATAGATCTTTTTTTCTTTTCGCCCTTATCCAAACTACTCTTAATAAAAATCTCAAAGTTCGATTTTTTGAAGATCACAATAATTTATCTACCTGCAAGATAGCGAGAAAGTAAAAATATTTAAAATATAATGGTTACAAGAATTAACATTTATTTCAGCTTTGTTTAAATTGATTTAGTATGACACACACACACACACACACACACACACACACACACACACACACACACACACACACATACATCTCCAAACTTTCTTATCCTTACATACTCTCTTCACTTTCATATAACATCTATGCATCAATTCATAAACGCACCTTTATACTTAAAACTCTTAATGTTACTCGTTTTCACACATTAAGCTAAACATTTAGCCACGTCTTATTATGAAATTAGATATAAAAAATGAAAGAAGAGTACAATTATTTATACTGCAAATTAGTGACCATAACTACACATTCAAACTAATTTCTCTTTTAATTGTACCAGTATAATGGTAAAAAAATTATGATTTTATAAATGCAGCCGGACAATCGACAAGACGAATACTAGATATGGACAAAATTTGGAATTTGGCAGTGAATAGTTTTATTTCTTGAATAAAATGTGACAGTATACACTAATCAGATATGTTAAGACTTTTCCGGCTAGTGTGTCATTTAAGGACTAGATGAATTATTCTGAAAAAAAAAAAATAGTTTTTAATCTATTATTTACGTTTTTTTAATTATTTGGTATTCAACAATTAAAAATTGTTGTATAATCTGTATTGTAATGAATATCTCAAATAAAATTGTAATTATTTTAATGATGCCTAAATTTTAAATAATAAAAATTTATTACACGATTATTTGAGTGTCTTGGACAATATTAATTTCAATAAGTTGTTGTAAAATCATTTAAATTAACAACTTCAGTGATTTCTTCTTTTACTTATGATGTTAGAATCAGAAAAATTACATAATCTATCTCCACAGATTTGTCATATCCCTGACCAAAATATACCTTATCTTCCCCCCTAAAACTCCACCCAACATGTGGTAGTATGTTTTATTACATTGCAAATATATGTTTTTCCATCCTCTTTATTATCATTCCATATCTTATATTTTATTGCCAACCAAAATAGATTTAACCTACAGACACAGGAATCAAATATATCACCCTGTGTTCAAGAAACACTTTTAAACTTTTAAATATAATGTCGGAGAAGGATGTAGTAAAAGATAATTTCGTAACTTCATTCTCTTGTTAGAGTTTAATTTTAATTTTTAAAATGATCGTTTTAGTTGTATTCATTATTGTGCTTGGACAATCTTGAAACTTGTAGTAGTTGAGGTATATATCTTACTTTTTTTTAATGATCACTTATTTAAAAGTTAGGTGAAAAACTTGGTAAAACTTATTATTTATCCGTAATATAAGAAATACAAATTTGAACTAACTAAACATATTTTTGGGATGCTTTAAACTTAATTATAGATATCACAGTTAACTTCTATAATATAAAATGTATCCTTTTTTTTTTACAAATTAAATTCAATTAATTTGTAAGATATTGGAGAAAGCTAATGTCACTTTACTACAATGCAAATGTATAATCATCAGTTTAAGAATTCAAGTAGGATCTGATAATACCTTTATAAATCTAACTAGTTTGATAATTTTACTTTTGTATATTTCAATTAAAACAGAATTACTGGAAAATATCTAACTCAAGTTTTAATTGGGAAATTTAGAAGAGAAATAGTAAAACAATTATTTATTTACACTGTATTTGATTTCCCCTAATGAAATAATATAAAAAAACTTTGAGTTGTGGTTTTTATATGAGATAATGTATTTTATTTTGTTTATATATTAGCCTGTCATCGAGTAAATTTAAGCATTAATTTATAGGAAAAATAAATGAAGAGACACTGAGTTGGAAACATAATCGTTTCTTCTATTTGAACTCTCATAATGTTAAAAATATTATTTTGTATTAATTTATCTTGTCAATTTGGTCAAAACAATATAAAGTACCATCGAGTATAATCTTCCCTCACAATCCCTTTGAAACCATCATGTAAATCACTGTTACAAAGGTATTACTAGCTACATTATTAGTATTTTTAATTAATTAGTGGTTACACTATCCATACATTTTTCTTTGATTTCACTCCTCGATTGGTCATATGGTTTTGCCAATAATGATTTAATTCGTACCATTGATACAGAACACATTTTATACCTCCATTTTAATTATAGATATTCACGGAATATCTGTGTGTGCTGATGTAAACGTGATGTCACTCTGATGTTTTGAAGTGTATTATAATCCCCCATCCTTTCTAGTTTGATGTCCAAAATGCTTCAGGGAGGAGGAAGCGGTGGCTGAAATTGTGTATCCGAAAGTGATTGGTTTTATTGTTATGAATGTTTAGGGCTACAAGGCATAGTTTTAAAGAGTAAAAGTTAACATTTGTGTTATTATGTGTCCTTTTATTTCCTATGGCGAAAAAAAATATCAATCATTTCATATTTTACATTTTGAAATGAATAAAACAACTACTTAAAGCTAAAAATGTATTCAGAATCCATTTGTATGTTACTTTAAATATAAATATAGGTTGAGATTTTCAATTTCAAATCTAGGTGGAGGATAATGCATTATCCAAAAAAATACATATACATTAATCATAAGCTTAAAGAATTTTAGCAAAAAAGTTCTAATTTGGTGCTTCATCCATAATATTTTATATATAATAAATTTTTTATTAAAATTTATATAATAGAAAACTCTCAAAATGTGTATTATTTTAATTAATATAAAATAAAAATGTTGTATATAGTTGTAGTATCGTTATATCACTACATTCTTCTTTCCATTCTTAATATAAATATTAATTACACTAGTGGAGTAAGGACGTGGAAGGAAAACTCTGAGAAAATTGAATTCTCATAACACGAACGGAGATATTTAGGCAATGGGAAATAAACAACCATGACTCTAACCCCTACCTTTCTGTCATCATCAAACCAGACTAAATGAGCTTGACAATTAGTCATCATGTCCACCAGTCGAGTAAATGTATGATATTGTAAGGAAAACAACATACGAAAACTAACTGTGTAAGAACCCGCACCGGTGACCGTATAATATAAGTCATCACTCTCGCAGTAAACCTTACTGCTGACAACGGGGAAGTAAAGGTTAGAATCAAGGTTAAATATACTGAGGGTGGTGTTTTCCAAAATGACGTTCCACTCTCCCTGCAAGCAAATGCAGGGACACTTCCTATGAATAAAACCTTCCCTATCCATAAAGCTATTAGCATAGCACATAAGCATATAAACCAAACAGTTAGTAAAAGGCGGTGCTTTTATATATATATACTGGATAAGAGATTTTTTTTTTTTTTTAAATGAATGAATATGTTTATTTCACTTTTATGGTGAAATGTATCATTACCAGGATTGATACAAGGTCTTTGATTATAAAAAAATATAAAAACTGTATTCTTTATTTTCACTATATATATATATATATATATATATATTATTCTTTATTTTCACTATATATATATATATATATATATATATATAGTGAAAATAAAGAATACAGTTTTTATATTTTTTTATAATCAAAGACCTTGTATCAATCCTGGTAATGATACATTTCACCATAAAAGTGAAATAAACATATTCATTCATTTAAAAAAAAAAAAAATCTCTTATCCAGTATGTAACGAATTTTTAAAAATTCAGAGAATCATAACTTATTCTAACCCGCACATTATTACTGAAATATTAATTAATTCAAATGGTGGTATTAAAATAAAGATTACTTAGACTGATGTGCACTATATTTGTGGGTCTTTCTTAAAGTGCACTATATTTGTGGGTCTTTCTTAAAGTAATCAAATATTATCTTATCGGATTCATGAGAAACCAAGTGCACATCTTTCACTTAATGGAATGGATTTTTTTTTGCTCATCATGCTTAACCACCGATTCGCATTATTATATTTAGTTGAGTAGGATTATATTATTAATAATAATTGTAATAATAATATTAATAATAATAATAATGGATTGTTTGGGCTACATGAATTTATTTATCAGTTTGAGTAAAAATAAGCCAGTACTAATGTGCCGTTGCCTAGAAAATTCCCGAATATACTAATCGCATATCCTCTTCGTTGAGGCTTTTTCCATGTTCAAATGAGATGAGGGGATGATGATAATGAATATGAGGTCGTGGACCCAATGATGATCTTAATCTAACTTAATCCTAATTCACCGAACACTGGCAACCATTGGAATTGTTTCCCTTTTGAGAAAAATCCCCTGATATTTTATTAAAGAAGAAGTGAAAAATCAAATAGGAAAAGACCTGATATACGACCCTGCCGGGCTTCAAAACCAATCTTTCATACTCCAAACAAAGCAGAAGAAATACAAACGGATTCCTTTGACCACGTGTCCAAAGGTTTGAACTAAAACACTATAGATTTATGTGTACTATTTTCAAGCTAGCATAAAATTGTGATATTGTTTTTGGGTAAAATAATATTTCACCATGCATTTAGCAGTTAAGCTATCTGTTATGAGTTTTTACTGGTACGTTGTATTTATGAAAATTATATTTATTTAATTTAAAAATAAATATTAATCTTTGTTTATATGGTTGCTAGAACTAAGTAATCAAATAAAGACCAATCCGTCATTGAAGAGTTATCTCGATTCATTATTTTTTCAGAAACATAATCTAAAAATTTATTTTAATACTTTTTTTTGTCTTAGCACATTTAGGTATGTAAAAATGTATTGGACAAAATTAGAGCAACTAGATAACTACCACTGGTATTATGTTGAAAACTCACCATTGTTTTGAGTTTTTATAGCCAGAGACATTTTCTAGTTGCTGTCTCTTATCTAGATATTTTTTGAGTTGAATTTTTTTTCTATCTATTTATATATATATATAATTTTTGTCTCTATATTTATATAGTTTCTCATCCTATAATCCTACGTACGTGTGGGATTTGCAATAGCCTAACAACCTTAATCAATCTAGAACACTCATCAATGTCGAATAATTCAGACACAAAACAATTAATTTTCGTTGGTTCAACACTGGCACAAAAACAATAAACAATCAACCGTTATGGTACACATAGCGTCTCTGCGTGAAATAATACTTTGTGAAGGAAGTTATTTTCAGTTGATTGAATAGAAAAATATTTACTTAAGTTGTTTCAGATATGAGTTGGAAATTATCTAATCATGTTTAGAAATCAATTACACTTATTATATTTCAAACACCAATGTTACTTTATAATGTGTGTAAACAGCTCAATTTGAAATGCAAATGAGAAACATTTATAAAATGTTCTTACACAGAAGCAAGCATCTATTTTTTTTAAATCAGTAAAATTTTATTGATTTTTAATAGAGCATAATTTATTCACATGACAATTTTCTTAGGGCCTACTAATAAAATTACTTAGGAGATCTATTAGAGCTAATTTCTAGAACTGTTCTAAAGTTCATACATTGACTAGAGTATATTTCCTACAACTATATTTCTAAACAATAAAAAAAATATTATTAGATAGTTTTCTATCATAATACTTAAATACGATTTTTGCAGATATTTATAAACTAATTTTTCCATTGGAGAGGATATTTTGGAAACACAAAATCTTTTTCTGTTGACATTAATGACCTTAAACTAGATAACTAATATTATTTTATAGGTACAGGCTATATCTCTCATAGGTAATCGATTGGAAAATCACTTCTCATATATTCTATAAATATTATCATAAGGAAAAAGACTTGTTATGTTTTCCTTGAGTCAAATACATCTAAAGCTTATGTAAAAATTAACGTTACTTTATTTTAAATATTAATAAAGAATGAAGAAATATGCCCAAATGTTTGAAAAATGTTACCGATCCCTTTTGCGATTATTGTTTGATGTTGTAAAAGGAAATAATTCCTCTTTCATGATTAGTTGATTGATTGCTTTAAGCGAATAAATGGAAACACATTATTGTGTGTCTAAATAACATTTAAGGCCAGATGGCGCACATAAGGGTAATAAATTATTTTAAATGACCATTACAGACACTGAAACTTTTACAAAATTCATATGGTGGAAGTCAATAAATCATAAAATATTTTTATCTCAAATATTATATCCAAACAATCACAGATGATTTTAAATTTATTTTTAATTAATTTAGTTCAAGAGAAAGGTGAGGACATGCAGCGCGAATTGTAAATTCTAGAACCGTGTTTGGGGTACTGACTGGAAAACCCAATTGTAGAACATTAAAAAGACATAGATGCAGATGAGAGGATATCGTTTGAATTGTGTGTATTGAGTTTGACTATGTTCAAGGTAGAGATAGGGTGTAATGAGTTGGACTGGATAGAACTAGCTCAAGATAGATATAGGGTGTAATGAGGTGGACTGGATAGAACAAGTTCAAGACAGTGATAGGAGTCATGTATTTTTTTAATGCGGCAACTAAATTTCGAGTTCCTAATGCCATAGAGTGAGTAAGTTCAATAGAAACAGGTATTTCCTATATGTTTTAAATATTAAATCATCTACTTTTAAAGAATGTTTTATACAAAATATGTTATAAATAGTGCTATTATATTACAGTTGATTCAGCATAAAGGTTTATTAAATAGATAATTTTGCATATGTAGCTATTATCTTTATATTTGTGTTAAGTTTAATTTATCTAGTTTAGATAAAACTCTTTACACATCTTGAAGCTTGAAGCTTTAGGATTTGCAGAAGTTTGAGATTTATTTATATTTTATACAGTGGCAAGATGTAATATCATTCACTTTCAGTTGTGGTTGTTTCATTAAGTAGCGGTTCGTTTATTCTCTATGCAACAACGCCAGTTAGTTGCAGATAGTCTTGAATAAACAACCAAAATTGTTTAAACTCAATTTATGGAAATAAAATCATTTTTTCTTCAATACAATTTAGATATAATTTAAAAATCCATTTTAAAATAACTCTATGATATTCCCACTCCCCAAAAATAACTAACGTTTTTAAACACACCTTAATTTAGAAAAACAAATTACAAGAGTCCAGTGGTGATTAACATATTCTATTTTTCTAAAATTTCTTCTTTCAGAGTGAAATTTAAGTTTAAAAGACCGTCATTCATTTTAAAAACCCCAAGCGTGTTCTTTTGGGCATTTTGTCGAAAGTAAAACTTCAAACTTCCAACTAACCATTCCCTGCACCACTTTTAAAAGCAAGCATTAAAATGCAAATAGCCATGCCACAGCAGGGACAATACGTCTTTATCTATAATTCTAGTCCAGGTTAAAAGAGCTTATTTCCAGTTCGCCTACTACATAATATCATGATATCAGATCGAATCTGTTTCCAATTGATTTCTAAAAATAATTAAAATAAGGAAAACTTAATTATAAAAACAATGTAATGTGGTTTAAATACGTTATTATCATATATTAAATAAACTTATTTCAATGCATAAAAATAATTATTTTGAAATTTAAGACTTAACGTAAATCTTTACTTATAAAAAAATTAGCTAGAACATTATTTTTAATTAGGTTTTCGATCGTTTATATATTATACTTGCTAATGAAATAAGTCAATAGGAGGTTGGGTAAAATGTATCTTATCTCTAATAATAAATATAAATTTTCAAAAAATTGATATTTTAAATTGGTAATTATTTAAAACTTGGACCACTGTAAAAACAAATTATATTCACATTAAAAATAGCAACATACGCACAATTTTTATGCTAACACACTTTGATATACATATACATGAATATAATACACAATCTGTGAACAAATCAATTTGTTGTGTAATTATAAATTTTAACACTAAGAGAATATTATAAATGAATGTAAGCAATACAAATATCTTGTCAGTTGAGTTAAGACGTACTTATAAAAATATAGAAATAATTAATACTAGTAATTACATAATTTTAAAACATAAGGCTCTTCTTTAATAAAATCTTTATTGTACATCACTTAAGGGACAAGAAGAAAGTCAAGTAAGGTAGTAGTTCTATTTTTTTTTTCGCTATAGGAAAGAAAATGGAGAAGAAAAGCTTTTATGTATATAAAGCCATAAAATTCTAACCTTAATTACAGTTACCTTACGTTCTATTCGTGTACTCAAAATTAGATAAGAGTGTTTGGAATAAAAAAGATACATGGTGCTTATTTTAATAAATAATAGATCAACATGTAGAGTTTAACCAAGCATTCAAATAATATACTATTCTTTCTAAAGTAATTTGATAAGTTATATTAAGAGTGTTTATATATTCCTATGTTGGCTTTTATAACATATTTGTCTGGGAGCTTAAATATCCCAAAATATATCAAAATATAACTAGAAAATAATCACTATTCATTTGTTAAAGAAATAACTGTGTTTTCTCCTAGGAACTGAAAAATAATTTATCAAGCCCAATTTTATAGACATATTTTGTTTTCAACATTTATTTAGAAACAAAAATTAATATTATCATTTGGTTGAAATTGGCTTAAAGAAGTTGACCTAGTATATTTAAATATTTGTAATATTATTTTCTTGATACACAAAGTTTTATACTGAAAATAGTAACTTTTAAATCTTGGTTTAAGGCACATAATAATTTATAGTTATTATCAATGCGAATAGTATTTTTCCCACACAAAATGATTTAAGGAGGAGTTATTTGAATATTCCTATGGATGTATGAAGTTATGTGGTTACGTATTTTTTGTATAAAGATTAATAATATTCTTTAAAATCCATACAAGCAAGTCTAGTAGTTCTTGGAGAGAACAAGTCTTATTTTTGTTTTGCTAGAAACTATATTCTGATATTTGCATGGTTATTAATTTTAATAAACCATTTTTAGAGCCTACTGAATTACTTTTTATTAAAATATATTTGTTTGAATAATAATTACTTTGATAAAACTGAAATAACCTGTTCGTTCTTGCAACTTTAAATTTCAAAAATATTTACTAAGTTATTTCTTCATAAAATATTTTTTTTACAGCTTATGGACGAAATTCAATCAATGTAATTTTACTAAGCCTTTATTAAAACGGTCCTATGGCATTTTTCTATAGTGAGTGTATTCTAAATGCTGAGTACTTCAAACAAATACTTATGTTTGCTTATAGCTCAGAAACTTTTAGTTTTATAAAATATACTACAAATTAAGAATAATTTCGTTCTTAATAGGGATACAACAACTTTAGAAGAATAAATGATTTTGTATCTCAAATAGTTATGGGTATACGATCAAAATTAGAAATTTCTGCTTCTTCAAAAATGCCTTAAAATCATTTTCATGAATAAACAAGAATTGTCATTTTTTTGGTAATATTAAACAATACCAAGATAAGAAATTTAATAAAAAGAGATAGATTTCCTCCAAGTTTACTCTATCGTGTTTTTCCCTTGAGTAAATTACCAATAATTATAGGGCTAGTTATATAATTCCAAAATCTCTTAGGTGGAGACTTATGAAAAACCCTAGATATCAAGTTCCATCCCGATCGGTAAAATTGTTTCAGTTCTAGGTTAAGATATAGACAAAGAGATGAACATCATTGCGTAGACTTTTTTTCCTGTTTCAGAGGCTCATGAAACGTAGACGTTTATAGAAATCGAGAGCTTGATTTTTTTTATTTTTTTTACAATCACACTACCTTTCTATTCGAGACGTCTAGAGAAAGTAAAAAGTATGTATACTTTACTGATATCGATACCTTACTTTCGATACTAGTTATTTTACACTCGATACTATCCTCTCGTTTCTGTTACGATATTAATACTTTTATCAATATAATTTCAATGTATATACTAACAATAAATTTCTTTTGATAACACATTCCTAGACATGCTACTGAATGTGCTAAGCTGTCTGAGTATTTTTAAACATTACGAATCGTAGTAATTCATTATTTCATACCAGAATAGATTGTAGAAAAGTTTAAGGCGTGTTGGACTATAATTTTAATGATATAAATAACAGGGCTTTAATTCTGGTCAGGTGTACTGAAATATAATTTTTAAAATGATTTCACACTGTCCACACTTATTTACAGGCTTGTATAGTCAAATAGTACAAATCTCTGTAATGTGTAAGAAAATTATTTTTACCAGCATATATACCTTATCTCTGTCCTAACAAATACGTGTACAATACCTCTAAATTATACCATACTCATTCATATTTAATTAGCTCGATTAAAATGCGTTTATCCTTTATGACGAGTAGAAATCTACGAGAAAATAATTACATTCATGTATCAATGCATATATAGAATATGTTCTAGTATATATATTACATAGAAATATACACATGACATCCAGTAATAGCTTACTTCAATTGACCCGTGAAAGTGTTTAAAATAATAATTTTCATTTCAACACCTTCAAATACGACCTTATTTCAAGAATTTCTTAAAAAGAAGGAGGCGTTAAAAGGAGATACATAGAGAAAAGGATATTAAAGTTTCTCAAGCCATCAAAGTTTGCGATTGCCGTAATTACAAGCATAATACTTTAAAATGATGTAGATATAGTTTAACTTTTTAATGCAATTCTTTTTTAAAACGCAATAAAAAATTTAATGAGATAAATATGTATATATATACATATTAAGATAGTCCCAGCTCCTGCGGTTTTTACATGACGTTTTATACGTGCTCACTGAGGAAGTGCGCAAAGTTTCCAAGTTTGTTTCTCGTCTGTATGGAAACTATATAAAGTTTTGATAAGTTTTCTGAATAAAGTTGCGTCTTTTTTTAAAATCCTATACAAGTTTCTAGTTTTAGAGACACACATATGTTCAGGATTGCCTTAAAGTTTATCCAAAGTCATCGTTGATATTGTCATTTTGGAAATTAAGATATCTTGTAAGAACGAAAATTACAGATTGGTTTTAGCTAATTTATTCAGCAGAACGGACTCTTAACAGTACTTTGATTGGTGTATCTAGATTGTTTCTGTGTTTAACTACAAACGTTTTCAATACTATGTATATTTATTCATTATAAAAAACAAAAACATATTTATTATTTTATAATTTTTCTAATTTTATGCTAAACTAGATAAGCTAATTTTTCTTTTAAGAAATATAAACATATTGTGTTATTGGTTCAAAGGTTTCAAAAGGTTAGTTTAAATTAAAGAAGTATTTCTTACAATAATGGAATCTGGAGTCATACTTTTTTTTATACTTTTGATGAATAAACTTGTGTGTTTGATTAAATGTTTAAAATATTTATATTTCCACATTAAAAAATGTATCTCCTTCTTAAAAATCTCAGGGATATTAATAATCTGTGGCATTAACCAATTTTAAAGAAATCTTCATAAAATATCAATGAGTAAATATATACAAATGCTACGAATTTGCCAATCTAAAAACAAATATTTTAAAAATATTAATAAAATCAAGTTAAATCTTTTAATTATATATAAGTAAATTTGTATGTTCTTGAAGAAACTGATCAGTGATGGATCAAAGAAAATTTTGGTTGCCGAGATTTCCAAAATATATTTTTTCCCTTGTAATATATTTGATTAAAAACAATCCAATTTTTATTTGAAAATTTACCACAAATTTTTTAATATAATTTTGTATCACTATAACTAATGAGTTAAACGAGCTCATAGTGTTATGTTTATAAAAAAATAACCAATGCTCTCAATCTTTTAATAATTAAGCTATACTCTAATATTTTATAGTATTTCGCACCATATGGGATCAAACAAGGATTCCCAAAACCTGTATTATATCAGTTTTACCCTACGATATTGAGATCGGGACAGTTAGGTTTCTGCAACTCAATTTAGCAAAGATTTGCCCTTATTGTCTTCTTCCACTATAGTGAAACTTAACAATGTTATTGAGTCTGTAGCATGTTGTGGGTCTGATTTGATTAGAAGATAAAGTAAGGAAATGACTACTTTTATTATTTTTACAATAACCTATGATATTATACCGTTGATTTATTGATTAATCTAAAGACAAGGACTGAAGAAACTAGATTAGAGGAAGTGCATCAACATTAGTGTGGATGTAGGAGAGTAAATCTACATCGTTAAGCACAACATAGATAACCTCCATACGTGCAAGTCACTGATGAGTATGCCCATGAATAGAGAATCATAAATCCTGATAAAAGAATTCTAGTTTGTAGGAGTATCGTAATGGTGAAGGCCTCAAGTGCTTTTTCTTATGTTTTAATGTACCAATATTTTTTAAATTATTGAGTTTTAAAGGCACGCTGACACCAAAATATAATTTAATAAAATACGCAAGATCTTGTCCTTGACTCTGTTCAAAGCTAACAACTTTCCAAACGTCACGAAACGTCAAACCGTAGAAAGAAACGGAAGATAAACAGAGTAGAAGGGCGTCACTGATTAACTTTGAAAACCAAGGAGAGCAACAATATTGCAAGACTTGTGCCGATACTTTGAGTGGGAAGCTTGTTGAGGAGGTAGGGCGGCGAGGCAGGGGAAACTAATCAACAAACGAACTGACAAACAAGACACATCGGTTTGCAGCTTGGAAGTCGTTGGGGGGGGGGAGGAGGGCGGACACC
Organism: Timema podura; assembly: GCA_033556935.1. NCBI lineage: Eukaryota > Metazoa > Arthropoda > Insecta > Phasmatodea > Timematidae > Timema > Timema podura. The sequence continues at coordinate 41,692,076 of JAVRXN010000012.1, forward strand.
CCAACTTCTATGGAGGTAGGGTAGAGAGATTAGAAAGAAGAGGAAGTGGAGGGAGGGTTGGAGGAAGACAGGTTTAACGAGGTTGTAATAAGTTTCTTGCTGAGTCCCTCTTAAGTTCTGATTAACGACCCCACCCGTTTGAAGGCGTCTAAGGAGCCGAAAACGGTCTCTGAAAGAGGGTAAAGGAGGTGTCAGAAGAAGAAGTAAAAGCAAAGAAGGGCGACATAGTCTTTCGTAACAATAATGGTGGCCACTTAGCCTTACAAAGATAATAAAAATCCTAAAAAAAAAGTTACACCTTTACTTAAAATATTTAAAATGAAGAAGTTAAGGAAAAGGTTTCTCAACTAATATTAGGTACAAACGTAATTGGTCTATAAAAAATATTATTGTTTTAATTAAAATAACCATGAAATTTAGAAAATATTTTAAGTAGCGCTATTTTCTAGTAGTCAAAAATTAGCTAATAAAACTCACAATGCAGTACAGTAGTAGATTTTCTTTATAATAATTATTAATCCACTCTTTTGTTATCAATCTATTACATGTAATTAACAAACTAAAAGTCCATGTATATTATACAAATAGAAAATATTTGGCAAATCTTTTTTGACATATATTTACCTTAATCAATTTGTATGTTAGCATCTTCATGTAAATTTAAAATTACACCTTTCTCATAAGTTTTGCTGGATATAATAGTTTGATTCCAAACTTATAGTTTTCAGTATGAATATAAAAAAAAGAAAAATATTGTTTTAATAGTCCGCGTTGATAAGTATTAGATACGATGTTTAATATATTCGTGCAACAAATGATAGGACCTAGTTCTTTATAAATTAATAAACTACTCTCTAATGTTCAACAATGTTCAGGCAGCAATAAAGTCACACAAACTATCAAATCTATAGCAAATATACGTGTAAAATATGACTATCAGCAAGAAGCAAGACCTTGAATAACTTTGTATCAAACGTGTCACCCATCTCGTACGAATGATTCATTATACATAAAGTGTGGTAAATCAACGACTTCACCGTCAATTATTGTGACAATTAGTGAATGGAGTTATGGTCCATGAACTATGATGTTCAGAATTAATTGAATATTTTGTCGTATAAATATATTATAACCAAACAAACATTGAAGTTGCTGTGATCTTTTCTTACAGTGAGGATGAATAGAATAAATCTGTTCGTTATAAATATTGTTTCTTACACAGAAATGTAATCTATTTTGATAATGACCTACTGAAGTCATTATATTTGATGTGTGTGTGTGAGTGAATAATTATTTTAAAATGTTGGTTAGAAGGAAGGTTCTTAATATTTAAATAAGTGGTTTTATATTCAATTTATTATTTTAATTAATATACAAATTTGCTACTTTATCAATTTAACATCCCAAGAATTAGTTTTGCTGGGACATGCTACACATTTATTTAAAGATTAAAGTGATTGAACTTATTTCACTCAGGTTCAACGGAATTTGAATACAAGCTTTGACACGTCAAGAAATGTCTCAAATGTGATATTGATCATCCCCACCATAGTAATAATAAAAAAAATCAAATATATCCATCAAGGAGCCCTGCTTTAAGTTTTTTCCCAAACTCAGAATTCATCGGTAATATATTTAGGAAGTATAGCTAATAAACAATCTATTTTAAATGTTCTCAATGAAAATTATATGATCAATAAATCTCATTTTGATACAATAAAATCATTACTGAAAAGATGTGGATCAAATAAAGAAATTTCTGGAGGATGTAATTGAATAGTAGATCAGGGCTTTACATTAATTATAACTCAACGACTATTAATAAATCATCCTACACATAAACTAACCTCAAAGACTTAGAACCATAAGTAAAATTTCTTCTCACTACCAATAGTAGCTTGCATTAGGTTCAATCACCATCGAGAAAATGGCTGCAATTCTCGTTCAATAAATACAGTGTAGTAATTAATGTATAGCTTTATATCAATTTGAACATTTTACAAATAGCCTGTCTCAAATATTTAATAGACTATTTTAAATCAAAATCTCATTGGCATATCTTATGATTTACTTTTCTTTAAGTCCAAGATGTACGCATTTAATATTGCGCTTTAAGACAAGTAATGAGTGAGCTACAATCTAAAAGAAATGCAAACACTTTTCCGTAGAGGTACAATAGGAGACAATGGATATAAAATCCACCCTCACCCTATTAGTCAAAGATTTAAACCCCTGCAGCCCATTAACCAGAGTTCAGCCTAGTTAATTATTAAGGTCTTACACCAATAATTCACGGATGCTAGTATTTTTATGTAAATTTTATTAGTATAGATATAGGGTCTTAAACATTTAAAGTATTAAACACTGGATAATAATTGGATATCGGTCTGGGTAGAAAAAGATAAGTTTATAATAATGTTTTTGAAAACGAATTAATGTACACTGTTGAATTAAATTAACTGGCATAACTTTCTCTATGGTACTAGAAATTCGAAAATTCATTGCTGCACTAACAAAAATACACTCTCTTTTCTTATCTTGAGCAAGTTATATCCAGTCCACCTCATTATAACCTTAAACTTTCATGTCAATTTTAAAGTAATTTTCCCATTTGTGTCTTACCATTGGGTTTGACAGCCAATACCATTAACACGGTTCTAGATTATTCCATTCGCTATGTATGTTCTTCCTACCATATTCTGAGAGATTTGATTAATCTAAAAATAAGTACAGTGTATGTAACTTATCATTATGTAACCCTCGTATCATAATTTTTTTTAGATCAAATACCTTCCAAAGCCTCTTGTTTTGTAACACCATTAATTTATTTTCATAATGTATATTAGATACTTAATACACTTTAATCTAAACAACGTAGCTTGCCATATATGGTATCAAAAATTTCTGTTTCTTTCAGACTAAGGATTTTTAACACCCAAGATTACATAACATGTCAAAACACATCACTTTAACTAACAAAATTCAACTTATCTGGTTTCTAACCCTTTAACGGTTTAAAATATTTATCAAAATACAATGTATAGTACATTTTTATATGTTTTTGAAAATAATATTTCAGTAACCAAGGTAAAGAATAAATAGGTCTATCATTTAGTATTTTAACTTCATAATTATTTAATTTGTCCCTCTACTAATATTATATAAGATTGATTGTTCATTGTAAATGACTTCAGTAATGATCAATCAATATTGTTCTCATTTAATTAGTGCATTCACAGAATTTAACATGTAGCCCTCCCCTCCTTTTTATTCAGCCCTAAGCGCTAATTCATGAGAGAGTATTTTGTGCATTCTAGACAAATGAGTAACTGGGATATCAACTTGAAATATTTGTTTTTATTTATCTGAATACCCCCTATTTGAAAAGAGATAATTTCAAAGCTTGAAAGAGCTTAAAGGAATCACGTTTGAAATTTCTAACAAAATATTTCAAATAAAATCTAAAATAGCTACAATCAATAATAAAATGTCGTATATTATAAAACGTTATTTATTCTAAAGTAAAAATAAAAATGATTACAGTTTTTCAAAATATTGATAAAATTGAATAGACTCATTACAATTTAGTTAGTAAATGGTTAAGTGAGATTTAAATAGCGCATGCCTAACTAAACGTCTTATTAGTTTATTATTTCAATAGCAAAATAAATAAATAATAAGTGTCTACCTAATATGCCATTTCAAAATGTTTTTATTTGTGTTTTCTTGTAATCTAATAATAATTCAAAATTTTAATAGCAACTTATTATATTACTTAGCACGGTTATACAAAGAAAAGTTTTTTTTTAAATCAAAAGCTATCATATTTTCACACTATTACACTTGTAAATGTAAGATAATAATACCTATCCATTAATCCAAAGATTAATTAATACAGATGCTTTGAAATTGTGATATAATATTTGAAAATTCTACTAAAAATAACCTATTAATTACTGTCAAACACTAGGTTGTACAGAAAGTGAATTACAAAATCACCTTGTCTTAATTTAAACCAAGGTATAAAATACACAGGTGAACTTGTATTAAAACCTGTTCATTTTTGTTTAATTTTATTATACTATTCTAGCTAAACACACATTAAGTTTCCTTTGTAATTTTCTTTTGCCCATCAAAATTATATTTAAATAAATAAGAACATATATTTAGTATAAATTTATATTTATATATTCTTAGAATGTATATTTTTCCTAGAGCCTTAAGCTAGGTTGATTAGAATTATGATCAATAAATCTTAAACTTCTAAAGTTAACTTCAAATTTAATTAATAAATTCTATTTAACAAACTTTTTATTACAATAAACTACTTCAAAATGAGTTTAGGTAGGCCTTTACGACCAACAACTTTTCAAGATAAAAAAGTATAGTAAACAAAGTAAAATTTATCATAAAACAGAAAGTTTAGATTTATTATTAAGAGAAATAATATTCGTTGGTATTTGTTCTGACGTATATATTTTTTTCTTTATAAGTCCATCCCACAGCTATTGAGATGAACTTACGGTCCTCTCTATAAGACCTAAGGCACACATTCACCTATATATGTTTAGATATTATATCTGGCCTCGTTTTTCGTTCGCTCATCTTCTGGTGGTGGCAGGTTCCACCCCAACTTACCCCCCCAACCCTTTACACTCCACTCCCGCTCCCACCAGCCCCGCTCTTTATATCGTGACGTAGGCAGCCAAGACAACGCCAAATTATAAACCAGTACTTCAGTGTTAAATCAAATCTACGAATTATACTCTTGAGAGAATATTCAAGTAGAAGCCTTCTTGATTTTTTTTTTTTTTTAGAATGATGTAAACTCTGTTTCACAACCCAAAATAAATTCCTTAATTTATAAATAATTTTATGTATATTTAATTAAATATTACAAGAAAAAGAGTTTCCCTTGGTAGATTAAAGAAACACTAACAATAACAAATAATAATATTAAGAAATATGAAAATATTTTATAACTATACAATTACTTCAAAATTTTGCCTTTAAGGGGCTACCAAACACCCCACGCTTTAAGCCTTGAGAAACAAACTCATTTTTAAACACCAAACACCCCGCAATTCAAGCCCTGAGAAATAAACTCATTATTAAATACCAAACACCCCGTGTTTTAAGCCTTGAGAAACAAACTCATTATTAAATACCAAACACCCCGTGTTTTAAGCCTTGAGAAACAAACTCATTATTAAATATCATATTCTGAAAATTGAAAAATGACACCTGGACACGGGAATCGAGCTCAGGACCTTTGGCTTGGTACGCCAATGCTCTAACCACTGATCTATCCAGGAATCGTCCCGTGCTTGGGGCCATTCTTCACTCATATTTTAAGGCAGAGTCTATGATGGACTTGTGGAAATCGTCGGCTACAAATGTGTGATTTTATTAAGATCACGAGCTATCAGATAACGTAACCATCTTTGACTCGGTAGTTAGTTTATTGCTACCACTTGCACAATTATTATAATTTTAAGGTTTAGAGGTTTGGCGTACTTAGCCAAAGGTCCCGGGTTCGGTTCCTGTGTCCAGTTGTCATTTTTCAATTTTCAGAATATGATATCTAGATGGAGTAATCCTCACTAAAAGCATAAATAATATCTTTGGCTATTTGATTTATTATTAAATATCAAACACCCCACGCTTTAAACCCTGAGAAACAAACTCATCACTAAATACCCAACTCCAACTAATAGTTGCCTGGTAAGTCAAGTCATTCAGTAATCAATAACAAGAGTAAAACCCTTAAAATCGAGACCACTGGACCTAGGTTAGAGACCCTTAAAACAAATGACAGAAATTGACTCCTAAAATGCCCTTTTCTTACCTGTGTCCTACCCTCATAATGCGATAATGAAGAGAATAGCACAAGGAGAACAACATTCATATATTGGAAACCAGAGAATGTGGAACAATGTTTTTTCAGTGTAAACTACTTTGTGAATAAATTTAAAAAACAAATTTTTATGTATTATACCAATTATCTTTAACATATTTCATCTTCTCCCCTATCTAGAGACGTCTGAGCTAGCTACCGGCTAAAATTTATAAACATAATTATCAATAATGTTGAAATTTAACGACGTTGTTTACGTGGATATTTCAAAGCCATTTTGGGAAGCGGGTTGCATCTTTACTTGACGCACCTAAGCAGTCAAAGCACTATCACACTTAGACGCTAATGTACGAAATAGAAAGAAAGGGAAGAAAATGAGAAGTTCACCCTGAGATAGAGCTCTTGCCTATGTGCTAATAACACTTTCAGTCTTCCTCTGATGAGTTAACACAGTCACTTTAATCCTTGCAGCTTGAAAACATTGACTTGCTTTTTAATTTTACCTTTTTCTTGTTTCCTATTCTATACAGACATATTATGCTAATACGGATATTTTAAATCTACATCATGGCAGGAAGACTCCTACAGTCCATTTTCATGACCAAGTTTTATAAAAAATACGTTAACATAAAATGTTCTTAGAGACAAATATAATAATTTGTGGCATTGCAGGACTAATTTTAGAATTATTTCAGAATTTATGGTATTTGTTTCAACGTTATATCTTTAAAACATGCTAAATAGAACGTAAATTCACTAACATGGAAAATGTTATCTTGACCGGTTGTGACGTCACAGATATGTACGTCCTTAATGAACAATACTTGATAATATTTTATCCAATAATATATATATATATATATATATAGTGTTATGCTTGATTCGATATATGATTAAAATCATATACATTTATTGTTCAATACCATTATTTTAGCAATATATTTAAAGTTGATTAGAATTAAATAGATTTTTCATTCAATATCTGGTGCACATGATAATAAATTAGATTTAAAGTTCCGAGTTCAAGCTTTGTGAACGCTTTTGTGTTTGTAATTGAATAAGTTCTAATCTCACCCAGGTTGAAGATCCCGTTGAAAGTCACTTGACAAAAAAAAAATAATAGTAAAATAATGATCACTTCACTTTAAATATTTAGGGCTTGTGATTTAGTGTTTAATGACTAAACATCGTTTTATTTGAAGGAGAAACGCCCGTAGATATATTGTGGTATTCATATCCCATTGGGTGTCGAAAACAATATTACAGTTTTAAAATTGGCTGGCATCACTTAAACAGAAAATAACTTAGTCCAATTCCAATTTTAAAAAAATCATACGCTTTATTCTTTTGTTTGTTTCATCTTCCACTTTGCTCGAGAAGGCAAGGAACAATTCAACAAATGATATTCCCTCCGGTGGAATGACGACAGATAATATTATTTTAATACATTTTTTGTACAAAGTGGATGTTTCAGATTGCAGTAAAATACCTCATAATATTTACATTAAATAAGACACTTCATATTATAAGCTCCACTTAGTTTAAACTTGCCATCACTATAAGACGAATTTACTTTTCTGGTATGCTAGACTTATACTCGGAATGTAAGTAATCAAATATGGTAGACTTGTATCTTCTAGCAGCCCTCTTTTGTTGCCTTGATCTCCATGAGTTTGTCCTTCAAGCTTGTCGGGGAACTGTTTACGTTAGAAAAAGGAATGATTGTCCAGAACTGGATGGAAATATCTAATATTTAAGGTAACGCTAGCAACTAATAAGTATTTTTTCACCTTTGATGTTAATTGATTTAGACTGTTGTAGTCTTCTGTGTGGCCTAAGGAAGAAATTCGACGCATGTTCCATTACACAATATACTTTAAAATAGATATATCAATGGTTTATTTAAACTAATTGGGGTGAATAACCTTAAAATATATCACTTGTAAATTATAGTTTAGTAACACATTTATCTCAACCCTTTTCTACGACTATGATACTTAAATTGGTCTCTTGTCAACATCCACTAGCTATACTATATAGCTTTGTGTTGTATGTTTTTCATTAATTATAAAAAAGGAGTACAATTGATAATAATTTTTTAAAAGTATAGTTTATCATCGAAAAATTAGGAGGTCCTTATAATTATATAAGATTAATCAATAAAATTATATTGAAACAATATCAATTATATTTAATTAAATTTCAAAACCCCAAATTTTTAGCATTTTTTTTGCCAAAATCAACAAACACATCGTCCTCTAATAAACCATAAGTGTTTTACGGTAATTTTACTTGTTGTTCACGTTGATACTTTAACTCGAGATGAATCAGCCTGTTTAAAAGGTAATTTTCAAACTAATACACATCGAAAATGAGAGATTCCACATCTTTTTTTAAGCTACTGAATGGCAAACCCTGTGGGAAGGCACCATCAGAAAGACCTAGACGCAGATGGGAAGATAACATTAGACCGAACCTGAAAGAGATAGGGTGTAATGAGGTGGACTGGATAGAAAAAGTTCAATATAGGTATAGATGGAATACTTTTGTGAGTGTGGCAGTGAACTTTCAAGTTCCTAGTAGAGTGAGTAAGTAATAGGGCCCCTACACGATCAGTCAGGCCATCAGCCCTAAGATTGACAGTCTGACTATCAGTATGCATCAGTATTTACAACGAGATCGTACACGGTCAGTCATCATATCATTATTTTTATCAGTCTAAACTCCTGCGTGCAACGTGCAATAACATGGATGATAAGAAAAAGGTGTGTGCAGTCTATGTTTGCTACTGAGATTGAAGTAAATACTGACGGGCGCGCGTACACGGTCAGTACTACTGTCAGTATCTCCCACCACTTGCAAGACAGATGGACTGACACTGATGTGATCAGAAAATTTGGATCACATCAGTATTTTAGTCAGTCCGGCCATCAGTACTGCCCCATCACGATTGGTCTTACTTTATTAATTTACTGGTGACCTGGTGGTCTAGGGGTAAGGTGTCAGACTTCTGTACTGGGGTCCGGGGTCCAATCCTCGGTCCCGGCACAGATATATCTGATTACCAAACCCTTCCTTCACCTTTGACAAGATGTGTATTAATCAAAACTTGTGAATGTGTGGAATGCTAGGTTTCCACAGTGGTTCGGGTCCCACGTTAAATTGTAGGTCCTCCATTACATCTCACAATCATCGTAAGTGCGTATAACCCCAACGTATAGTAAGACGCGGGGATAATAATAATTTATTTATAGATTTTACTTTATTAATATTTACAATCTGACTGATAGTGTAGGGGTCCTATAAGTAAGTAAGTAAGTAAGTAAGTAAGTAAGTAAGTAATACACATAATTTAGATGAACTTACGAAAATAATTATTCTAAAATATGTGATAAACTCTTAAGGAATTTAGAAATTAGTATTCAATATAAATATTACATATATATAATATTTCTAATTACTCACTAGTAAAGTTTGTGAATAAAGTAGTATCAAGCTAACCCACTTCGGTGGCCGCGTGGTCTAACGCACTTCTCTAATTCTAGACTAAACTGCCGATGACGGGGAAGACGAGGATATAATCTTGCTCGGGTGTACATAAGGGGGACTATCCAAATTGATTTTCCACTCTACCTCCACGCAAATGTGAGTACACTGCCTATATATACATAAAACCCTTTATCCCTAAAACCATAAGAGTAATTATCATAAAAACGTATAAACCAATCGGGTAATAAGACACAGTGCTATGAAGAATACCTATATATCAATCTGGTTCGACAAATAAATTTGGTTTAATTCGTACAGCTACTTGTCGAAAATTTTTGTTTACATCCGCTACTGATTCTAGCCTGCCTGGCTCGGTTTTTTATTCAAGACAAATATTTTCCCCTGCCGTCTTGCTAGGCCTGTCGCAGCTTCATATGCCTTATAATCTAACTTAAGACTAGGAAAGACACAACCTCCAGCCATTAATTTATCAATGTGAAAAGGTAAACCCACATTTCATCAATGATAACATTTTCGGCCATGCTGGGAATCAGAACCCGACTGAGCTTAGGTGTCGAATTACTTGTCAAAGCTAACATTATTAAATTAATTTGATGACATTAATGTGATTATGGTACAATTTAAAGGAAATGCGTATCCACATTTCCATGGAGGGAAAGTAGGAACACATTAAGGAACATACATTATAAGTACTGGTAATCGAGGCCTTACCTCCCCATCACCAGTAGGTCAGACCAGTCGAACATATGCGAGTATTTTTTATAATCTTAATAAATAAATAGAATATTTGAACCAATGAGCAAATAACTGTATTGTTTTAGCTTTGTTATTAAATGTAACACTAAGATTTCATTGTGTGTACCTTTTTAAAACAAAATTCAACATCACAAATTATGATAATAATTCATTATAAGGCAAGGTCAAAAAAAATTTCAAGAAATAACCAAAAAAATATAACATTATATATATAGTGTTACATTTTTGATTTTATTTCTTGAAATGTCTTTTTTACTTTGCTTTATAATGAATTATTGTCATAATTAGTGATGGTGAATTTTGTTTTTAAAACAGTATACACAGTGAAATCTTAGTGTTACATTATATATATATATAATTATATTATATATATAATTATATTATATATATATAATTGCTTTACAAATTAAAGCTATTGAATAAACTAAGGACACGTATAATTTTCAAGGTCAATCTTAATACCTACATAAATTCGGCCGTTACAAGCTAAGAACAGAAGATTTTAGCAAAGGATCTATCAAACGTTTATTAGTGAGGAAGTCAGAATATAAAGTGGGCGAAAATATATAATCATACACCAATCTGAATTATTGAGTTCACTTTAGCCACCGGGAGTAAAGGGTTTGCGGTATGGTAGAGGGGAAGGGAATATATATATATATATATAATAAAGATCCTACAACCTTCTACTCTTAACCACTCTCCCATTTTAGATTTAATGTATGCCGTTAACGGGGTCAAAATACCCATATTTCTAATCTTGCCCCTTCCCTTTTATTTTATTTTTTTTACTCTTTCACTCTCCACCTTCTTCTCAGCAAATTGGTTGGCAGAGCTCTGCAATTTCAACTCCTACCCTCCCAAACCCCTTTTCTACTTCTTCCCACACTCCCCTGACCCCCCATCGTTCCATTTTACCCTCAACGAAACCACCGAGGAAGGAGTTAGGTAGCTGCAAGCATGGAATGCGTAATTCCGAATAGAAGTGCAGGTACACCCATTTCCTAGTTAAATAGGGCTCTTAAAATATTGATCAAAGAGGAAGATCTACAATGCATATACTTTCAAGGAAAGTACAAGAATAAGGATGGGTGTTGATGTCATGGACTGTAATTTAAAATAATCAAATAAATTAAATGTTTATCTCTGAAAATAGATTAAATAGCGTAGTATAAATTTTGGAACCGATTTTACCAACACATTTTTAATATCCTTAAAACCACACCTGTGAGCACAATAACGTATACATCATTTTTGTCTTGTTTTAATTGCCATTGTTCGAGTACCTAATAAATGTACTTGGAATGTTATTTCTTAAATATTTTCCCACTCTCAGCTTTACTAAAATCTTAGTACATTTCATCTAAACTATTTTTATTTTATCCCTTCCTAAATATTGCAAAAATGCGGATAAATTGAGTCGGTATTAAGAAGTGGAGAGAAATATCCTACAATTTATACCTTTTGGTGATAAAATAAAGCAATTTATTAACTAGACAATGTGAAAACATAATTTTAAATTTTTCAATTTTGGGATGAGGGAAAAGGTATGGTATGAAATTGTGTGTTGGTTTTTAGACTGGTTAGGGATTTGTAGAGAAGTTTAATTGGGTTTTCATATTTCTTGTAACACAATAACTTTTAATGCAGATTCATATTTTATATTAATACTCAAAACTTAAATCTTAGCTATAATTGAGATATATTACAGATAAATATAAAACCACAGTCATGTATATAACACTTTATTTAGTATTTTAGTACTTTTAAATTTATAATGTAGTTTAATTTTTTTCCACTTAGTGTAAATTTATTATGAACCTTTAAATTATGCCATTAATCAAAACATTTATAATTCTTTTTTTCTTATTTCTATTCTTGAAAAATAGTGGTAAAATGGGTTTACAAAATATATTTAAAACAAGTTTTCATTCAACATTGACACAAAGCAGGGCTGTCCTTAGGATTTCATACGCTCTAAGTGAGACTTAAAATTTTCAGCTCAATTGTATTTTGTATACTATAAATAAACCAAACTCCCTGAGTGATGAAAATTTTTAAAATAATACGTTGCCAAAAAAGGACAAAAATAATATTTAAAAAAGATATATATATATAAATTAGTTAGCGACCACATTTCCCCATTTCCCTCCACTTCTTAATTAATGTGTGATCCGGTCCCATGGTGTAGTGGTCAGCGCACCTGTCTATGTACCTCTGAGTTCCCAGGTTCAATTCCTGGCTGATACCGTGGGTATTTTTCTCCAAAGGGGAATTATCTCAAGGGTTACCAGAGTTTGGTTGATTAGGCTTAAGCTAGGTTTAAGACTCCACATCTTCATATTAACTATCGTCCCATCATCTACCCTGGTTGACGTTCTGTGCCAACAGAGCGACTAATATTCTACACATAAGGTGAAAAAACCTGGATGTCATGCTCCTTACAGTCAGTAATGTCATATGCTAAAAAAATAAAATAAAAAATGTGCAAAATATGAAAACAGTATAAAGTATAAAACATTCTTACCTCAAGAGATGCCCTATGACCCTATCATATAAGCTATACCTTAATGGAACATTGCAAGCTAAGATTTCTACCACAGAGTGCAAATAAAGGGTACATTATTTCTATATTATAGAGTCTGAACAAAAATTGCATTTCATACCATCCAGCAATATTTTATGTGGTAGAATTAACCTCAATTCCGTCAACCCGCAACCGAGCTATACCGACTGAGTGGCAGCCGAATGTTGGTGAAAATAGTGCCAACATTTGGGGATGTGATTATGTGGTCAGAACAACAAGCCTTCCAGTAGTTAGTCCCAGTTTTCCGTACCGGAGCCGCTATTTATTTATTCAAGTAGCTCCTCATCTGTATTCTCGAGTTGGAGTTAGCCCCACTCCTGATACACTGCTTAACATAGAATATGGAAGTGTCGGTGATCAAGCCTGGAACCTCGGACTCTGTAGCCAGGAATTCTGACCATCAAGCTTGATTCACACGTACGCCTAAAATAGAAATCACAACAGAAAATCTGCTCTGCTTAGTGGCCAGCAATTCACATACACGCGGAAAGTTGGGATTTTCTTTTTACCCATGATGCATTGAAACGTCAAATTACAATCAGCTGATTACCTACAGTACTGTGTGTTTTCATAAAATTTTCTAAGATAGTCTTGTTTAACTGATCTGTTGAGTAGTAGTGTGAAACATTTCTGAAAAAAAAAAAAAAGCCCTTCTTGCAGCTATATTAACTAAAGAAGAACAACAAAGTATGAAAACATATAGACGCTAGTGTCTGCATCGCTACTTTTGTTTATAAAATATAGCGCATTGAGGAAAGCTTGCGCATGCACTGATCGGGTCTATCTAGAGCGGATTTGTTTTAATGGAGAAGCGCTGTTTAAGCAGAGATTGTCTTTACTAGAGCAGAGCGGCCTGTGCAGCTCCCGCGCATTTCTTGTGATTGGTTTAGAGCTGCCACGTGACCACATTTCGGCACTGCTCTTGTTTTTCAGCGAACGTGTGAATCAACAATTAGACCACAGAGGTGATAGTTTATGTGTTAGGGAAACAATAAATATTGAATGGTTAATGGTTTCACGCAAATTCTATACACAAATCTGCGAGGTGAGAATTACAATACATATATTTTGGTGTTCTTAATACCATTTTTAGTACCCATTTAGGTTATACGGATTAATTAATTAAGCCTCATATAATAGGAATGATGAAGGCAGAACGCTATAAGAAATGTACTCACATATGTATACAAAAAGAGTAGAATAAGACTAAGGAAAAAAAAAACACCCGACCGGTATTCGATCCCCGACATACCCGTCTCCGGTAATCCAGTCAATAACAAGAATGACGCGTTGGACTATACAACCACCGATGCGGTACTATTTTCCTAAGTCACACCGCTGACTATACCCTATTTCCCAAGGCACATTACCCCAAGTTTCGGCAGTGTCTTTGATCGTGTAGTGTAGCAACAACCTCTCAGGTGTCTGGGAAGGGAAGGCAATTAAATCTTACCTACAAACAGACTCCCAAGAGACTTACAGCAGAAATTCAAAATTATAAACACCAGATCTATGATCAATGAAGCAAATAGTCGAAAATGTATACCAATACAAGAATGTTGCGCTTTCAGTACAGCTATAATTAACCCATTTAGAAAGAGTTGAATTTTACTTAGTTGTTTTTAATAATGTTTATATTTATTTGTTAAGGAGTAATAAATGATAAGGTTATACAGAGTGATCCAAAAGTCGAACAACCCTGTTTTTTTTCAAGAATATTTCTCGCAGAAGAACATATAAAATTAACACGTTGTTTATATATATGGCAACACTGTAATTTTGGCCGGGTGTTGTGCAAGCCGTGTGATCTTTAGATATACACTAGGTCTATCCAGTTGAGTTAAAGCATTTTAAAGTGTAAGATGAGTTTTTCACGAGCATAGTGATTATTCATTTTGGAATATTATTTTATGACCAACTCGTACAGGGGATGACAACAATCGTCTGTACGTAGCTTTCCACAATTATGCGTGGTGAATAAATAAACAATATAACAAATTCATGGCATAAAATATAAGTTTTTTTCTTTGGGTTGCGTGACTTTTGGATTATCCTGTATATTTTTTTTAACTCTTTACTCCCTAGTCCTTATTTTTTATCAGCCTTAGTCTTCTATTACGACTAAATATTTCGGTGATGTCATAAAATCTTTAGGTATTTATTATAATAAAGATGATTGATTTTAATCTAGAATATTTGAAGGTTTGAGAGTTTTTGAGGTGTTTTATGGAATAATCCTACAAAAAGATTATTCCATAAGAAACCTAAAAAATTCCCAAGATTTCCAATATTATAGATTAAAATCAATCATCTTTATTACAATAAATACCTGAAGATTTTATGACATCACTGAAACATTTCGTCGTAATAGATAACTAAAGCTGATGTAAGATATGGAGAAGGGAATATAAATAATAACAAATAAGATATAACCTTATCACTTACATTGTTTTACAGATAATTAATAAATAATATCTTACCAATTATTCCATTACTCCACCAAGCTACAATGAAGCCTAAAATTGTTGTAACAATAGCCGATACATCTTCCAAAACTCAATTTTTTTTAAAAAGAGCACGTGGTATATATTAATATTGATTAATTATGTAACTACCCATTTAGATGAGGGCTTGGTCCAAGATATCAATTTCGCAATAGACTGTACTGCCATATTGGGGCTGGTTTTCATCTTTCCACTTCAAATGCCGGTACACTTCCTCTAAATTTAATCTCCTTCATACCTAACACATTAGAGTAATTAGTAGACAGGCGTGAATATTCCACACGGGTAGTAAGAGGAGGTGCTAAAATATATATAAACTAAGAAAGACGAGCCCCATTAAAATATATTAAAGGATTGGTAATGAACAACTTCCCACCCTTCCAGTATGTCCTCATAATGTTATCAAAGGGGCAAGGATGAAGAGGGCCAAATGAAATGTGAAAGAGTGAAAAACCTTTTAGGAAAAAAAAAACATTTAATACACACATAGGGTATTCAAATAATTTCCTTTTCGTCATTGGTGATTCAATACAGGAACTTCTATAACGCGGTAGCTGCGTTATATAAAAAACATCAGGCTATCATAAAGTCGCATTATGGAAAACATTAATTAAATGGAAAAATAAAGTTTCGGTGGGGAATTGGGGAATGGAGAGATACTTCCAGACCTATTAAGAATCAATTTCCGTTAAAATTCTAACTTATTTTATATTTCATTTTGGTTTATATTATCTATATCGTGTAGATTATGAGAATAAATAAATAGTAAGCACTAGAATGCAGAAATCATACATACATTGATTAAATTAGGCAGAATAAATTTTAAAGATGAAAATAATAATTTGTAGGGTTTTTACGATGAAACCATTAATAGTGGTGAAACAAGGTACGGCCTACTAGTGCGGGGAATCACAGAAACCAATATTCGCTCACGTAATCTATGCTCCAGCGGGGGTGAGAGAGTAACGCGATCGATGCGGGGAATCACAGTATCCGGGGTTCAATCCTCGGTCCCGGCACAGATTTATCTGATTACCAAACCCTTCCTTCACCTCTGACAAGATGTGTATTAATCACAACTTGTGAATGTGAGGAATGCCAGGCCTCCACCGTGGTTCGGATTCCACGTTAAACTGTAGGTCCTCCATTTCACCTCACAATCACCCTACCATTACACAATAGCGTAAGTGCGTATAGCCCGAACGGGTAGTAAGACGCGGTGCTAATAAGAATCACAGTAACCTGCTTTCGGAAAATGCGTAATATCCGTCTCGTGACCGCGATATAAAAAAAACTATCCCTATTCTTCTGATCACGTTATATCCAAAATCGCGTAATATAAACATGCGTTATAGGAGAACTACCTTTAGTTTAATAAAACGATACACTAAGCACTGCGATCACTAATGTAAGTTTATATATGGTGTGGTATTGGGATTACATTTATGGTTAAAATTGTCTTTAAATATAAAATAATATTTTTTTGTGTCTTAGGATTGGCTATAATTTTTAGTATTTCCACTACTAAAGAGAATAAAATGGTATTCATACCGTTGTGTGCTATTCATAGGTTTTTAACAACTAGTTCGCCCTTTGACTAAACATACGTAAGCTTCACACTATTGGAAATGTATTTCCGTTGATGCCTGATCAAATATTGTCTGAGGGATTAAAACATATTATAAGGTACATTCTAAAACAAATTTGTTTATTTACTTACACAGCTAGTTCTCTACAACACGAAGGTGAATATTATATCAAATTCTATCTGTGCAGTTCTAGTTACAATATATTTTAAAATTATAATCGAATTATATTTACTAATAATAATTTCCCTTCTTATTTGGATAGATTTGGGAAGGACATCGTCTGTGATCACGTAATTCCTAAGTATATTTTATCAGATAGTTGGCATGGTATTATTGATATTCACTTCCTTTATCAATGATCAATAGATAGATGAAAATAACGTTCAATTCTAATTTATTTGTACATTAAAGCATTATAATATTAACAGTATAGTGTGGTTTTTCAACAGTTTGGACGATCATACACTAATACGTTTTTCTGTAATACAAGATGGTCTATTAGTATAATACATATTAATGATGTTTTTATACAATATAAAATTATATATAATGTTCAAAACAAGTTTGAATAAAAGTATAATTTTTTTCTGTGATTGAATCATTGATAATAAAGGTCGCTACCCTCTTTAGTAATCAAGTGGTGAGTCTTGAATATATATATATATATATTAGCACAGCGTCTTACTATCTGTTTGGGCTATACACTTAAATACTACCACGTTAATGGTTATTGGTTATGAGAAAGGTTATATTTAGAGGAGGTTTTAACGGAGCACGGTGGTTTCCGTTCCGGCGTCCTTGGCGCTTGAATCGTGACCAGATTAGTATGCGGCCTGATCGGCCTGGATTCAGGTGCTTATGTTTATATCTCAGCACTATATTAAGAATATTGTATTCGGGTGAAAGATAGTTTCACGTCCCCTAACAACGATTAGACTGGGGTTGATTTTAATGGAGGATAACTTGAATAAAGTGATCGCCATATAATATTTATGATTAATTTATTGAACACTTTGGTTTTAGTTATGAAATAATGAATATTGAATAGTGTAAATTGGGTTATAGCGACTAGTTCATCTCAAACTATTTGACTGTGCAAGTTTTTAACACACTCCACTCTGTTTGCTGGCGTTATCACAAGTGTTTTTTTTTCCCAGTGGCTGCCGCGAGGGATTATTGCAAATCTCACCGCGTTCCCTTGGACGATTTCCCTTCTTCGAAAGAAATCGGCCAAGGTCACTTTCACTGTCAATTAAAAAATTGTTACTTGATTCGGGGAGATCTTTTACAATTTTTTCTGTTATTTACTGCTGGTTTTTAACGATCATAAATATTTAAAAACTCAATATGTTTTGTGCCCTTATTTTAGAAAGTGGTACTAAGTGAAGGTTTTAGTACGACCCCCATTTAAACTCATAAATCCTGCTAAAGTTAGCATGAAATACTATACTATGCTCAAAGTGTCCCCGTATATTTGTGTAGGAAGGGTAGAAGATAACTTTTGTAACACCACCCTCAGTAAATTCGACCAAAATTCTAACCTTGATATCCCCATTATCGCCAGTCTACTATATTACGAGAGTGATGCCTTAGACCAGCGGTTCCCAAATTATGGCTCACGAAATCTTCCAAGGGGTTCGCCAAAATATTTCTGTAATGGCGGATATATGCAGCATTTTGTGAGGAAATGGGAAGCATTTACAACTGTTTATCGTCCCACACTGAAGTCAAATGGTTATCTTGAGAAAGAACTCTTACAAGATTGTTTGAACTTAAGCATGAAGTTTTCGTTTTTCTTACCAACCATCTCTTTCACAAAGCAAAGTTCATAAAAGATCAAATGGGGCTCTAGGCTTTGGCCTATTTGGCAGACATTTTCTCAAAAATAAAAAGTGTAAACCTATCTAATTAGGGGTAAAATATTAACGTTTTTCTCGTGCATGACCGTATCGTGTCATTCACTAAAAAATTAACTTTTAAGAAACATGTTTAGTTAACCATCAAACGGAATGCTTTGATACCCTTCACGAATTCATGGTAGAGAATCGGCTTTCTTTAAAGGAAAATGTAAAGACCATGGTTATAGAACATCTTGAAGGGACTTGGAAAATCCTTTAGAGAATATTTCCCAGCCATGTCCAATAATAGTAATTATTGGATTCGCAATCCTCTGAAAGAGATAACAATTTGTAAACTCTCCACATTAAGCGTGAGTGAAAAAGAAAAGGTCCTTGAAATTTTCACTGATTTTTAATTAAAGAAATGCATAAAACTTTGTCATTAATAAATTTCTGGTTAATTTCAAAGGATAATTTCTCATTGTTACAGAATAAAGCTATTACAGCTTTGTTACCATTTAATTCTATGTATTTGAGCGATAAATCTTTTTCTTCATATGCCTATTTAGAAAATAAATACAGAAACAAGCTCAATGCTGAACGTGATTTGATACTTTATTTATCGTCTGTGGTTCCTGACTTTAAAGCTTTGTGCCATCAAGAGTAAATGCATCCTTCTCACTTAGTCACGTTAAGAGGGGAGTAGCTGTTAAAACTAATTGTCAACCATATTTAAACTTAAATTGGCATATAATTTTGTGATCAAAGGAAGGTATTTCTGTTATGTCAAAGCAGCAATTTCCAGTACCACTTTAAAAACATGTGTAAATTTGATAATATTGTGATAGTAAAGATAAGAAAATGTTACTACATTACATTGCTTATTTAATTTAAGTTTAGATTTTAAAACAAATGTATAACTATTTGAATTTTTTATTTAAGTAGTTTCAACACCATTATATTTGGTGTATGTCCCAAAGTAAATACCGAGCTATAGTAGGTTAATTAAATAAAGTACACATTTTAATTAAAAATAACTAAATTTTATAAAAACTAGGTATAAAATTAAATGTATGGCAATGGATATTTACCAGGGGTTCGTGCAACTCAGATGTTTGTGAAAGGGGTTCACGAGTCGAGAAAGTTTGGGAACTGCTGCCCTAGACCATGCGGCTAATGAAGTGTGTGTCTTGCAATAGATTTTACTACCGGTGATGGAAAGATGTATTGGGGCAGGTATTTAAAATAAAATTTATCAATTCTTTTTTTTGGTGAATAATAAAATTAGTGTTTTTATTTAAAATAATATTTGATAAATTAATATGAATAGATAATAATATATACTAGATGAGAGGCCATTGTATAGCCAGTGTAAAATGAGTATAGCATATATATATATGAATTAAATATTATATATAAAAATAACTTAAGGACATATTTTTATGTTAATTCCGTTATTATAAATTTTATATTAGACACGTGCGAATGAAAGGAAATTAAATTTTCATGCAATTTTTCTTTTCAGTCGTATTATTTTAAGCGCAAACGGAAATTAAATATATCCTTTCAGGTTTAATATTTTTAACAACAAATATAGTAATGTGAACTATTTCTTCAGAAACTACTCTCAGTAAAGTGACGCCTACAAAATAATTTTTTGCTATCCTAAATTTCAAGAAATAAGTTGGTTTAGATATTGGGTTGTAAAACGCACACTTGTAAAAGAATGTAGAATAAGATTTTCAAGAAGTTTTTCTGAGAGAAACAAAGAAAAATAGTATAAAAGAAGAAGAACATATTTTTTTTCTTCTTTTCTTTGGGTTCTGCCAACGGGTGGTTTCCAACGTAGCTGGTTGTCATCGGGACATTGGAAGAATTTAGCGTGTAATAAATCATGTGGTAGACTGCATGTTGTAAAGCGATGGGGCTGGACCATTGCTCTTGTGAAGAAGGAAGTTCTGGAATTGGGGGGTAGCACATGGAATGTGGGCGAAGAAGGAAATGTTACAGAGTGGCAAACACCTTAAATATTGGGTTTTTATTAACTATGTCTAAATAGAAAGTAATGAATAAGAAATTTTTGATTAGATTTCAAATTCTCTGTAATATTACCAACAATTTAAAAAATGTAATTTTTAAAGTTTACACAATAACATGATACATTACCCAAAAGTATGATGGTAAATAATAATATAAAGGAGAGTTTAGAAAATATTGAATGGCTTCAAACACTGAATGTACTATTTATCATATTAAAATATATTAAATTATTTTAAAATATCTTATTTTTGCTAATATATTTTGAAAGAAAGAAGAAAAAGAAGAAAATCTTGGGAGCTGAAGGAGGAGGTAGAGGACAGGACTCATTGACAGACTAAGATCACTGACAAAAGGAATGGACCTGTCGTGTGACAGAACACCTAATATTAACTATATACAGCTTAAGATGGGGATGTAGGGAAAGCAAGAAAATGCCAGTATTTTTATAGTTTTTATAGTAAAACATTAATTCTTACAAAAAATAAATAAAATATTGCTTCACTTCTTACAGAGTTTAATTTTATTCACATGGTGATATCAACAGTTGTTTAGTATCTGTCATGAGTTTAGTGGCATTAGATGACATTTTTAAATTATGAAAAAAACTGTTTCCATTAAATTATAGGACACCTTTGATTATATATTGAAGAAATATTGATATTACCATGTGAAGAAAGGTAAACCATTGTTTGTACTAAAGATATATTTGGTTTATTTGGATTAAGAAAATATTTTGATTAAAAAAACCTACAAAACCACTTACCTTTCTTAGGTCTCCTCATCCACACCTTAAATCTATGCATTTAAATTTTAAGAAATCCGTATATGTTCGCATTATTGTATTTTTAATAATATTTCATAATTTATAAACTACCCAATTTTACATTATTTTCATAATAAATATTAAAAGGTAGAGATGTATATTTAAAAAAAATTTAATGTAATTTATTTTAATTTTGTTTGGTTTAGAATGTATGTTATAATACATTCGGTGCTGTATATACAGATAAATCAAAAAAAAATCAAACAAACTATCAAACTTTTTAATGTTGAAAGACAATATCGATACTCGATTAGGCAGCCACACATGTTGTAAAACCTAAACATCCTGTAAGGTATCGATGTAGTTTGTATTCTCACGTTTTGTCTTAAAAATGGGGTACCATTTGTAGAAAAGACACTGGTCAAAAAAAAAAAAGTAAAAAAAAAGAATTCAGTGAAAAGTGTGAAGAGGGAGTTAGAAGACAGATTCAAAGGATAGGACGTATAGAGAGAACGAAATATTGAGCAAAAAACAAGACGTGGCTAACATTGGACGAATAAAAAAAGCCAAGGTCTTTGAAATATGAGAGCCCACAGAGGAAGGAAATGTGTTCGTAAAAGGAGAGTTGTAGTTCAAAATGTCGCCGCTTGGGAGCAGCTTGGTCGAGTAGTTCCAAGTTAGGCCACTAGAAACAGTGTATTGAGTTCCGGGGGAAACCTTATATTCTTTCAGGACATGTCATTTTCTTTTCATTGTATCTATACACCGTTTTTGCCTTGCCTTGCCTAGCTCTCATTTCTTGGATGAAATTACTGATCCATACAATGAAATGAACAATAATTCGATATCAAGAAATATATAGTTGAACAAAACGTGAAAATAAGTTAGATCTTGTTGCAAAATACTAAATCACAAACTTTATAAAAACAACTTAACAATTTAGTCGGTGACAAACATATGAAATTCTCGGAAATTCCCTATAAAAATGCACAGCTCAACTCTACCAGTTTATCGGTTTTGAAACATGGTATTTTACCCTTCATTACGAGAATAAATTTAGGGTGTTCGAAAACAAGGTGTTAAGAATATATTTCATTCAAAAAGGGATGAATATATTTAGGAGTGAAGGAGGCTACATAATTACGAGCTACACACCCTGTATTCATCACAACACATTGCTAGTATAATCAAATCTCAATGACTATGGTGGGCAGGATATGCAGTGCGAATGGCAAAAATCTAGAACAGTATTCAGAGTATTGACTGTCAAACACAATGGGAAGAGGCTATTGGGAAAACCTAGACGAAGATGGGAGGATAACATTAGAATTGATCCAAAAGATTGGGTTAATGAGGTGGACTGGGTAGAATTAGCTCAAGATAGGTATAGAGTGTATTATTATTATTATTAGTAGTAGTAGTAGTAACGCGTCTTACTACCCATTCGGGTTATATGCACTTACGCTAATGTGCAATGGTAGGACGATTGTGAGATGAAATGGAGGACCTACAGTTTAACGTGGAATCCGAACCACGGTGGAGGCCTGGCATTCCTCACATTCACAAGTTGTGATTAATACACATCTTGTCAGAGGTGAAGGAAGGGTTTGGCAATCAGATAAATCTGTGCCGGGACCGAGGATTGAACCCCGGACCCCCAGCACAGAAGTCTGACACCTTACTCCTAGACCACCAGGTCACCTACGTAAAGATGTAAAGATGTGGACTGGTTAGAACTAGCTCAAGATAAGGATAGGGTGTAATGATGTGTATTGGATAGAAATAGCTCAAGATAGGTATAGAGTGTAATGATGTGGACTGGATAGAACTCGCTCAAGATAGGGATAGGGTGTAATGATGCAGACTGGATAAAACTAGCTCAAGATAGGGATAGGTGGCGAACTTTTATAAGTGCGGCAATGAAATTTTGAGTTCCTAATGCCGTAGAGTAAGTAAGTTCTTACCAGTGGGTTTACAAACGGGGTGTCAATTTAATATAAAGTGTTTTAATGATGATGGGGAGGACAAGACTTCAATCCTTGCTGGGTGTATAGTATGTGACTTTTAATCTTTTTAAATGAGGTTACTTTCACTATAAATTCATACCTTTCTCATTTCTATCATATTACCAAGAACTATAATTTATATTTTACTCTATAGCATCTTTATTGAAGAAAGTCTTAAAATACTATTATTTTCATTAATATATAATTATATATAATATTTAAAGTGGAAGAAAACGCCTTTTGTTATGCAATGGAATGTCGTTCAGGAAACACGAGAGGATGTTTAGCCATTCGGATAAAACGGAGGCCAAATTGGTCTGGTTTTTCATTACAGTGTTTCCCTGTGGCGTACTTCAGGAACGTGCTGTGAAAAATCCTACCATAAGTCTTTTTGGAAAGAAAAGTACGTTTTTTATTTTGTTAAAGTGAAAAGGCAAATCTCGTAGATATCTGCCCACATGACTTCTCACAATTGCGTAGAATTCCAAGAAACATTTTAATAACAAGTGTTGAGGGCACAATACCACTTTAGTATCTTTAAATAATTTGTCTCATTAAAGGTATACAAAAGTTTTAAATTTTCATTTCGTCTTGTGTGTGGAAACGAATCATATTTGTAGCTGTATCCAGATGTATTGTTTGGCGATTTATGTGATTGGTTCAGGACAAGACATTTTCTAGTGATAGTAAAAAATCATTTACAGGAAACTTTAACTACCTATAGTAGATTATTATTGTTTATGGTAAATAAGAACTATTTCATTTTAAACTATTGTAAAAATGTGTTTATTTTATTATTTATTATAAATATAAATAATATATTGTAGTGATATAACCAAATTATTTGTTTATACGGGACATTTATCCAATGAATTAATATTTTTGACAACTATATTAATACTAAATACATAAAACTACTGAGGGTATATTTCCATTGAATATATTTCTCTCTCACGTTTTTCACGTTTCAGATGTTGTTCCAAGTGAATATACATAATCCACCTGATTATGCAATTAGTTTCAGGAAACATTCTCGTAATAGACTAGACTGTAGACGATGGGGAAATTGGAGTTTGAATATCGATCGTGTGTAGTGAGAGCGGTTTTTGAAATAATCGTTTTCAACATTACCACCCCGCAAATGCTTGTACACTTCCTCTAAATTCAATCCTTATCATCTCTAGTAGGCTATATTAGCCTAATTTATAAATAGGGATACAATCAAAATGGGTAGTAATATAGTGCTATGGTACAGCCCAAATATGTAATAGTGCGTAGTGTAATATATATATATATATATATATATATATATATATATGTGTGTGTGTGTGTGGTGTGTGTGTGTGTGTGGTGTGTGTGTGTGTGTGTGTGTGTGTGTGTGTCTGTGGCTGTGTGAAGGGCTATTAGCGTCCATTAGGCAAACCTAAACGATTGCTTGGGGCACATTTCAACAAAATGTAATTCCTTTAGTGTTGAAAAAATTAAATAATTATTACTAAATAAAAAATTGGCATATAAATATTTAACTAAGAATAAATATATATTTTAAAAGATTGATTAACAACATAATCCCTTTAATGGTTTTGTGACTTTCAGGCTGGCTTTATTTGTGAATAACTTTGATACTTTTTGATCTTCTGAAAATACTCAGAGTAAATAAAGGAATGAAGTGATATTTTTGCACACTTAGATTAAAAAGGCAGAGCTGGATCGCCACCTATTATGGATACTTTTATTTACTACTTTTTTGGTCTAGTATCTTAGCACTCTATTATTATAATAATTATAATCATCTTTCGTCACGCAGTAGATACCGTTTATTTATATTATACGAAATACGGATGGGACACACATTTTTAGTCTCACCTTAGGTGTATTAAATTCTTGCACCAGGACTGTGTGTGTATGCATGTATAACTTATTATTATAGCTCTGTTAATCTATAAATAGATGTAAATAGTAAGCGTAGATATCCTCAAATTAAGTTTCACATTTCATAGGGTCAAATTTAACACTTCAAACAGAATAGACCAACCCTAACATCTTAGTATCCATTCCGAGTTTACGCATATATTATATACGCCGAAAGATTATGAATGAAGATGGTAAAACTTTAAAGGAAACTTACCCGCACACAAGTGTATGAATGGTGGAGATCCATATATTTAAATCACATTATCATGTACCAACCAAGATTAAAACTCTGATATAATGAGTGAGAGTTTATTACGAGAGGGAATAGATTTTCCTATACGACCACCGATGTGTGTCAGTCTTAAAATACTAATAGTAAGTTAGTCTCTTTAGGAAGCCTATTAGTTTACTAAAATACAATAAAAAAACTTCTTATATACTGCGTCCCGATATATTTGTGAAGTAAATTTATATAGCATGGCTACTTTTTTTTTTTAGCATCTTGTCTTACTGACCATTTATTTTATAAACTAGCTATATTTATAATGGCTATAAAAAGCTAACGCTACGTTAAATCAACACTTCATTTAATTATATTACGCAGCTTGATCATGAGGGACATAAATAAAGGTAAATATGAAAGTTTAATATAAATAATTAACATGAACTGTTTTAGTTGAAATGTTAATAAAACAAAGAAATATAGTATATACTTTGTTACTCTGTAAGTTATCAAGTAAATAATCTTATCTTACTTGACCTAAGATAAAACAAGATAATGTACACAATTAATCAGTTTTAATATATTTGATGATTTAATATTAGTTGATAACTAGATCTACTTAGAACCCACAGATGAGATAATTTTGAACTCAATAATAGCAAATTTACTGTGATTAATAAATTCTATATTCTAGCTAAATCTCAAATAAATTAAAATATTAAATATAATATTTGGGGAATTTAACAAGCTACTTTGAACCTTCTGACTATATCAGCAAATACCTTACAAACTAACTTAAATCCATAACATGAACAGAGCCTCCCAGCAAGTAATTTTTGCTTCTCTGTGAATTGAGAAGCCCAATTATCCAAAATAAAATAGGTATACATGAAGTTTCCATGCATTTAAATGAATTATTTATTACTTTGGTAGAGATGACTTTATCATCTCCTTCTCTAAATAAATTATAAATTTTTTGGTAGTCTTACCAAAATAAAACTTTAAATTTGTTCTTGAGAACTATTGCAATGGCTTAAATTTTGAAAATAATTACATTGTTTTTGAATACAAATATTTATCATGTTTTAATTAATATTAGGCCTATTTACATACGTGTTTTTAACTTTCATAATTTTTATGAGAAATACAACACTAACATAATTTAACTACATACAAAAAATAATTAATATTGAAAAAAATACATTTAGGAGATTTTCCCTCCCCACCACGCAGATTCGTTGAATTTTGATGAAAACCAAAAATATTATTCCCTATATTAGAAAATAATTATAACTTAAATGTCGTTTACAATCCCAATTTTTGTTAAACACGGATACTCGCAATCAGTAATAAACACATTGTCCGGAATATAAAAGCTATTTTTACAGAACCTTTAAGAAATATTACAGATTATTTAAAATGTTTCCGGTTTTAGTTGAAATCAAAAGTTTGGAAATAGATTTATAAAGTAACATTGAGAAGTCAAAGAATATGATTATTAAGAACTTGATTTATTTTTATAGTCATTGATATCCATCCAAGACATTGAGGCTGCTGCAAATTGGTATTTGAAAAATAAAAATTTGCGTCACAGAACAGTAGAAGAAATAAAATAACTTTCAAATTAAAACACCCAACTTTCTCTTGAACTTTCGAAGAAAGTTTTTTCAAGTAGCTTTTTTGAAAACTTTTTTTTTCTCTTGACATTTGTTAGGCGATGATATAAAAAAATCCAAGGAATAAGAGAAAAAACTCACGAGTAAAGTAAAAGAAAGCGATAGCTGTTCACCAGTTTTCGTGTAGTGGAGTTGAAATGACAGCAGTTGTTCCGGCGCCCTTGTAATCCACGCCCCCTCAGTTTGCCCCCTCCCAAATTCCACTTTACCCGTCTAATTGCGCAGTCTAATTGTGCAGATAACGGCTTCTAATTAAAATTCAACCCTTCCATATCTCTTTTTTCAATCTTTCTGCTACATTCTTTCTTTTTTCCAAACGTCTTTCTTTGTCTACTCCCGGACTTTAAAAGAAAAGTCAAAAAATAAAATGTTAAGTCTCTATTTTAAATTTCTAAATTAATTTTAAAAATCTTGTAAAAAGTCAGCTATTTCAAAGGAAGGTAGATGTAAAATTAATATATAAATATTTAATAACCAATTACAAATATTTTGTAAAAGCTTTTTAACACTCATGTAATGTCTGAGCTTCTTAAATTGTTTAACTATAAGTATAATAATAAAAAATAATATTATATTTTAAGGAAATTCACAGCAATTGAGACTGATGAAAAGAGCTTCTATTAAAAGCTATTAAAATTAATGGTATGATCTTTAATACTGATCAACTATCGGGAAAGTATTCCATTATTTGGGAGGAAGATCTATACTGTTTTTATTATATTAATAGAACATGCTCTATTTCATGCTACTCATTAATCTATATTTTACTTATTTATCAAATTATCAAATTATTTATTCAACAGGTAAATCGAAGATCAGCAGCGATGTATTTGATTGGCCTTTCAGTTTGTTACCTGAAATGTGTACAATTAGTTGACCCTGAAAGCTAGCAGATATACTTTTTTGATTCCACTATAATACTCTATTATAATCTACACCTTAGCGTAACCATGCAAATTAAGCTTCCTACCATTCATTGTTAGATAAAATAGTGTTAACCCTTTAACTTCATACCCAATTTATTTATTGGCTTATAGTACATATTGTATTAAGTGTCCCAATAAAAAAGAATGACTAGTATTAATATAAACTTTTATTTTCTAGTGTAACCTGACCAACTAATTAAACACTGTTAGTTTCACTACTTAACAACAATTCAGATACAATTTCTCTAAAATTATATCTTGCTCATCTTTACACTTTTAGTCAAATATAATTTAGTTCAGATTAAGATTAAGTGCACTAATTAGAAAATAAAGGATAATATAAATTAGTTAACTAAGTATTTATAAGCTAGTTTCTTTATAATTAGTTAAAATCTCATTCTTGCCAATAATATTATAATATACTTCCATTTAGTTTATTAAAAATTATTTCAGTATGTCTCTATTAAATAACTAGGTTTTATTTTCAGATTAGAATTTAAGAGTTAAAACGAAGGAAACTTTTCAGGCTTCAAATCATTAACGTGTTGAGTAATATGCCATTAAAGATCTATTTTTTATTATTAGTGATGTTAAATTTGGCCTCTAAAGCAGTTACATTGCAAGTGGCAGACAAGGTGATTTAGAAATTTATATTTGTTGGTAACCGGAGGCTAATAATTATTTTGATTGAAGAATATTCAATAAACAATATGGAGGTTTGTTATAGAATCATAAATATTGTGACAAACAAATAAATTGTGTGTTTTTAAACTTTACATTAACTATAGTTAAGTTCTTTAAGCCAGTTTAAATAGCGATTCAAATTTAATCACGGTCGGACATTTC
The DNA here is from genome assembly GCA_033556935.1 of Timema podura. NCBI lineage: Eukaryota > Metazoa > Arthropoda > Insecta > Phasmatodea > Timematidae > Timema > Timema podura. Next base: position 41,721,111 of record JAVRXN010000012.1, read on the forward strand.
TACCTAACTGGATGAACATTCAGGTAGAACAAAGTAAGAAAGCAAAAAATCACTTATAAAGAGATTTCGTCACAAGGAAACGACACTTTTTCATTAATTTTCTCTCTCAATAATATTTTTGTCAAAAAGGAAAGTGAGCTATGGTGGCAGAAGATAAATCTTCAAATTCAGAAGAAGAAAAGTTGTCTCATAACTAACTAGGTCAGTGGCAGTAAATGAAAGTTGTGCGAACTTAATTAAGTTGAGATTTTATTTTAGCTACCTTGTTTAATTTTTGCACCTTTATTTAAAATATTTTTAGATCAATCGAGTTCTAGGTTATATGAATGGTAATGAACATTTTTTTCTTCTTCCTTCTCATTAAAAAATTAGCATTGGTCTAATTGTCTTTTGCCCTCATTCATGTATTCAATTATGGACAAAACTGACTGATATCTAAATTTGGAAAGATGGTAGAACTTTGACAAAATATGTAATGGAAATGGATCCAAGATGCATTTACTTATTATTACTATACGTACCTAATTTAAAATTAAAATTGAAAAAAGATTTGATTTTATCATATAAATATATAGATTTAGATAAGCTAAATCCAATAGCCTAATATATTTTACTAAACGTTATATTATCCTTCTTTTCAATTCCTTTTTAGCTTTTAAGTTTTTAAATAAATCAATAGTGACAAAAATATGAAATATTATTACAACAGACAATTTTATTTGTAAATCAACCAACATTAAATTTAAAATAAGCTAAAATTATATAAGTATCATCAAAGGTATTTTTGTCTGATATCAAAATAATATATTTAGGAAATTAATCAATAAACACAAGTATAGCTACTAATGTACTGATATATTAAGAAAAAACAGAACAAACGCAATAATTGGCTACAAGTACTTCTGTAATTTATTAAACCAGTGTATGTTAAGTGTTTGAAACTGAAATAAAACTTTTCCTCACTTTAAAAAAATATGTTTTAAGAAAATTTCATGTCATGAGCATTTTATTTTTAAACAAGCTACGGAGAAAACGCAGAAAACATTTATCACTTTCTAGATGAGTGTCACTTTAACATTACATTTGAAGAAACAAGATATTTTAAAACCTTTTAATATGTTCCTCTTTTCTTACCCCTTTAGGGTTCCACAGTTTCTTCAAAAAGTTTTACTCGTGGTTTCTTGAGTTTATAAGTAAAATGAGAAATCTTAAACTTGTTGGCAAAGGCTAGAGGCAAAACACAGATAAATTCTTTCAACCAAAGGTACAAGTGTATGAAAATATACAAAACAAATGGAAAGACAAACTATATTAATATTTCTTTTATATGCGTTTTTGGGTTTAATTATCGTACTGAATTACTATCTTATAAATGTTTATATATTTTAAGTTAATTTTTAATTACATACACAATTTTACTAAATCACCATGATGTTACGTAATTTTATAACGTTAAACTATTTTAACGAAATTATTTTATAACAAGATAGATATATATCCTATATGATTTATATCGGATAATGTTCAATAGCTGTTTTTGAGATATTATACTTACATAAATACTGTATAGAAATAAAAAAATATCGTAATAGTTTGGTCATAGCAAAATAATTGTATATTTAAATATTTTCTAAAAACAATAAAATATAAATATAAAAAATATTCCAAATTAAAGATAAAATATTTATTTTAATAATATTATCATAACAATTATTACTAGATTATGGATGTAATATTCTGTTTATGTTTTAATAAAAGTTTTACAAATATTTTATTCCTTATTTTAAGATTATTAACAAATTTTTAAGAAACGATAAAACAAAGTCAATAATTCGTTGATTTTAAAAACAAATAATAAGGGAGATATGTATTTACTTCTCTAAAGATAAAGAACAATTCACATTTCAGTTTCGACTATAGGATGTTTGTTATGACTGTGATCATATAAATGAAAAAATATTATTAATTTTTTATTGGACTCTTCAAAATCAATTACAAGATATTTTGAGTCCAATAGCAAATATTTAATTCATACGAGTCTTAAAGAAGCTTAAATATGTTGATTTTTTTGTTGGGTCTGCCAAAATGTATAAAAATTAAAATTAAATGATCATGTGTGCTCTGTGTTAAAACATACAAAAAATGTTTAGTTACTAAATTAATTGTAACTTTTTCTATATTTTATTATATTTACTACATATTTTAAAAGGTAAATAGTTATAACTATTCGGAGTATTAAAATCTTTTTTCAATAGACAATTTATATTGACGATTACTATAACATTAATAAATAACATATTTTAAAATAAAAAACAAAACTATTAAATAAATACACATAGCCTATTTATAATCAAAGTATATATTTGAAACTTTTCCTCTAAAAATTTTTAAATGTTCTTTTACGACCATTTCTCTTGATTTATGAATACGGTGGAAGCACAGAACCATTTTGTGTTTGGAAATTATCTTTGTTAAGCTTATCATATCAGTTGATTGCATAACTCTAACACTGTTTGTGCCAATTTAATGGCCGTTATATCACAAAGCAATAACCAACATAGGCTGCGGTGGGATGGAAAAATGGGTTCCGGTGATTTTGGTGATGAGCTCTGGTTTGACGTACGAGGTCATATCCATTATTAAAATCCTGCTTTTAATTAAATTTATACCCAAATACAAATATATTTAATATAAATTGTACTATATAAATATTTCATTTACAAAAAATATTATACATTGTGTTTTCTTCTCATTTAGAAAATATTATATTATTTTCATATTTATAACCAAACAACAGGAAATAGTTCGTAAAAAAATAGAATTTAATCATTGTGGAAATTATGAAAAACCATTTACATATTCTGTTTGTGTGTTTTTAGTATACACTTTGTTAAGTCACAGTAGTTAATTAATATAATTAAAAAATCATTTCTATTTTACGTAGTGTATAGTAAAATGTGACTACTAATTTTAATATATATATATTATATAATTTTAATATATATATAAACATTAAAGTTTTAAAGCATATATATATATAAATACAATATATATATGCTTTAAAACTTTAATGTCTCAGTTGAAAATTAGGTTTCTTTATGTGGGTCAACTTGAATAAAAATCAATTTCTCTTAAGTTGGTCTAAGTTTTGTTAAAATTAAATATACAAATTGAATTTTTCAAAAAATTTTGGAAATATTTGATACATTTCAACATGTTCGTTTTAACTAATCAACAAAGAAGGTGAGTTTCAAGATAATAACATATTCAAGTAAATGTATAAAGATAAAATGGGCTTTTCAGTCATTTAAATATGTAACAATTAAACCTAAACACAATTTTAAAAATGCAATTCAAAGACCCCTGGGAAGAAAAAAAACATATTTTATACTATAAAATATATTATAAACGTCAAATATAAAGAGGTTAAATCAGAGATTTCAGTTAAAATCAATCAATTGACTATAAATTCTGATTTGATTATGTTTCGACAAATTGTTTGCAAGACTTATATTTATAGCAATCAGCTCAATCTATATACCTCAATTTTGAAATGAGCTAGATTATTCACTCTGGTCCAACATGGCTTGGTGAATATTTCTTTGTATGCAAGAAGACACTGTATTTATTTTCAATGTGTTTGTTATAGATGGTTTTAGAATATGTTTTACATATGGCAAATATAAATTCTTTATAATATTATTCATTAGAGTAGAGTAAATATCGCAATGTAAATATAGGGATACAAAGATTTAGATTTGTTAATAAATAGAAATAAAGAGAAATGAATGGAGATAACCCTAATAGAGATGGCTGACATACTTTTGTAAATGCAGCAATAAATATCGTGTCCCTAATGTCATAGAGTAAGTAAGTAATAGGTACGAAGATGTTACAAGAATTGTAGTAATGTTATTGGAAATGGGTAAAGAAAGAGATTTAGAAATTATATATTTATATTTATTTAGCACCGCGTCTTACTACCCGTTCAGGTTATACACTTAAGTACTAATTACGCTAATGGAGTAGGAATTGGGATGGTTGAATTTAGAGGAAGTGAACCCGCATTTGCGTGGAGGGAGAGTGGTAAACCATGTAGGAAAAACCACCCCCAGTTCACCCGACCGAGATTCGACCCTCGATCTCCCCGTCCTCGGCGGTCGAGCTCAACATGACTAGCGCGTTAGCCAACTACGCCACCGAGGCGGGTATTTAGAAATTAACGTTGGAAAAACTATGTATGTTATTTCACAGAAAGCTCAGATTGAGGATGATTATTTAGAGATGATTGCTAAATAATATATCTATTGACATGGTTAGTGAGTTTAAATATTTGGGAAACATTTTAATGCAATAAAGATATAACAGTGAAAAGTACGAAAAAATATATTCGAGAAATACATTATTTTACTTGGTCAATTAGTTGTTAACATCTCATTTGCTGTTAAGGAATGTAAAACTCAAGATATAAAAAAACATAATTTTTAGCAGTGTTTCTCTGTGGTCGTGAAACTTTGTCTCTTAGCTTAAATGATGAAATGAAATTAAGGGTGTTTGAAAAAAATGTCCTTAGGAAGATATTTGGTACAAAATGGATTAAAGGACGTGGGAGTGGAGGAGGTTAAAAATGATGAGTTTCATACATTGTACCCATTAAAATACATTGCTAGAATAATAAAATCTCAAGAATTAAGATTAGAATGACATGCAAAATGAATAGAAGAATCTAGATCCATGTTAAACCCGATGAGCATAAATCATTGGAATCCATAGTCGCAGTTGGGAGGATAACATTAGAATGGATCTGAAAGAGTTAGGGTGTAATGAGGTGGACTGGAAAGAACTAGCTCATTATAGGGATACTTTTGTAAGTGCGGAAATGTACTGTCCAGCTCCTAAGAAAGTAATTAGTCAAAAAAATGTTATCATGAGTCAATGGGTGTTTTATTCTGCAGTAAAGAAAACCCAGAATGTATGTTACAACTTTGTTTTGTAAAAATCAGGTAGCCAACCCTTAGAAACAAACTTTGTAAAAAGTGTACCATAAAAATATATTGAACATTATTTCAAAGGGCAATTTAAATAATATGATCCAGTAGATTAAATTTATTGCTATCAATGGCTATCATTATATAGAAAAAAACTTCAAAACATGTCTTGAGCTTCAAAAGATTGAGTTGTTCCTCCAGTGGACCAAATTGAAAAGCTTGTTTCCCATTCTTATAGTAACAAAAGAACGTACTGTACGTACAGCAAACATATTTTAATTAAATTTTAAGAACAATTTTTATTAATATTCATTTAATCAAATAAATTATACTATCTCCGAGTAAATTTTTATGTAGTTCTGAAATTGGTGTTGATCGAAATGTCAATTTAGGATTAACGATTAAAACTGGAGCGTCAAATCGAAATAATCAATTGAGGTTAAGTTATGTTTACATTTCTAATGTTAACTTGCGAAGTGCTATTTTACAATATATGCATTTTTAAGTGAATCATGCATATATTTTTTATTTGACATAAAACAATATAAGACAATATAATCGCTGCTTTTTTGATCAAAACAGTTAGTTTTATTCATTGATGAGACCAAATACTTTTGTAAGCAATGAGTATCATTAAATAATTTGTTATGCTGTACAACCATCTCAACTCCAAAAGTTCAAAGATTTAATGTAATTTCAGGTAAGTTATCCGAAACTCTAAAAAATAAATTTGTATCTATTACTTATCTAAATGGGATTTTTCTCTAGAATCTCTTTAGCTAAAATAGTAGGCTACATAAACTAAACATACATTTACGTATTGCGTATTGTAAATTCATGAGATAATTAATTCAAATACATCTATTTATGTAAATATATATATATATATTCATGAATACATTCTTTTCATTTTTAATAACTAAAATATCTCTCATAATTTAGAAGATTATTAATATCTTAATATCTGCATAACATATCTTGGAATTATTACTACATAAGTAAGAGTGAATTGTTTAGTGTCCTTTAAATAACAGCAGATCACTGGAAATATTACTGCAAACATGTAGATGAAATTGAAGAAGGAATGTGTAAAGTAGATGAACTCCAGGATAATATCGAGCCTCTGATAGTACAACTGACATATAGAAATTCTTCATATGGTAGCAGTTCTTCGGGGTCAAGTAATAGAAACAACAGCGATTTCGGAATGGAAGGAGTAGAACCCTTACTATGAACTTCCAGTGACCCACTAGCCTAACATCAAACAATGGAAATCTAGGTGATTTTTATGTCTTATAAATAATTTATTCAATCAATGTGAATTTAATATTAAAATAATTTATAAAAATAGATAATTATATCAATTCATTTTTTAAATAAATCCTTTTCTTTGAAATGTTTGAACAAAAATATGTTTTTAAATTTTATATTAATTTAATCATAAATAATAATAATAATAATAATAATAATAATAATAATAATAAATAATAATAATAAATAATAATATATAAAAAATAATAGATAAAATAATAATTTTCTTGTGATGTAGAACCTCTTGGTGGTTGATGTTTTTGATCGGACTAGTACCATGACATTCTATATGTCATCCCAGCTTATCAACTGAGCCTTCAAATGAGTTTTAATAATATATTACGCAAAAGTTTTTTTGTACACTGCAAGCAAGTTAAAAGTGATTAAACAACGTTTAAATGCATAATTTTCATGTTTTTTTAAATTTTAAAAACAGATAAATTTTAAAAGATATAGAATAAATATTCAAGTAATTTAAACATAAATATTAGATTCTCTAAAATAAATATATAAACACACCAGAATGTCTACATTACATTTTATAATCATACGGCATTTAAATATTTAACGCATTCTCGTTGAAATATGATGTGGAAGGTGAGAAAGAGCGCAGGTGTGCTTGGTTTCAAAACTTAAGATAGAAGGGTTACAACTTAGAAGCTAAGACAAGTGCGTTAGTGAGGAAATCTTCATGTAAACCCTTTACCTACTAACAGAAACCCCACCACCACATCACCTACAAAACATTACAACCAAACAAACTCTGACACAAACCGTTGCAGTAGCAGGTGACACTCAGTATTTGAGGTTCTCACGGAAGGAACAACAACGCTGCTGACATTTTGAGGGTGGATGGAAGGGGTGGAAGGGGTGGAAGAGAGGATTGGGGTGAGAATGTATGAAGGTAGAGGAAAAGGGGGTTCTCCGTGACTAATAAATTAATAAGGAGGATTTGAGAAAAAGTGGTCTAAAGAAGTAATAATCCAAAGCTATTAAGAGATGAGGAAGAAGACTTTTTTATGTAAAAATACCAATGACATGATTCTATTTCTTACTATGAAAATATTCATGGCTATCATTTATAAATGTTTAAGGTTTTAGTAAAAATAAATTTAATTTTTTGTTATATATTTATGGCAAATTAATTCAAATAAACATTTTTTTTTAAATATAAATTCTTGAAAGAAGTGTAAAAATTTTTTTAAGTCTTTAACTAAGCAAAACTAACATTATTTTGGTATTAATTTGAAATCTTTCAGACAGTACTTTTAAACAAAATTTCCTTAGACGTTTTATTATTTCAGCTACAGATTTGAAAAAAATAAATCTCCAATAAGCTAGCTTCAATGATATGTATTTATGAAAACCAGTAACATTCTTTTTAACGTTGTAAACATTTCCAAGATATATTTTAAATAAAAGCTTGGAACACTTTTCAAACAATTTTAAATTTAAGAATTAGTTACTTGTTAAATACCCAGGTTAAAGCAAATATTTATCCATAGTACCAGTTTACAGTATTATGTTCTATGAAGAATACTCTTAAGATATACTTTCTAACCAAAACCGTCATCGTTTTTAATAATTTATAATTTAAAAAAATCAACTATCTGTAATAAAAACTTAATTTGAAGGATACAATCAAGTTAAAAATTAAACCTTATTATTGACTACATAATTTATAAATATCAAATCTGAACAAGTTACACTAAACGGTTTCGGCCACATACCCCATGGACAGACATTCAGACTTGGGGACGGACAAACTTATAACTTATAAGACACACATTTTTGAGCTTGGGGGCATTAACTACTCTTCAATGAATTTTTTTCCCTAAAAACTAACTATATACTGCTAATGGTAATCTCCAACTAATCTTAGATATGCATTTAAATCAATATCGTTCAAGCTATTTTCGAAAAATGTTGAATCAAACAAAATTACTTGTCAGAAAACTAACCTTAGTTTGATGGCTAGGGTCAAAATGAAATAAAGGTCCTGTTCTATTAAATCTAACTAACTCGTACTTTTATATTAATTTCAAATACTATTTGCGTAGTATTTTCAAATACCGGGTTTATTTGGGTAGTGTTACCCATCACTTAATAAAAGTAAGTCCCACAGTTTTGTTTGTTAGTAAAAGCTTGAAGCCTGTCCAAATTTACCTAATAGTACATGTTTACGGTAATTTTTTATATAACTTTTCCTAAGGGATAATACTATTGTTTTATAGTTATTCATATTAATAATATTATTACACAGATTATAGTTTTAATCATTTATGTTAGTGTCATGTATTAGCCTGCTTACAATTTTCTTAAGCTAGTATAGTTTTACAGGATGAAAATACCAGCAACACTATCATAATATTATTAATTAACATAAGTAGTAATCTATTAACATGTTTTTGGTATTAATTATGTTTATTGATAAAACTTTAACAAGGCAACTACCTAACTAATATAAATACTTATGCATTAAAAGGCCTTGGCGACATTATTTCAAAAGTTGGTAGCACTTCTTCACCATCTAACAATAACGAGGAACACGCAGCAAGTTACAAAAATAGAGCAAAGTTTTATTTCATAGGAGACAAAAGCTAACATACAAGAGAAGAAATAATGAAGGGGGGAATGAGAGGTTGGGGGAAGGAGTAGAGAAAACCATTAAAACACCATGAGAAAAGACGCACAGAAGAATTTTGACATTTTCTTGGTTACATACAACAGAGGTTTTTCTATATTTAAGTTTAAAAAAAAAAGTAAAAGACAAAAGAGGATGACAGAGAGAGAAAAGCGACTTTAAAGAAAAGAGATGAAAGCACATAGAAAGTAGAAGTAAGAAAATGGGACATTGAAGGGGGAATGGGAATGGGGGGGGAACGGTTTGAAAATCCAAGAAGTGAAAGAAGAATAAGGAAAGATGGCTTGCGGGCCTTTTCAGAAGGGAAGGGTAGTAGCAGATTTGGACATGTTCCAATATTCCCCGTCGCCAAATGTTCTTCGGGACAGGGACCTATTGTTAGGAGGTGTCTTTATAGGGGCTAGTGGTGTATATAGAGAATGGTTAGGAGAGGGGATGAATAGACTGCAAGAGACATACGAGACCTGCTGATGGGGAACGAGTGGAAGGGGCTATGAAAGGGAAGAAATGACGTCATTGGCCTGGGGGGTCATACAACGAGTTAAGCTCGAGCGAAGAGAAATTTAAAAGATGCCAATTTTATTTTAGAAAAAAAAAACCCAGATATTTATCATATTATACTTAGTTTTTGATAAGATATTATAAACCATATTGTGTATCAATGTGACAACAGTGTTTAATTTGTATTACGTTTGTCATAAAATTAAGTAATCCGGCTAATCCCTTTATTTAAACAATCAAGCTTCTTTCTATTATTGATTCATTCATTCATTCATCAGTCATTCCCTCATTTACTAAAATAATGAATTTGATAAACATGTCTTATAATATTAAACTTGTTAATGATTCATTAGGGTTCAACCGTAACCAATGATGAATATCAAAGCTAAAAATCTAGGATATAGATAATAAATTAATTTGTCCATTTTAAATTTTATTTTTAAAAATTTTTGATCTTATATCTTGCGAAAACAATATTACGTTTATAATAATGTGTACGATAATAATTTAGTTAATTAACATATCATACCTAATCATGATCTTCCCTTACTCCATAAAGCAAAAACCACTTCCTAATTAATCCATCCTCGCTAGATTTCTCCACACTTCCCTACCCTTGCATACCCCCTTCCCTTCAACAACATCCATACACCGAGTCAAACATACTCTTTATTCATAAAACATTTAATGTTTCTCTTTTACAAACATTCGTCTTCCTACAATATTTAACCATGCCTTCATGGCCAACCCCTACCTTTTGATCCACACACTCTACCTTCATATAGCTGCTTCATCACTCGATCAGACTCATCCTCTCAACATGTTCACACTAGTCTAATATGACACATCAACCTATTGGATTCCCTTTCAAACTGCACTCCTTAGACACCCATTCATTACTGACTGTCCACACGAGTTTTTCCATATACATTTCTTAAATATCTCATTCCAACCGCATTCACCTTGCTTGTGTTTCTCTCCGACAAACCCACAATTACATCCATATAACAATGTTGGCGAAAGCACACTTTAATATACCGCCATCTTTGCCTCGTTCAATATGGTTTCATTATTTGCAATAGTCTACATTCATCCAACCACTCTCCAAGATGAAATAGATTTCTCCTTCCATCTTTACATAACAAAACTTTTTTCACAGATACACAAAATCATACAATTGTTATAACAGTTTTTTATTTATATTAAGCTGCCAATTATTACTTAAAACGTTCTTATTGAAAACTTCCACATTATTTTAAGAGACATTTATACGAATATACATTCTGCCTATCACCACATTTAAACGATTTAAGGCATTTTACAAGTAGCTTTCAGTCTCAACCATTAATACAGCATCATCTGCATATAGTAACAGTGTCACATTCACATTATCCATTTGTACACAAACATCTTTCTTATCCATGAATGCATAAACAACCATGGAAACATAACATAACATTGTCTTACACCCTATTAAATTATAATTAATATATGAATAGGTATTTCTACAAAAAGATCTTGTTTCACATTTTTGCAGTCAACATTCATAATAATTTCTGTAGTATTAGTATTTTTTTACAGTTATTGATAATATTTATCAAAACTAACGCTTGCAGCTTACTTCACCTGGTTAATTAATAGGGCTAGGTTAAAGTTTGTCTAAAAACTTTATCCAACTTTTAGATATATCCATAACATGAAAATTATGGACTATTCATATGGTGCACAGTAAAACTTAAAAATCAAGGTTGTTTTTTTATAAATATGTATTATTTTTTAAATCTCAAAATTTATATCAAGTCACTGGGAAATAAGAGGTAATATTTAATATAAATAAAGTATTTTCTATACACATATTCTGGTGAACTACTTTAATATGCCACACAATTCTTCAAGATTTTTTATTGACATTTTAAAATAATTATATTCATAATATGTTTATAATTCATTATAGTTCAGAAGTATTCTTACTAATAAAAACTTATTCATACCATTTTACTGTATTAGATTATAATTATTTTAATACTTGAAATTTAATATTTAATTCTAAAGAATTGAAGCTATAATTTTTAATATAATTTGTATAAATAAAATGGAGGTAGTTTGCTATTATAATATTTAACATATAAACATATTTTAATTTAAATCTATTGTGTCCTGTGCTATGCTATTTTCTATTATTTCACTTGTGCGATATATTGTTAAAATGTAAATTTTTTATATTATTGGTTAGGGATTAGTCAAGAAATTGTAACCCTTTGCTCAAGATCTTATTTTGTTCACGCCCCATCGATAGGCAGGTATAATATAAGCTTAATTTGTGGAGGTAGTCAAACAAGGTATATGGTTGGACCGATAAATAATTAGTTATTGGTAAAGTTTTGACAGAAAAATAAAAGTTTCCTCAAAACTTTCACAAATTATAAGATAGTAGATCTCAAATCTATAGCTTTACTTTATTTTATGAGTGTTAAAATTATTATTATCTATTTCTTTCTCGAAAATTTTATATACACAAAAATTGGAGAGTAGAAAAATATATGATCAAATTTAGACATGTATACATAATAACTATATATTTTACAAATTATTTCGTTTAGTTAGTACATAAACATGTATTATGCTATTAAAATATAGGTGAGAATAAAACTATCTTTGAGCTTAGTCTGGTAAAATGAAAGTATGGATTATTATTAATAAATAATGTATTTTCAAGGTTCAATATACAATGCCACTCTATGAATGACACGTAATATACAAAATAGTGACAAAATGGGTGTGAAATTTCAAATTACTAAATTCATGAATGCATCTCATTTTGTGGCTACAAAAAAAAACATGTATTTTTAATCTACGTATCGTCAGCTATGTATTATGTTTTTATTGGATGAATACCAAGCAAAGCGATACATTTATTAACATGGTGAAACTTATTCAAACAAAACAGTTTAATTTTTCAGACATTTTTAAAAACTAGATATTAAAGGCTTTTATGTAACTTTATTTCAGAATAAGTATTTATCACGGTCGACCATTTCGGACGTTTATTCTTCTTTCTACCCATCCGCCGTGCGTCATTAATGCAATCATGACGTCACTGAACCAATTCCTGTCCTGTCCAAATCCCCATTCGTTCATTATGATCGAAATTGATCATTCTGGTATTCAATGAACAATATTATTGATTTTAAAATATCATTTAAAAAAATAGAGTAAAGAGAATTCTGACATTGAGCTACACACACTAGTTGTGTCCAGTCAAAATATCACCGTCATTTGAAATTCTATCCTCGTGCGTAGAGCGCATGAATAATTGATTTGTGACATGTACAGGATGTTGAGGAACAGTTTCACCCTCTCTTCATAAGGGTAAGTTCATAAACATACTTTAATTTATAAAATAATAAAAAGTTATTAACGTATACTAGGTTTAACTACCCTTTTAGGATACTCACAAACTTACACGATTAAGTGAGAAGTGAGGAAGGCATTGTTATGATTATTTTTTATTTATTTTATGTATTTAACGCACCCTTTCTGAACGGACTGATTATATTAAAACACGAGAATTTCTATGAACGAGCGTGAAAGTGCCTCCCATTTTTTCCGGGAAAGGTTTTTTCGCATATCTTCTGGGTTATTTACATGCCATAATTTACATTGGACAGATGGCTTTACTTTTGCTTCGAAGGAACTTGTTCAGTGAAATTTTTCGCTCAAGAAAAATCCGTTGACACCAAGTTGGGTTTGAACCCATAAACATCGGGTCCTGAGTTGAGAAATTTACCTCGAGATGACCTAGATCTACGATAATTAAGAGAAAACTTATCAATGTCAGCGTGGAGGGAAAGTGAGAAACATTTTAGGGATATAAAAAACTAAGGGACAGCCGAGTGGAATTCTAGCCCCGATATTCCCGTCATCTGCAGTTCAGTCCTCTGATAGATCTACGCTATAGATAATTCAACCACAGAAGGGGGTGTATTTTTCACTCAGAGTAGAATAAATCTCGATATATCGAATCTTGACATTTCGAGGCTCTTGAGTCAAGGACCGGCTCGACTCTTAAGGCTTTCCCCATAAAAATATTTATTAAAATCATTTGTATTTTTTTTTCGTATTTAAATTATAAGGAGATAAAAAATTATCAAATAGCAACTATACGTAAATGTTAATTTATTAATTCGGACTTTCTATAATTCTAGTTGGAACTGAGTAAGCTCAATTTGAAATATCAATACTGACCTGCTTCAGTGGCCTTATGGTTTAAGGCGTCACTCTCGTGTTAGATTAGAATGCCGATGACAGGTATATTGGGGTTAGAAACCTGGGTGGGTGTGCTGTGGGTGGTTGTTACAAAACGGTTTTCCACTCTTTCACTCTCTCTCTCAACGCAAATATGGGTACATTTCCTTTAAATTCAACATTCCTCATCCCAAACTAAGTAGAGTAATTAGCACATATGTGTATAACCCAAACAGATAGAAAGATTCAATCTAGGATAAAATATACTTATATTTTATTAACAAATATATGGACATTGGGTCATTGTAATAGGCCTACCTCGACGCAATCTAATTTGCTGTTGCTTCACAAAATTAACTTTTATAAAATCAACCTAGATCTATCGGTGATATTTGATCATTCATTTACTGAGTAGAGCTAATTCTGAATAGAAGATACCTCATTTATAATGAAATAAACACATATATATTAGTTTTCTACATTATGCTTTAGACTACAGTGAACTACTAATAAAATAAAATACATTATTAAATAAACACTATTCATTAAGAAAGAGAAAATCTATATATTTTATTGGTAAGAATAGTTTAACAAATAAATGTGTTTTTATTTATTTTTAAACACTGTCTTAATACACATTCGGTTTATACCTGTTTATTATTAAATTATAATATATAGTTCTCTAAATATACTTAAATCCAAACCACCAGTTTGAGGTGCTACGCCTTTGGTTAAGCACTTACTAAAGAGCTGCTTTTAAGAAAAAATATAAATGTATCTTTGAACTGTCTAAAATAAGCTATCAATAAACTGCCCTCAGAAATAAAATCAAAATTTAACTTTGACGTAACAAACAATATTATATTTGACCAAAATATCTTAAAATATTTTGGCTTGAACCCAAGTTACAGTACATACATAAATACATACACACAAGTATTAATATATTAAAAAACTTTTTAGTTCAGGAGTTTACGAAACCTCAGGATGCATCATAATATTAAAGTTGAACATTTTTATAATCACTTTCCTTTTTCTATGAAAGATTAAAAAAAATCGAGAGAATATCTATCTTATGATTTATTAAATATTATTTTGAAGTTAACGTAATTTAAGAGTAGACACATTCCAAAAGTAATTGATTTTTTCAAACAATAAATAGCTCATGTGTCTCTATCATCCAAAATATGTAAATTTTTACTAAATTTAAACACTTTCAAAATAAGGAATGAATAAATTTAGTTTAAAATAAAATTATATTATTTATTACTAATAACTTGTTTAAATTATTATAAATAATTGCATTCCCTTGTTAAATATCACTAACCTCTAGATGAACATTCTATTATTTATGAATATGTTAACAATTTGATTAGTATGGACATGGCCTAGCGACAAGAATTTTTTTTAAATGTTTTATCCATTAACAGTCTGTACTCATTTTCCCCCTACATATAGAATTTAAAAGAAATGCCTTTTAACATCGTTTAGTTTCATTTCATAATGTATGACATAGCTGAAACAGTTACATTACATAGCATTCATGTGTGATTGTAAACAAAGCCTCCGTATATCGACTCGCGTTTTAGAGATAGATTTGTTATTCGATGTATAATGGAATTTTCTTTTGCATGGGAAATCGCTTGTTTGATGTTTTTATTGCCGTTACAGTGGACTAAATCAAAATATGCAGCTGCAATTAATATGGACAGGGGATTCAACAACACGTGGAATTAACCAATAGTCACATTTTCACGAGTTTTTGCGGGATTAAGTTTGTAACGCATGTTTTCTATTCTGACGTGATGTCATTTTCATGCGGGATACGATTATTTTTATTTTTAAGTGCGATTTTTTTATTGCGTAGAGGAAAATAAATACTAAGGGATTCCTGCTTTGTGTATATATATATATATATATATATATATATATACACACACACATATATATATATATATATATATATATATATATATATATATATACACACAAAGCAGGAATCCCTTAGTATTTATTTTCCTCTACGCAATAAAAAAATCGCACTTAAAAATAAAAATAATATATATATATATATATATATATATATATATCCCTAAGCATATACACATAAGCTACTTGCCTTTATTGTTAATCTCACCCATTAACCAATAATTATTTATTGTAATACAACAGCGATTTTCAACCTGTTTAAATTCATGAAACATCGAACAAGGCACTGAAATTTTCATTACATACAATCAGATTATTAGATAGAAATATCAACGACAGCAAAATTAATAAAATTATTTTTAAAAATTTGTTATTTAAAATGATTCTAATTGTGTGGTTTTTTAAATAATTTTGATCATGAATTTCAAAAGCTTTATTTTTATTACTCAATTTTTGTTCCACGGCACACCGGTTGAAAAGCGCTGTTCTACAAGTTTAAAAACCATTAGGCTTATTGTAGTTGTATTAAATTAAGCCAATAAAAATGTGTTTGTTATTTTTCTCATTAGTTTTTAATAATAATTTAGTTCCCTGAGACCAGCATAGATATTTTAATGCCAGTGAAAATGTCTAGCGTACTATATTATGATCTGAAATGCCAAGTAATATTGCGAGTTTGCTCTGGTTATTATACCGATGGTTTCCCATATTGTGGTAACAATTGACTAAAATACAAGACTCTTGACGTTCATTGTGTATTTGATTAGAAGTGCTAACAATGTTAGTGGAAATCAGGTAATTTATGAACTTTCGCTAACTTGACACACAGTCATAACTTATTAATTATTACTGAAGATATTTAAAATGCGTTTTATAAATTACTACAGTACGTTCAAAATACTGTAAATAAGAGGTCAATCACAGTGGTCTTGGTTTAAAAGTGATCAAGTCAGTACCTGATGTTCGTGGGTTTAGACCCAGTCAAGGTCAACAGATTTTCTTAAGCGATAAAAATCCGTAGCACAAATTATTTCGTAGGGAAATTAGATCCGTCAGTCTTAAATTGATTGTGGCAAGTAAAAGAACCAAGGAAGGAATATGAAAATACGTTTACCAGCCCATTTGTAAGGTCCTTTCGCTCTCGCTCATAGACATTCAGTGTTGAACCACAGCACTTTCTGAACACCCCTAATACATATGATTTCTAACAGATGGTGCAGGCAGCACTAACCAAACAGGGAGATGATTGCATTCCTATCTCCAGATGGAGAGAAATCACATCAAACCAACCATCGGTTGGTTGATTTAAGAATATGAAGAATGTTAAATTGTCCTAAAATTACAAACAGTTTTCCTTATCTGAACAAACCAATTATTAAAATGGGAAAATATGTTTAGGCTTAGTTTTGAATATGTAGCTTATTAAGGTGAATCTAAAATTGTTCAAGACAAGATAAAATAAAATATGGCTGTTAGAATACAGTATTTGACTATAAGTACAGCAGCGTAAATTTTTCCATTTATTTTAAAGTATCAAGGATTTATTTACTCCAAGGCCTCGTGCGCACATGCAATTTTGTGTCGGTCAACTATTTGATCGGCCAACTGATAGCTTCGCGCGTACCAGCCGACTAAATAGTTGGTTGATTGAAATGTTCGCGCACGTGCAACACAAAATTTGTTCAACTAACCTTTTTACACCAGTACTAACATGGATTTGGCTTAATTTGTCAAATAAAATTGAAACGGAAGCAACACTACTGGATCCATTTATTATCATGTCAAAGAGTACTTATAGGTCAATTCTACAAGATGTATTTTGGGCTTAACCAAGTACATTTTTAAACCACTAAAGAATGAGTATAAGCAGTTTTGATGAAAAAAGTTCCTCTTATAACATTCAATAACTTATCAGAACACCAAATAAAGAGATTGAATCCCCCCAGAAGAGAGACTATCAGTTACTTTTAGATAAGAAAACATAATATGTCCACATTTGTTATTATGTAATTTATTTATGAGATACAAAGGATAAATTCTTAGCTTCGATTACAAATTGAATAGTTTTGAAGAAATGTTTTCTAATTAATGACTGTGAGCATTCGAATTCTACTTCTCTTGATACAAATCAAATCAACCTATTCAGTGACATACAAACTATCTACAATGTTTACTCGAATGAGAGAAGAGAAGAGTGAAATCGGCCGACTTTATATTGCAAGTCCGCGCCGGCGCGTTAAAACCTATAGGTTACTACCAAGTTGGCCAACTTCAGAGTTGCAAGGAGCTTGTAGCAAAACACAAACTATTTAATTGGCAGACTGGGTAGTTCAAAGTGTACGCGCTCACTTATAGGTCAATGGCTCCTAATGATGCAACTAAACAGTGGGCCAACACAATTTTGCATGTGCTCGCGAAGACTTAAGGGGATTGAGAAAATAGATTTTGGAGGGGATTTTCCAGAATTTGCGTGAATATAGAGTGAAAAATTATTTTAAAAATAAACAGGGGAATAGGGAAAACTATAATAATTAAATTGGGGGGCTTCGGGGAATTCTATGTTATGACTAATCAACTATGTTTTTTTTTTGTATATAGCCCCGCTTCTTACTCCTAATTTGGGTTATACAATTATTTACTAATTGCTATAATGGGTTATATATGAGTAAGGTTGTTTTAGAGGAATTAAACCTGCATTTTCGTGGTAAGAGAGAAAGTGCAAAATAGGATAAACCATCCTTAGTTTACCCTACTAGGGTGGAACCACGATCTCCCCGTCATCGGCAGATTAGTTTATTGCGAATGTAGCACCTTAGACCATGCGGCCACCAAAGCGGGTATCATCAACTATGCTTGTAGTAATTCATATTTAATTCGGTGTTATGCTTCCTGACAAAGAACAATATAATTATATTGTAGTGTAAGAAATTTGCAGTTTGGTATTTAAATAGGGAGAATATATAAATTTAACGTTTATAAATTATTGAATTTTAAAAACCTTAAAAATATTAATATCTCAGAGCTTACTAATCTCCGCTAAACTATATTACTCCCTAATTCCTTAAATGTTTAGGATGTAAACAAATTTAAATTTATGAATATATTCTGCGTGTACAAAAAATACAAGTTTCATTTAACAAGATTATCGAAATGTAGTTTAAATATTATGCAAATTTTTATGAAAATATTTGCTATTCGGTTTAATTCTTTTTGACTAAACATTAGTTTTTTATCTAGCTTTTTTATTCTTTAAACAATAATAATTTCCTTTATTCATTTAAATTTGCAAACATTTATTTTCACTTATCTTTTATGCCTACTTTAATTTTCAAATACATTATTTGTTTTGTACAATAAAATTTTGTTTTGTATGCAGTATTGCAACGTGCTTCCTAAAATATTTTCTAATTTGTAGGTGAATAGATAGAAACTCTTATGTGTGTGTGTTGTCATTTAATGGAGACCTCTCTTATCTAGTCTTTGTACTACGAATGATAAATGTTAAAATACATCCCACGTTCCTTTCGTTTTGTTGGGTATACTGCTGATCCCAGTTGGTAAGTATGATTAATTATAAGAGAGTTTCAATACTATTCTATTTTGTTATACAATATATAAATAGTAAAAATGTATTTTAATGTGCATTGATTAGATACTTTATAGTTCAAGTGTTTATTTCTTAAATATATGTACACAATTTTTAATACAAAAATATTATCATGACATAATAATACAACCTAATTAAATACATATATTATATTAATTTAATAATTTCCTTACAATCTTTTTAATGTTTTAAAGATTATTTATTGCATTATTTATTTCAAATAGTACAGATACTAATTTAATATAGTTATAAATTCTCACTGATAGGACTATAATGGGAAAGGTATAGTTGGGAATAAATGCCCAAATTATGTTGATAAAAAAATTAGAAATTATTTAAGAAATCCAAAACTCTAAGTACAGCAGGTAAAGGATTCAAATCCCATTTATCACTAAATTGGAAAACATACTAGACGAGACTAGTACACTAGTGCTGATTATAAACTTCAGTTTACTTAAAATACTTATTAAATACTTTAGCATATAGTGTTTTTTATCTGATAGGATTTGCGTAATAAATATTAGGGTCAAATTAAAATATATTTAAAATTCTCATTTAATATTTAGTATTCAATAATATAGGTTTGTTAGCTAATAAATAAAAAAAACTTATATTTTATATTATTTGTGATGAAATAAGTCAACCATGATAACACATCAAAACAAATTATTTTTGAAATTGTGAATGTTGCAAAGTAGTATGCTTATTTGTATTTCCTGTTTAGTTCAAATTCAAAGCTTAAATATCTCAGATAAATTAAGCTTTGTACAACTAACTATCACCTATTCTATATTACTAGTTTTTAGTAAATCTAAATAAATACTAATTACTTATTTATATCTTTGAAGAAACTGTAAAAGTTATTACTTAAGACAATGCTTAATTTTTTTAATTTTGCTATTTTTGGGACAAAAATAAAAATTCATTTTTAATATGTTAATGTGTTCAATAAACATGCAAACATGTGCAATTGAGTTTATTCTTTTACTCAGGTTGCTACACGATTATTTGTTTCGGCCAGTGTAATTTTACACGAATACATTTCCTCCACCATTTCCAAAATATCCGTTCGCCTGTTAAAATTAACTGCATATATTAAATAAATTTATAGTGACAAATTTAATAATTACTACACAGTATGGGAATTAAATTCTTTATAATGCATTCGAGCATACAGTTTGAGTTGGATTTAACTCAGAATTTAGTAGATTTATCAGGAACCAGTGTGAGAAAGTAATATTTGTTGGGCACTATTTTTTAGATGAGTAGTAACGTTTCCTGGAAGATGTGTGCATATTTATCTTCCAATCTAGTACGGAAACAGAGGTAGATAGTCTAAAGTGAATACCTATGTTTTTATTGTTGATATTAATAAAGGGGTATGTAAGAGTTCAGCAAATGGCTGGTACCATTGATTTACCCTAGGACAACTCTCAGAATTCAAGATGACGGCTCATCCTGCACAGAAAAACGTGTTTTTACTTGAGCTTTATATTTTTTTGACATCTTTTTTGTAAAATAGAATAAATATTACTTTATTAACATTGGATTAACTTTAACATAAATAACAACAAAAAATGATAATTTTTAACCAAAATATGGCGACCACCGACATCTTGAATAACTTTGATGTGAACAATTATTACAAAGAACTTCTCAAAATTTATTTATTTATTTATTTTTATTTAATGAGTGACATCATTTTGAAAATAAGATTTATTAAATTTCTAAAATTGTAAAAATTAAAACTTAAAATATGATATTATTTATAGTGATATTTTTTCATGAGGCGCAGACAAGTTTTTAGTATCTAGTCACTGTCCACATCATTGGGTGACACGACATTGTTTTTAGCTGTAACCTGTACCCCATTGTAATTTCAAGAAAAGTGAAGAGTAGTTCTGCATTCAAACAACACCACTTTTTGATATTGGCAAAGATGTAATACTATCACAGATAAGCAAGTCACTGATTTTTTTCTTTAATTCTGGTCAAGAGTAACATTCTGATGGTTATTATTATTAGTAACCAGGATTTTATTCTTGTCTTTGAAACTTACTATCCATAACATACATTCATAAAGAGTGGCGTTGTAGCATTTCCTTGCTACAAGTCATAAGTAAAAAAGGACAAGTCAACATTACATCGTCAACACTCACCCTAGTTCACTGCCTTGGACTAACGAAGACAAGTCGGCCAGTCTCATCACCGTCACGCCACTAACTGCCGGCCGCGAGCAAAGATTCGAACTTCATCCGCCTGAGGCCGCCGCCTGCTCTTCGTCAACAGGCCTTTTTCAACGACCAATGAAAAGTATCCAGTGCCGTCCAATGTTCTTCTCTATAACAAAAAAAATGTGTTTGTTACCATGCAATCCCCCCCACCCCATTTTTGTATGTTGACCTTGTGATCCATCTTACGTGTTCGAGTAAAGTGTGCACCATATAAAAGGCTGTTCATAATAGATAGACTTCACTCTCTGACCGGGCTTGGATTTGGAAAGGTGAAGCTAAGGCTTCATAAATAATTAAAATATAAGGATAAAAAAAAAGATATTTCGGCTTATTTAATTTTCTTTGTAAATCTTTTCTAAATTCCCTTTTGGCTCTTTAAATAATGATATATATATATATCTTTCTAGTCTTAATATTTTGAACTTTTGCGTATTTTAGGGAACTTCGCTTTTATATTATGGTTGAAAAGAATATGTAATAATTACGGACTTTAACTATTTAATGTTATTGGCTTTCTTATGGGAAATATTTGAGAACTTTATCTTAATGATAGTTCAGGTTAGCTATGTCGTGGACATTATAAATAAGAGGAAACAGCATGTCTATAGGACATATGTAGAGGAAAATCTTTATATAATGTAAATTTGCCATAACGATTTAACTTAATAGTTTATTTATTTGCCTTGTTATTAATTGTAAATAAGAGTAGGAAAGTAGGGTTCTTTGACCACTTTGGTCCTTGTTGTTTTTTTTGATCAAATTAACTTGTTAATTATTATATAGGTATACAATAATTACTAATTATCATAAAACCATTATTTGAGTATTAGGAGGATTATGGCCTAGGATATTAATTTAAATATTTTGTGTAAGCATAAAAAATATATAGCCATTTTATATAATGTTATTTTTTTTGTTTATATAAAAGGCTGTCGCGTATCCATTATAATGGCAAAGCACTTAAACTCTACATTTTGTGCTCTTTGGATTTATTAGCGCAGTTCACCTTTGTTATTCATGAATTTATTAATATTCTAGATGTTCCTACGCTATATATGTTTTTTTACTATTTAATATAAAGTTTAATAAAACATTATTTTGGACTTGCAATCTTTTAATGCTAGTTTCATCCTTGGGTACTAATATAATATACTTTTTAGGCATATCTGCAATTAAATATACTTATACATTAATTGTTATTACGATTTTTTGGAGGTAGATCGTTTTTCTTTTTGCCACCTAGTTGGGATGAGTGAATTGTTCTGGAGAATTAGGACGTCCCAAAATTTTCCAAAATTATTTACTCTCACCATTCACTTCATTTATACTCCTTAATTTTTTTGTTTGTTTTGTACCCCACCCCTTTTTTTGAGTAACGGGTACAACGTAATTACTAAAAACTTTTGTTTTTCCTATGCTAAGATACAAAGCTGTAATGTCACATTGACTGAGACTGCCTCAGACTAGACATCAGGACATCCTTGTGCTTTGAGCCACAGTAGTTCCACGTTATACTACTATAAAGCCACATTGCTGGCTCACTCACTCACTAGCTGAAATTAATGTTTACCCACTTCCAGATGAGCTAGAAAATTGAAATTTGGCAAACTTATAGCTTCTAGCCTGTAACCGACGGGAGGAATTCCAAAAAGTAAAAAAAAAAATTAACCCCCGAAAAAAATTCAAAATGGCGGAGCAACTTTAAAATTGGTGCGGTATATACAATAAAATACCGGTAACTTTAAGTTGTTACGTTCAAAACAACGCTGGAATTACATTAGTTTACACCCACTTGCAAAAATCTTATTGGGGGTTTGGGGGTTGAGCCCCCAACGAGCAAAGCGAGTATAATATTACAGAGCCCTCTTACCCTTATATTATATCTACTCTCATCATCTATAACGTTAGCTCACTTAGTTCATATGTGTATAGGCTGAACAGGTAATAGGACTTGTGTGTATATATATATATATGATTTAGTCTAAATTATATATATATACAAAATTTAGTCTCAATTTTATATATATATATAAAATTTAGTCTAGATTATATATATATAATTTAGTCTAATTTATATATATATATATATATATATATATATATATATATATATTTAGTCTAAATTATATATATATATATAATTTAGTCTAAATTACCCCTCCATTTGCTATAGTGTGGAATTTTTTTCTTCCATTTGATGCGACCTAACCCTTTTCGACCCTTCTGATTCAGAAGAAAGGGCGATGGATGGACAGTGATGTAATTGCCCTGATTTCCCACAGGACCTCATCATATCTACCCACCTGATCCCCGAATTTCTTCCCGGCTCACGATAAGAGACTAGGAACGGTAAATGGAGAGGGTTGACATAGGAAGGGATGGTTTAGTGAAGGTCTACTAGATGAAAAGGTGTATTTGATCATCAAGGGAGTATCTACGTGAACCAGTCACATTAAAGACCAAGATTTAGCCATGAACAAACAGCATTTTATACACCGTGCGTCAGAACCAGTCTGGAATATCAAGATTAAAGAACATTAAATTTATAAATATATTAGAATATATATGTTAAAGATACCCATCAAATATATATTAGTAGGATTTATGTTTAACTTATTGGAGAAAATAAAACAATAAGTTGAAAATTATTATATCTTGTGTATTTTTAAACCTCATCCTACTACATGGCAAGGTTATTCATATTTATATACACTGATAGCGTAAAGTGTAGGGAGACAGTGTCTTGAAGGATATATACACGCATTTACGTGGAACGTGATTTGGAGATTATTAAAAAAAATCCCCAGAAAATTTGTTCGAGCATCTCCAACACGCCAGTAATGTACCGATCAGACTAAAAGTTAATATATATATATATCTATATATATATAATATTTCTTATTAGGAGAAAATAATGTATTAAATATAATACTGAAACTCACAGCTTTTTATTGTTTGAAATGGAACTACTCAAAACAAAACTCATGTTGTAGACTATATACTACACAACTACGTACTCACTATATGTAATTTAAGATGTTCATCACATATAATTTGTTTCTTATAAACTATTTACTTTGATTTGTGTCAACAAAAATAAAGCCTCATATCGACGTAATGATCTCCAAGCAATGGCTTTACAATAAGTCTAATAATATTTGCTGGTTTATATTGTTACTATTGATTGATTGATTGTTTGTATAAATAGGATGCAGCAATACATAACTGCATTATTCCTCTATATAGGCGTATAGGAAGGAATGATATAGATGAGCTGTTAAACCTCAAATTCCAACAAATATTATAATATTAAGAAACTTTAATTTTTTTTGTGAACATTGTGGGAAATTCCCAATTAATCCAACCCCACCATATTGAAAATTAAAATCAAATTTTTGTTTGATCCAACCCTTAAAGCTCAGTTTTTAAAAGATACGAAACATTATAAAAATTAAAGATTACATTATATATTCTAAATTAAAATAACAGTAAGAAATGGTTTTGCGAAGGATTTTGGCATATGGTCTATTAGTTAGTTTTTTTTTACATTTGGATAAATTTTATTATTTTGTTTATTTTCCTTTTCTTTATATTAACATGATACAATATGCAATACAAACAAAAGTTTGTTTGATACTTTAATGTATAAAATGTTGGAATGATTAAAATTCCTATCTAGGTCTCACTACAAACAATTTGTGCATCCGAAATTTTCAGTGAAAATGACTTAATTGATACTTAACATGCGGAGAAATCTACTAATTTGATCATGTCTCAGCAATAATTATATGAGATATGAAATAACTTATCATTGCAGAATTGTATCAATATTAAAAATAATCTATTTTATATAAAATACATTTTCATAAAATCAATAGTTTCTGATCAATTGGCAAATATATATTTTTAATGAAGTCTTTGGAATCGTGATTTTATTGTTATGCAGTTATTTCAGCCCCAAAAATATATTTATTTATTTTTTTGAATTATATATAATAATATATATTTACTTTTTTGAATTATATATAATATATTATGTATATTATATTTAATTTTGAATATATTAATTCAAAATTAAGTAGTACAATTCTCTAATAAAATGATAATTTAATTTACATCACATGGGATATCATAAATTCTTTAAACCCCCTTAGGTGACCTCATGGTCTAAGACGTCACTCACGAAATAGACTAAGCTGCCGATGATGGGAGACCATGGTTCGATCTAATTCAAGTTTATGTACTGAGGGTGTTTTTTTTCCTTAATGGTTTCCCAATCTTTCCACGCAAAATCTGATACACTTCCTCTAAAATCAACCTTTTTCAACTTTAACCCATTAGAATAATTAGCAGGCCTAAATAGGTGTAAAACCCTATTCAGTAGTAAGATTTGGTGATAAACAATTGAATATCTTTCATAGGCATGTCATAAAATGTAAAGAAAACATTTTCATTAAAGTTCAGGGCACCCTTAATATGTTAAATGCTTGCTTCCCTGACCATTGGAGAAGGATATAAGATTTTCTTTAAGTGATGTTGATATGATATGGAAAAAATTATAAATAATGGTTAAAAAAACATTTACAATTGTCATTTGATACTTTCAAAACTAGTAATTAATAATAAAACTGCGTATCTGGGTAACATAATTTGTGGTAAAGTTTTCTGGACATATTAACCAGTACTAATGTAACGTTGCCAAAGGGGACGCCCGAATACACTAATCGTATATTCTTTCCGTGAGGCTTTCTCCATTTCCCGATGAGATGAGGTGATGGTGACAGTGAGTATGAGGGTGGTAACCAATGGAAACACTTAAACCTAACTTAAACCTAATTAAGAAAACCCTGGTGACCGTTGGGGTGATTCCCCGTTTGGGAAATATACCTAAGATACCTTAGGAAATCGAACCTGGGAACACTGGGCTTTATCTCAGGTACACTGATCACTGCACTATGGTTCCGGTTAACTAATGAATAGTGGGATATTATGTTGTTGTTTTTTAATTTGGCACTACATCTTTCTAACTGTCCAGGTTGTACGCCGATATTATGTTACTATTAAAATATGTAAATACTCATTCAGAATTAATCAATCATAACAAGTTTGTAAACTAATATATTGTAATGAATATAAACACATAATTTGAAAATAAATGAAACTAGAGAAATGTCCGTATGGAGGGGACCACAATTCAATTAATTTAAATTAGTTAATAAATTATACCTAGACACGAGAATCGAAACTGGGACTTTTAGCTTAGCACGCAATGCTCTACCAGTGAGGTAATTAGGATACTTCTCGTGTTCAGGGTTATTATTCACTGATATTTCAAGGCTTAGTCCGGCATGAACGTTCAGAAATCGTCAGATAAGTATCAGCGATCAATAATATCTCAAGCAAGATTGTAATTAAAAGAATTTAATTAATTTAAATTTAATAAATATTGTGATTAGATTACACAAACAAATTGTGGTATATAAAGGAAAGGGTTACCGCTGCAGCACTCAACAGCCATAGTTTTTTTATTTGATTGTTTTTTACAAAAAAAAAATTAAAACTTGCAGACCACAAACCTTATATCAGGCGAGAAACGTTTCAATTCATAATTATAAACTATGTACCCTCATTTTACCTAGAAAGATTCTTAAATAATGACTTCCACCTTTTAGGGCAAACTGACTGTACATTGTAAACATTATTTCTTAGCTTATATTGCCATCTAATATTTATTTTTGTAATTTTAGTTAAACATGAAACTTTTAACTTTTATTACTTTTATGTGCTCTCTCTTTCCTTCTCATGACTCTCAGGAATAAGCGACTGTTCCACCAATGCAAGAACTATGTCCCCGTAAAGCTACGAGTGAAGTTTTTCCTCACTCGGCTGCTTGCACGAAACTTTATACGTTGTGTTTTACTCGTACATTCAGAATTCACGCGCCAGAGAATTGAAAGTTTTCTGAACTCCGGGAAATGTTTCGTTACAAGTCAAACAGACGGTGTCACTCTCTTCCGACTACAGCAGGAACTTGAAGCCATTTTAGTTTACAAACTCAAGACTTGCCTTTAAATGAGGTACTAAGTAGTAATAGACGTTTTCTATCCTACACAAGTTACCATGACACTTCGATAGCTAACTCTTCAGGCATCTATTTTCCCTGTTGCGCTATATAGGAGACGTTTTCTCTTCTAAACAAGTTGCCATGTCACTTTGAGAGTTACCTCTTCAGCCGTCTATTGTCCCTGTTACGATATTTAGGAGACTTTTCTCTTCCTCACAAGTTACCATGACACTTCATTAATTACCTCTTCAGATGTCTATTCTCCTGTTGCGATATTTAGGAGACTTCTCTCTTCCTCACAATTTACCATGACACTTTGAGAGTTGCCTCTTCAGCCGTTTATTTTCCCTGTTGCGCTATCTAGGAGACGTTTTCGTTTCTAAGCAAGTTGCCATGTCACTTCGATAGTTACCTCTTCAGCCATCTATTTTCCCTTTTACGATATTTAGGAGACGTTTTCTCTTCTTCACAAGTTGCCATGTCACTTTGAGAGTTACCTCTTCAGCCGTCTATTTTCCCTTTTACGCTATTTAGGAGAGGTTTTCTCTTCCTCAAAAGTTGTCATGGCACTTCGATAGTTACCTCTTCAGGCGTCTATTTTCCCTGTTCGCTATTTAGGAGAGGTTTTCTCTTCCTCACAAGTTGTCATGGCACTTCGATAGTTACCTCTTCAGCGTCTATTTTCCCTGTTACGCTATTTAGGAGAGGTTGTCTCTTCCTCACAAGTTGTCATGGCACTTCGATAGTTACCTATTCAGGCGTCTATTTTCCCTGTTGCGCTATTTAGGAGAGGTTTTCTATTCCTCACAAGTTGTCATGTCACTTCGATAGTTACCTCTTCAGCCATCTATTTTCCCTCTTACGCTATTTAGGAGACTTTTCTCTTCTAAACAAATTGTCATGGCACTTTGCGAGTTACCTCTTCAGCCGTCTATTTTCCCTGTTACGCTATTTAGGAGAGGTTGTCTCTTCCTCACAAGTTGTCATGGCACCTCGAGAGCTACATCTTCAGCCGTATATTCTCTCTATTAAACTATTGGTCTTCCTCTCCCTCATCAGTTACCAATACACGTAAATAGTTACCTCTTCAGTCGTTTATTCTCCTTACAAAACATTTTAGGAGTCTTTCCCTCACAAGTCACCACGATACTTCGATAGCTACCTTTTAGCCATCTATTCTCCTTATTACACTATTAAGCGCTTTAAGATGCCGATTTTATATTGAAGGCTGTGTTCAGAAAACGTTAATATCAGTTTGACACGATGGTAAGTTAGATAATGACGAAAGTTGTATATATGGCAATTGTAAAAGATCATATAATACTTTCAAAAAAGCTTTGAAAATATAGACCTTCTTACAATGGTAGTTGATTTTATATTGGAAGAATATTAATTGATAATTATTATAAAATAAATTAAACTAGATTGTTTAATTTATTCAAATAATAAGCATCTTGTTATTTAATGTAATGTAACATAAAATAGTCCTTTTGATTTAATATTTTTGGTAAATTCTCATGTGAGTCTGTGCATGAAGATACTTGTGTACAGATGTGTACAATTCTTCTACCGCGAAAAGTAGCAAGAAAGTTTACCTTACACTGTTCCACTATGTGGTAGTTTCATGGTGAATTCATTAATGTAAGACTGCTACATTTCAAGGTAGATTGGGTGTACATATTTAACTCACAAGTGGGACCATATTAAAACTAATACTCACTCTGAAATGATATTACAGGCAGAGTTGAAGGGAGTTTGTTATTGTTTTTCAATAAACGAACACTATACTTAAGTCTCTTTAAAAAAGAGACATAAAATAAATTAGCTTTAATATATTTTTATCAGCTACCAAATATAATCAATGGTACGTTTTTTGAAAATACCTCCTCACCCTCTCTAAAGGCAAGCTAAAAGGTCTAAAAGGAGTTTGTGTTGTAACCCTTCACACCTCTTGTAGATCATTTTCTGTTAGTAGACTACAAGAGACATTTGAACAAATTTCTCCAAAACCATGGATTTTATTTTATCTTCACATCATCCATTTTAATTTTATATAATTTGTAAAAGCCTGAACGCTTCTGAATTGGTGCTATCACTCTTCGTAAAACTTAACGTAACACTTCATACATCTATTACTGTTTCCAGCCTATGGCCCGGGTCAGTTTTTTATTCAAGCCAGATGTTTCCACTACCGGCTGGCTAGGCCTGTCATAACTTTATATGCCTTATAATCTAACTTAATACCAGGACAGGCACAACATTCAGTCCACAGTGTTAATTCGTCTCACTGAAAGGGTAACCCACATTTCAATGATGATATATTTTTCGGCCACGCCGGAAATTGAACCTGTGAGCCCTAGCTCAGTAGACAGACACGCTACCAACTGAGCTAGGGTGTTCAATGTAACACTCAATATAGATCATATTTACATTTGAAGTACTTCTGTAACATTCCAAAAGTATTTATTTACTGATATAACTTAATTCTAAAGTGGAATCTCAGGTGGAAAATAGATCTTAGGAGGCTTCAAATGATACTAAAACTATTTGATTTAATCTGACTTCAAATTAAAGATCATGATATGGAACTAATTTTTGTTTTTAAATTTCATCAGTGACTGTAAAGTTATAAAAATAATATATTTACATTTAACTATCATTGAGAGAAGTTTTGTTTTACATTCTATGAGCCAACTATTCAACCACGTTAATTGGCAATGCTAGACTTAAAGTTCATCTAGTGGAACGTTAAATAAAAAGACTTGGTTATATCGACTTACAATGGTCTAACATACAACCCTTTAGTCCTGCTGCTCTCCTAAATTAAACTTTTCCACCAAAATAAAATCAATGCCCTTACCCATACCCACGCCCTTAGCTCTGACTTCCCATTTTATTCCTCATCTTTACTCAATTAATATAAATACCTTCCCCTAATTAAAACTCTTCACTCCCTCCTTCCATTAAATAAATCCAACACACTCAAACAAATAAATACCTTCCTCCCTACTAACAATCTTTCCTCTTTCCTTTCTATAAAACCCACACATTTAACTAGAATAATACCCTCTCAACTAACTACACATTTCCTTTATTCCTCCCACTTATGCCCTTTTTTACAAAGTAAGATTAATACTTCATTTGTGCCTACACTTTTAACTCCTTCTTTAAACTAATGTAATCACTTCCATATTCCTCACATCATTTTATCCTTTTAACTCAACTAAAATCATACCATTGAGTCAAATATTCACTTTTACACACAATTTGTTAAGAGTTAAGACATACCAAAAATCAAGTAAAATGGCATGTAATACATAAATTAATTATTTATTAACCACTAATAATACTATTTACTTTATGATTTCTAAATGAATAAAGGATATTTGATTTGTATGACAAGATTAAAACGTTTAAGAAGGGAGTACTTAAATAAATAGCGTTTATAATGATACTTAGTGTATTTAATTAATCACCTTTCTTTTAGAGAAGCCAATAAATTGGGAAAATCACTCCCTAACATATAAAGAATTAATAAAAAGCAACATACACCTGATCTATAATTTTAAAATTCCATATTAAAATATTAAAGTTTGCCCTTTTAAAACCAAATAATTATAATTCTCAAACAATATTACCAAGACAATTAAACATATTTGGTTTATAGATTATTTATCACAGAGCAGTAAGCTATAAGTAAATTTAAACTATATAAATACGTAATATGCTTTATATCCATAGCCAAACGGGCTATTTGTAAGATCTTTAAAGAGTTGGTGAGAGTTTTTATTCATAAAATAAATTTGAATGTCATAAAAGGCAGAAAAAGAGGCGCTCTGTCTTAGAAGACCGCTAAACCTGTCATTTTGATCTACGACTTTGCTTGTTTCACGCATCAGCATATTGTAGCACAACGTGGTAGCTTGAAATTGATTTTTTTTTTCCCAATATAGTATTTTCTATTCTTCCAATCTAACACTCTTTTTCCACTTCTTTGGTCCCTATCTAGCATTAACGTCTTCTCTTTCTTCCCAACGCCTTGTTCCCGATGTTTTTGAGTTATGCTCGACTATATAGTGTTGTGTGGTGAGTTGGGAAAGATTTATTGGAAATGAAATATATTCAAAGGTCTTAGCCTCCATCTGATTTCTGACTCCAATTCAAATTGCAATAGGATAAAAATACATTCCATTTTAAGAATAAGCGTACCATGAAGATAGATTTAGAAATCCTTGGTTGGCTTCTTACATAGAATTTTTCTATGAATATACCACAACTACCAACCTTAAGAAGCAAGAATATATAAGAGTATTATAAAACATATTTGGTTTTACTTTATTTTAGAAAAATGTAAAATTGTATGGATTAAAAAATTCAAATTTGTTGAATGGATAATTAATCAAAATTCAAAATTGGTTTAAAAAAATTCATGATATATAATTTCGTTGTTGTTAAAATATTTATTTGATAAACCAACATGATTAAGATCACTCTCACGTTAATAGGTTTCTGTATATACTAAAATTATGATAATTTTATGATAAGTTAAATAATACGTAATATTACATAATATTAGCCACAGTATAATTAATTATATATATTATATATGTCTATAATTCTATTATCTTATAAATTATAATAAAGTTTTATGATAATCCGGGATCTGCCAAGCTTAACATTTAGAAATAAATTAAATTGACTTTATTGGTATTAGTTGTAATATTTTTTCACACCAAGGTTGGCTTTGTCTATGACTTAGGATCAAAGAAGATTGGCTTAAAATAAGTAAACCGAATTGACTTGAAGGAGAAATGAAAATAGCATAGTGATAGATCTCACTTTAAATCCACCTCTGGTCAACCGGACCTAAATTCTAATCTCGCCTTACTGTCATCAGTTAGCCATTCTATTGCAAGCCAGGATGCCTTTGAGATCATGTCATCGTCGATTAAGGTTATTTATATAAAAATTTAGCTATAAAATATCATGGACCAAATACATTTATCTTCACTCCTCTCGTTATAATTTGGGGAAAATGGCTAAACCCTACTAAGATAGAGATTTTAAACCCTACTGCTATTTATTTACTAACGTTTAGTTATAGTTCTACTGATTGAAAATTAATTTTGAGAATATAGTGTCTCATTAAAAAAAATCCATGGCGTCTGCCTTCAACCGAGCCGAACAACCGGTATGCTCTGTCTGTAGTGGTTTCATTAAATGTGGTTTAACTACACTTTTATAAGAGCTTACTAAATAATATCTTAACATGCTTTGGTGGCCACATGTCTAAGGTGCTACTCTTGCGGTAAATTAACTGCCGATGACGGGGAGATTTACGCTTGAAACTCGGTCGGGTGAACTGAGGTTATTTTTTCAAAATTAGTTTCCGCTTTACCTTCATGCAAATGTTGTACACTTCCTATTAATATAACACTCCTAATCAATTAAACCATAAGCTTGATTAGTATATAAATATATAACCTGAATATGTAGGCCTAACGTTAAACATATATTTGCGGCTTAGTGACCTTTTGAAATAGTTTTCTATATAAAATCTAATGGAAATTTTAACCATCCACAATCGAAAGAGAAAAATGGAGTTTCGTAAATAATTCCCCACATAGATAATTATAGCTGTATATCAAAGGTTGTAAAACCAGTAGCTAATCTTCCTAAAGTTACATATAAAGCTAATGGAGAACATTGTTTTTACTATAATTTCTTCTTTAGTTGTTCTGTATACTGATTAAAATGGGGTTTTCCGGCAGTATATTCGACCTCATCAAATTCAGGCATGCAGATAAATCTATAACAATATGGACATTAACTAATTCCGAGCTCATTTAGTCTTATGTTCTCTTCCCTACCCACCTGAAGATATTGACTCTCATTAATTAATAAAAAAATCATTTATCCTTAGGGAATACAGTTCCCATTAATGGGTATGTTGTACAGAGGATAAGTATGATTAGTAAACGGAGACCAAGTGGCCGAAAACGTATAACCAATTCAGCATTATCAATCTTTGATTATCACCAAACTTATATAAATTATTATTATTATTATTATTATTATTATCACCGCGTCTTACTACCCGTTTGGGTTATACGCACTTGCTCTAATGTGTAATGGTAGGATGATTGTGAGATGAAATTGAGGACCTACAGTTTAACGTGGAATCCGAACCACGGTGGAGGCCTGGACTTCCTCACATTCACAAGTTGTGATTAATACACGTCTTGTCAGAGGTGAAGGAGGGTTTGGCAATCAGATAATACTGTGCCGGGACAAGGATTGAACCCCGGGCCCCCAACACAGAAGTCTGACACCTTGCCCCTAGACTACTAGGTCACCTTTACCAAACTTATAACCTAACAAAAGTGTTCTTCCTAAGATAACTTAATGGCTTGGTGGAATGGTGGAAGTGTATGGAACGTGATTTAACAGTGTTTTTTTTGTGGTTTTTTTGCATTTTTCTATAGCAAAACCTTTTTGTGGCCAAAATATATAACATTTTGCTACATTATAAACACAGTGTTTTCTTCACATGGTGACCGCAAAAATACCTTGAATATTTTATATGAGCATTGCATTATTAGATGACAAACGTTTTAAATGAAGAAGAAAAGCTGTTATTAAATTCCACGAAACCCTTTATATATATTAAAGAAATGTTGCGGTCATCATGTGAGTAAATTTAAACCCTTTATTTACAGTAGAGAATTATTTTTTTATTGAAAAAATTAATATACAAACTGCCAAATACTGTCCTTAACTTGCGTCCTCAACACTCTCACCTAACATCAGTCAATTGTACGTCTGCAAATTGAGCTGGGATTAATTTTTTAGCACGAACAAAAATTATCACCATAAAGAGATTGGAACTTCTCCTTTCATAGTCATGCGCTTGTGAACCAGATCAGTTTATTTATAAAAAAACCGCTGGATACACCTAGTATAAATATATTTGTTATCATCAGTCACTTATTCTATTAAAATATACAGTATCTGACACCTCCAAGATGCAATTAATCAAAAACGTAATATCCATTTTTAACTGTTGTGTCCCAAACCAAATAGGGAATAAGCTTAAGTTAGCTATTTAAGGAGCTACCATACAATAATTTATCCTGTATAGGTTATGCCTACGATATTTAAATTTACAATATTCTGATTGTTTACGTATTGCTAATGCTTTTAAAATATTTATGCTTTACTACACTTTAGTTATTTGTTATTATTGCTATTTTTATATTATTATCATTACTATCTACTATTTTCTCATAACTATTCTTCAGTATATATAATTATTTATCTATTAGTGTTTATCTTATTTTCTCATGTAATTATATGTATTTGTAGGGTACTTGTGTACTTTTCAGTGCTGGCCTGTTATAGGTCTTACGACTGTTAGCCAGCACTATAATAAAGGAAACTATTATTATTATTACTATTATTATTATTATTATATGTTGTTTTAGACACTGGCTACTACGCTCAACTTTTTTCTTCTTTCCATATTTCTTTTTGGTATTTGGCTTATTTCT
This sequence comes from Timema podura, assembly GCA_033556935.1. NCBI lineage: Eukaryota > Metazoa > Arthropoda > Insecta > Phasmatodea > Timematidae > Timema > Timema podura. The sequence continues at coordinate 41,756,184 of JAVRXN010000012.1, forward strand.
TCAATGTTTTCCACCTCTTGTTTGTTCCATTCTTGCTCTTCGGCAGATCCATATATTAGATAAAATATGTAAGGAATAATAGTAGCTGCAATCGTTGTATAAAACACCTTTTTCCACTGGCCAAGAGTTTGCTGGGAAAAAAATTGGCAAATTAAAAATTAATTTTGATAATTTATCATAAAATAAATATAACACATTGATCAGTGTATCTTGATTTGAAAATGTTAATGTTATCTAATAAACCTTTATTTTAATATGGATAAAATTTCTTTCTTTATATTAAGTGTAATACCACAAACACACATTTAAAATTACAGACAAAGCCATGTGTGTCACCATTATATGCACATTTATTGCAAATAAATTTTTATGATCATTAAACATTTGTCTACGTATATTTGTGTCATTTTTCTCAATCGATTTTGAAGGAGGGTGTAGTAAATTATGGCCTGAAAGAAGCATAAAACAACGAAAAAAGACCTAACTGTAAAAATGAGGTACGCCAGTTTATCGCACGGCCCTTTATGCACGCTAATGACGTCCTAAAAGTTTCTTATAATATTTATGAAAAACAGTATTGATGGTGTGGAGCTGATTGCCAGCTTCATAAAAAAAAACCTATGTTAGTGGGGTTCCTAGAAGGCGAATAACTCAAGTTATAGCATTACGCTTACCTCCACATAAATGAAAAGTGTATGAATCTGTTATTAATTGATTTACAAGAATAACAACAAAGAGTATGAAAGGTTGAAATAATTTCAAAATTCAACAAATGATTTGTACACATCACGAATCAATTTGTGAGTTCTTAGAATATATTTTAAAAAATCCATAAATATAATGATATCTATTCTGATAGCACAACTCTTGACTGGGCCTATAAGAATACATCATCCAATCCAAAAATCGTAAATTATAAATCTACTTTAGGTGGATCAAATGTTTTCTTTATTATCAACATTACAAATACCATTGTAAAATACCTATATTCTTAATACCAAAAAGTTATTAAAAAAACTGCAGGTTAAAGAGGTAGCAGATGATCAAGAATAAAATTATTGAAAATTGCAAGGACCAGTAAATAATTTTGTAATTTTTCACACAATCTTTATATCAATAATCTTTAACACGTAGTGTTAGTATTATTATCTAGTAAGCTAGTCATCTATGTGTATATGTACCCTCCGTCGAGATTGTAAGGTAGCAACTTACTGGCTCACGCCCGCGCGGTATGCTATAACTCCACACATGACTGCAGAATAGTTTGCCTAGCTACGCCCAAGGCCGGATTTAAAGAAAGCCTTAAGTCTTTAAACTATTTCTTGACTGTTTCAAAGGAGCGATGGGGGAGGAGATATTTCTTTTTGAGATGTTCAAATGGTTTGATCTACTAAATTAATTTTACTTTTTTATTCCCTTCCTAATAAAATCAATTATTAGTTACATACTTAGTTAATTATTTATGTTTGGTCTCATTAATATATGGCCTGGATTTTTTTTTTTAATGTTTAAGATTTATCCAAACCACACAATATTTTGGCATCAGTGCTACCAACATTTATTGTTTTTACATGGTAACATAAAGCAGGTTTCCCCCTTTTCAGAATCTTAATTACTGTGAATAGCAAATTATGAATTTATTAATGATTAATTATTATATTCTACACATGTAACTCAAATACCAAATTGAATCTTAAAGATTTTTATTTTATTTTTAGGACACTGAGTTTAAATTTTTTTTATATAATTTAAGGGTCCCAATTTTGATTTAAAATATTTTATACAATTTCCGGATAAATAAAAAAAAATTGATAAAATCTTATCTATTGGACATATTTTATTGATAAAAGGGAATTTATTTGTTTCTTCAACGTTATTATGATTGTATATAGCTTTGTGGGACCATAGTTAGACTCCATAATTTATTTAATGTTACCATAATGGCCACAATATAAATATTGAAAAAAGTTTTGATAAATATTTTATTAGAAAAATTGTAGTTTAATAAGATTTACGTTGATGAACATACGTTGATGAACATTTTCTAATAAATTTCATATTTAATTTTTTTTTTCAAATTTTTTTTTTTTTTTTTACTAAATTATTCTGGAAATCCAAATAATAAAACTGGCCATTTCATAGGCAAGTATTAATATAATATAAGAGAAAGGAGGTTTAAATAAATGAAAAGCAAGGAGAAGTATTGTATTTGGTTTACGAGCTTAAAAACAATTTACATGATATCTCTATTTTTTTTTTTTTAAGGTTTGGAATGTAGATATCTTTTAGTAAGAAAATATTGTAGTTCTGTACTGTTTTTAAGAATTTATGGGTGTTGGCAAAGATACCTGGAACTGGGTAACCAATTGTGGTGAATTTATTTATATTCTCTCGGATGTCTGCTAAGTGAGGATCTATCATACATACAGTCAGCGTTTGAGTTTCCGTGAAAGAAACGGCCGGATTTATTTATATCTGTAACTTAGGACCTCTGGAACCACTTAACCAATTGCGGTTTGGTTTTTACTTTTATACTGGCCAAATATCCAAATATATTTTAGGATTATTTGTGTATAATTAGGTGTTTCGGTGTGAGTCCCGGTGAAGTGCGAGCTGATTTTTTGTATACATTTATGGAACCACATAATTACTGTGGTGTAATTTAAGTATTCTCTAGAGTATTTATCTAGGCATTTTTTTTAGTATAATAATTAGGGGTTTTGGTGTGAGTCCCGGTGGAGTGTCAGCCGGATATTTGGATATATATATATATATATATCTCTATGGAACCACTTAACCATTGCAATTTTTTTTTTTTTTTTTTGTAGAATATTTCTCCAGGCATGTTTTAGCATGATTTAATCATGTTTTGTGTTGTGAGTCTCAGTGAAGAACCAGCCTGATATTTGTGAACAACTAATTCCGTAGTTAATTATTTTCCGTAGGATATCAATCAGGCAAATTGCATCATGATAGACTTAGATTTTGGGGTTCGAGTCCCTGTTAAAGTTTCGGATGAATGTTGTGTATATAGATCAACATAGTTTTTATATCCAGACAGGTTTTAAAATTAGTTTAATCAGGTGTTTTGCTGTGAGTCCCTGGAAATGCTAACAGTCCTATCTATAATGGATTTTGTGGGTCAGCCGGAAGGGGAAATTCCGTTCTTCCACGAAGAGGATAATATTGTCCAGAGTGAACTATAGGAGAATATTTATATGTAACATAATATTACCTATTTCAACCATCTTTACTACTAATTTCTGGGGGCTAGTGATGAAAAAGATACAAATTAAAGATGATGTAGCCACATTTGCTTGGAAGAAAGTTGGAAAAAAATTTAGGAAAACTTGTCTCAATATGCCCAGCCAGGACTAGAACCCTGTTTCATCCATCACTGAAAATGGACCATATGAGAAATTTTCTGTCCGCATGACTACCGATGCAGGAAAATATAAATTATTTACCGTATTTCCTAGAATATTTATTTTACTTTGTAATTTTGTTTAATATAAGATATTGAATATTTTATTGTGTGAGTGTTTCGATAAGATATCACACTGGTCTATAATCTATGATTAATTTGGGGCTTTTCTTTATAAGTTCAATCAATAATGTCTTTATTACAATGAGATTATCAACAACTCACAGACCCACCCCGGTGGAGTAGTTAGCTGACGCGCTAGTTTCCTGTTTAGCTCAACTGATGTGGACAGGAAGATAGAGGTTCTAATATCGATCAGGTGAATTGGGGTAGTTTTTCCTAAATGGTTTTCCACTCTCCCGCCACGCAAATGCAATTTCACTTCCTCTAACTTCAACCTCTCCAATTCCTAACACATTGGAGTAATTCGTTCTTAGGCGTATTACCAGAACGGGTAGTAAGACGCGGTGCTAAAAAAAACAAATAAAAAACCCAACCCTCAACAATTGCTTTAAACACTCTTTCATTGTCATGTTGAGTTAAGATTGACTATATTAAGGTTATCTGAGAAACAGTGAAGTTTTCATGGCACTCAAACATATTAATGAATAGCTCGTTCTATGTGTGCTTGCTGGCCGTGAATATCCACTTATAGCGTATAATAGTTAAATGGCGCTTGTCTAAAAGGAGGATGGATTACATTATTAACTTTATCAAGTAATGCACTAGCAAAATACTGACAGTTTCTAATGCAGTTAACATTCATACATCTTCTAAACATTTGTTTTTTGCATTAAGCCAACAGTTATTACTTTTTCCAAGCTAATTTCAAGACCAAATAAATGATGTATTTAGTAGTCTGCGCTACAACCTATATGTTAAAATCTCATACTCTTCAAATAATTATTGGTTACCTTACTATTATTATTATAAATGCTTTCTAAACCAAGAATCCAACCAGATCATTATTTACAGATTTATTTAATATTTAGATATTGCGACAGCTTAGCTCAATCGATAGCATGTTTGATTAATAATTTAAGTAAACTAGGTTCGATTCCTGCCATTGAAGAACTTTTATTTTTAGCGAAACATTTGTTTCCCCTTCTAAAGTGAGGAGCTAATGGACGGGCATGTTGTGTCTTTTCAAATTTTAAGATAGTATCAAAGTAGTGCGCTGATTTTATCAGTCAGTTCAAAAAGTACACGTCAGATACCTCAAAAAATTTAAAAAATGAAACCTTAGGATATTTGACGTGAGTTTTTCATAAGAGTTCTATTCTTAGTACGGAACCCAAAAATTGAGTTGTGACTTTGAGTTTAACTTACGTGTGTTTATTTTTTAAATTCTATCATAGTTTCTATAGTTATATTATCATATTTTAAAACAATGTTTTATTCTCTTGAAGGCTATATTTTTGTAGTTTATGAGTATTTTAAACTCTTTGTAATAATGATTGAGCTAAAACAAGTAGACTACACGTTGCTATGAAGAATTAGTAGTAGTTTAAACCATTAATTTTCGTCCACATTTTTATTTAATCAGATACATATTGATACAATTTAACATGTATATATAGACCTACAATCAGTTACAATTATATTAATGTGACAAATAAGTTATAATAATTATGATTGTGTCTAAAAAATTTACAAAAAATATTTCGAAACATTTTCTTTATACAGATTGATATCTTGGATCCTAACTATTAGTTCAAACCCAGCCGAGGTCGATGAATTTTTCTTGAACGTTTAAAATACGTAGCACAACTTCATTCGGAGAGGAAGTAAAGTTGTCGGTGCCAAGTCGATTGTGGTATTTAAAAGAACCCTGGAAGGTGTGTGAAAATACCTTTCCTGGCAGAATTGGAAGGCCTCTCGCTATCGCTCATAGAAATTCTCGTTTGCTGATATAATCACTCGGTGCATAACGTGCATGTTAAATACCTCCAATAAATAGACTATTAGTTATAAATTACCTATAGGCTAAGGCTCTTTCACAGTGAAGTAATAACCATAAATAACTTTTTTGGTTGGCGAGTTTTGTATATTTTGTATACTAATTTATCAAAAAATAAATGTTTCTTTGCTTTGTGTCTTATTTATCGTCCGGGCATTACACATTACTATAATGGCGTAGTCAGGAGTAATGTAGCGTTACTAGCAAACTTACCCGCACGTGATTAGGTTAGATTTGAATATAGTGGGAACTTATTTAATAAAAATCTCCCTTAGTACACTATACCGGGATTTACCGTGCAGCCCAGGGCTCTAGATCTTGAAACGTTTGTGCTGTAAAAATAGGTGATGTCAGACTAGTGACTAGCCAGGCAGTTCTCCCCAGCCGAACACCTTGAGAGACAGGTATTGTCTGTCAAGTAGGGTAGAGATGACCAACACACGACACTAATGGCACGCCAAGTAATTTTAAGTTCCAACCTTAAGGTCACCGTAGATTAAATAAAATAAAATCTATTACATCAGAAAACAAATAGATCGGTTTTTTCGGTCAACTTAACTTGTTGTTATAATTTGAATAAATTTGTTCATCTCCTATTCCAATCTCCAAATAGGCCTATTTTTTACTTTCCACAGTGGGGAAAGAGGGCAGTAGTCAGGTAAGGTTTGAGGTTTTGGACTATAGCTACACGCACAATGCCAACAGCGTAGAATGTAGATAGTGGTATGACAGAAAATAATGTTGGCTACCCCTGGACCCCTAATTTTGAAAGTTGCAAAAAAAACTCGCTACTCATAATCTCGCAAATCGCAGGCTGTACCAAAACAGAGCCAATTTTGAAAGGTTGCTAATCTCGTGCGAGTTGGTGTGGTGTTGTTTCGCTTGCGAATGAGTTTTCAATCTGACAACACTGTAAAACCTTGACGTACCAAAAGATTAAAGCGAAGGGATGGCATAATCCGCCATTATACAAGATACGTAACTGAAAGTAAACACTATTATTGTATTGAGTGCATCATGTAATTCGATTTGTTTGGTTTTATTAGGAAACCATCTTCCATTTGATTGCATCTAAGTTTACTGTCTCAAAAATGTATCGGGTTATTTAAGTATGAGTTAAACGTTCACATTATTTCATATGTTCGTTAGTTCACTTGGTAGCGTGCTAGTCTATAGCTCTGAGGTTCATCGGATCAATTCCAACTAGAATACAGTGATTTAATTTTATTTCGGAATAAAAAATCACTTGTTAATAATTTGAATTCAGTAAAACATTATTTTATATTCTTAACTATTTTAAAACATAACTATGCACTAAATGTTGTTACTATGCAATTAACCATTAGTTTGCTTAGCCTTATTTTTAAATATGTATATTTTTATATCATAAACCCAATAATTTTATTTTTAAATAATCAACAACATACAAAATTTCAAAATTAATGTACTGATTTTAATTTACTAACCTATTAAATTATTTTTAAATAAAAATTTTGTGGTATTCTACATATGCTCAAATACCTTATATACTTCTATACAAAATTTTAAAACAAATTATATACTGATTAATATAAAAATTTAAAATGAAAGGGTTTTTTTTTCTGTCTGATAAATTAAAAAAAATAATTGAACTCTCAAGATTTGAACACATGAACTCTAGATCATGAGGATGGCACGTTACCATCTCAGCCAAACTGACAGTTAAAGGTAATGAATAAAAACTAAGAAATATATTATAATTTCACACAAACAAATATTTTGATTGAAGTATTAAACAAAGTGTCCAAAGCTCTAATTTTTTTACTTCTGTAAAGCTCTTTTGTACAATAGTAGGATTATTTCAACAAAATCACTCTCAGAATGTTTCAACCGAAGAGGGGGATGGCGTCCAAACTGAAAGGGTGGTGAGACGCGAGGGTGAAAAAACAAATAAAAAATTTACCTAAGATCGAATACCTGATACACCACATCCAAAAGTAGTTCATGGAATGTTACAAGGCAAACCTACCGAAAAAAAATAATATTTTATATCCAACTCAAGTTCAAATATGATTTCCTAAATCTCTCCCTTGAATCGTATCCAAGAACGATAAATAATTAGTAAGGACCTTATAGTAAAGTTAGACTCGCAAAGACAACTAAATTCATACAACGTGGTTAAAATATGTTTGTTCAGAGAAATTATCCATAATATTCACTTAAATCCCTTTTTTTTGATATGTCAATATTCGAACTACGCTGCCACATTTTCTCACTAAGAGAATAAAATAATATGTTTAAGTCATGTAAAAACGTAATTTGTAAAGAAAGTAGAACAAATATACAAAAATCGACGATGAGAGAGTGGTGTCAGATATTAACCAGAATAAAGTTAATTTTGATTAATAATCCCTGGTGACCTTGCGGTCTAGGGGTAAAGTGTCGGGCATCTGTGCTGGGGGTTCGGGGTACAATCCTCGGTCCCGGCACAGATGTATCTGATTGCTAAACCCTTCCTTCACCTCTGACAAGACGTGTATTAATCACAACTTGTGAATGTGTGGAATGCCAGGCCTCCATAGTGGTTCGGATTCCACTTTAAACTGTAGGTCCTCCATTTCATCTCACAATCACCCTATCATTACACATTTGCATAAGTGCGTATGGCCCGAACGGGTAGTAAGACGTGGTGGTATTAATAATAATAATAATAATAATAATAATAATAATAATCATAATCAATAAACAATTATTTTCAAAATAATGATGTATTTCATGTGCGTACTTTTTCACACAAGATTCGAACCTTGTCCTCCACGTCATGATTAGCTGGAATACACAGCTTGAGAAACCACTTAAGAAATGCAACCTCATCAAACCCAATCAGGATTTGAGCCCTGACCTCCTTGTCACAGGAAAAACGGACTAAATTAACTTGACATCCAAGCTAGTTTATACGTTGTCTTCCTCACACTTTTTCGTAAAAGATCCTCCCCTATCGCCACTCCTTATTTTGACCCTCCTAGAAAATGCTCTTGTCTAATACCTCCTTGACTCTAGAAGCCTAGCCTGTAACATCCAATTGATAACTACACTCTAAACTATCGAAACGCATGGCTGGAGAGGACGTTGCTTGTATTGTGTTTGGTAAATGCAGGCCACGCTGGCCTATTTAACAACGGAGCAAGATTGGTTTGCTATAAGCATTTCATGACAGCAAGCACTGACTCGAAGGCCAAACAAAACAAACTAAAAAATATCATTTAATAAGAAGACTATTTACGTATAGCATGATTCAACCGTTTCGGTGGTCACATGTTCTAATATGCTAGCCTCTCAATAGACTAAACTGACAATGACGGGGATATCCGGGTTCACTGAGACGGTTTTTCCTAAACGGTTTTCAACTCTTTCTTCACGCAAATGTGGGCACACTTCCTGTAAATTCAGCCATCCTTAACATTAACTAATTATAGTAAATAGTATACAGGCGTAAAACCCGAATGGGTGCGGTGCGGCACTAAATATATATATATATATATATAATATATTATTTGGTTCTGAACCTACATAATGCGGATTTATCTAAACTTAAATATTAATATATTGCTTCCTTGAAAAAAAGGAATAAGCACATTGAAATTTTTCTATGCCACAGTAATGAACCAGTAACTATTTTAAAATATTTATACGTAGTATTAAAAAATATAATTTTTAAAATATTCAATTTAGCGTGAAAAGCTCTACCTAGAAATTAGTGTAGGCCTAAATCAATAAATCCTTACATCTTTACTAACAGGGATGGGATATGGGTGGTGATAAGAATTTTCTAGTAAATTGTTCCCACCTCCTTGATATAAAACCTGTCTTTGAGCGTATGAACACACTTTTGCCCAATACATTGTAATGTATGGAATTGGGAAAATGGATATTGAGGGCTAAGGTCTGCTTATACAGACCAGCCAAGTGGAGCCAGCCTTTGGGCTAAATAAATACACTCTTATGTTTTATAAGATAAAAAAAAATATAAATGCAAACAATCGATTAGTTGATAAACGAATCATATTTCCCGTGTTTAAATATCTAGCAATTCTAGTCTAGTTTGTCGATGATGGGGATGTCTAGAATCTCATCTGAGACTATTGAGGGTGTTTTATTCGGAATTCCTTCAGATATAAATAACTGCACAAAAATGGGCTAAAATGAACCATAAATATTAGGCAACATAAAAAGATATCCGGTTGGAACTTCATCAGGGTCACTCCAAAACACCTGATTTATCATGCTAAATAATGCCTGGATTAATATCCTACCAAAAAATAAAAACTACATCCCAATCGTTTAAGTGGTTCCATATATATATATATATATACAAATATATATATATATATATATATATATATATATATATATATATACACAAATATCCTAAATATCCTGCTGACACTTCACCGGGACTCACACCAAAACACCCGATTATAATTATTACACTAAAAATGCTGGATAAATACTCTACAGAATAATAGAAATTACACCATAGTAATTATGTGGGTCCATAAATATATACAAACAATCGGCTGGCCCTTCACCGGGACTCACACCAAAACACCTGAATATACACAAATAATGCTAAAACCTGCCTGGATATTGGTCCAGTATAAAAATTAAGTAAAAACCGCACCGCAGTCGGTTAAGTGGTTCCAGAGGTCCTAAGTTACAGATATAAATAAATCCGGCCGTATCTTTAACGGAGATTCAAACCCTGACTGTATATATGCGAGAGCCTCCCTTAGCAGACATCCCAGTGAATATAAATAAATACACTGCTCGGTTATGAAGATCCAGGTATCTTTGCCAACAGACAGACATTCTTAAAAACAGTACAGAACTACAATATTTTTTTACTTAAAGATATTTACTTTCCAAACCTTAAAAAAGCTGAGATATAATGTAAAGTGATTTAATCTCGTAAACCAAATACAATATTTCTCTTTGCTTTTCAATTATGTAAACCTCCTTACTCTTATATTAATAATTGTCTAAGATATGGCCAGTTTTAATGTTTGGATTTCCAGAATTGAGTTAGTGAAAAAACAGATTTGACAAAATAAATTAACACTATACACTTAATTTAATAGAAAATTATCACAACGAAAATCTTATTAAACTACTATTTTTCTCAATCAAAGTATTTATCAAAACTTTTTACCAATAGTTATATTATGGCCGTTATGGTAACAGTAAATAAGGTATGGAATCGAACTATGGTCCCACAAAGGTATAGACAGTCATATAAACGTTGAAGAAACAAATAAATTCACTTTTATAACTAAAATATGTCCAATAGATAAGATTTTTATTAAATATCTTTTTTTGTCCACCCTGAAATAACATAAAATATCTTAAATAAGGTTTGGTGCCCTTAAATTATCTAAGTTTTTTAAACTCAGCTTCTTATAAATAAAATAAAAATCTATTAAAGTTAATATGTTACTTGCTTTACATGTGTGGAATATGATAATTAATTATTAATAAATTCATAATTAGCTATTCACAGTAATAAAGATTCTGAAAAGAGGGAGACCTGGTTTAAGGTTCCATGTAAAACCAATAAATGTGGGTAGAGCTGCCTCCAAAATAATGTGTGGCGTTGTTAAATCTTTAACAGCTAAAAAAAATCTAGCCCATATATTAATGAGACAAAACATAATTAATTATCTAAATATTTAAGGAATTATTGATTTTATTAGGAAGGGAACCAAAAAGTAAAATTTATTTAGTAGATCAAACCATTTGGACATCGCAAAAAGACATATCCCCTCGCCCATCACTCCTTCCAGACAGTCAAGAAATAGTTTAAGGACTTAAGGCTCTCTCTAAATCTAGCCTTCGGCGTAGCTAGGCAAACTATTCTGCAGTCATGTATGGAGGTATAGCATACCACGCAGGCTGATTTATAAAGTTGCTACCTTACAATCTCGACGGAGTGTACATTAAATATTTTGCGATGGAACTTAAAAGATATGTATAATATTCTTTATACATAAGTGAATATTAAAGTTAATATATAATACGTTTTAACGTATACACTAAATTCGTTAGATTTATGTGAATTCTAGACATTAATGACTTGGACATTTTGACTTATTCCTACTGTCACTTAACCTTATAAATTATATATTTTTTTACTTAGACACGTTTTACTTAGAGATTTTGACTGTGGATCTTGTTATATTACGAGGACGAAATCAGCGTTTATTTGTATTAATGGCAATTAATGTTTCAATCTAATGCTGCTGCTCGGACTCGTTATTTATAGATAGGATAATGCGTAACTCCTCACATTATGACAGAACAAAAGTGCTGGTGGTCCCAATGTCACTAGAATACATGAAGGTTTATTAGTACTATCTTACTCTTGAAATGATATTTATTTATTTGAAGTATTTGAAATGCACTTTATGAACTGACTGATTATACCAGCAGAAGAGAATTTATACTAGCGAGATCAAAACAGCCTACCGGTTTAGTCGGGAAAGGTATTTTCCCATAACTCCCAGGGTTCATTTACATACCACAATCGATATGGGACCAACGGCTTTACTTTCCCTCCGAAGGAATTTGTGCTACGAATCTTTATCGCTAAAGACAAATTCGTCAACCTCAGCTGGGTTTGAACCCATGAAGTACATGAGAGTACTGTGTTTTGTTCACTACAAGATATTATGTTTAAAATAATTTATTACATTCAAGGTATATAAAAGTGTAGTAAAATCCTCTCCTTGTGACGTTACTGATAAAGCTAACCATTCAAAGTCTAGGGACCAGTATTTACTTAAACATATATATATATATATATCTGTCCTATCGTGATTTGAGTACATTTAAGTATTTTTTACTCTGCTTAGTATCGAGGGTTGTAATAACAATAAACATTCTCACTCAGAATAGAATAAGTTTTAAATGATAAAAGTAAAAAGATACTTACATTCCCTTCTATCAATATTCCATCAATCTGTGCGCTTAAAATTCCCATTGTGTTTGAGATAGTCAGGGATATTCCAGTGATAGAGCCAGCGTAGTTAGGTCCTAAGTTAAGAACATTCACATTGCTGCCCCCACAGTAGCTCCCTTGGAAGAACATGGTGATCACAAGAAGAGCTACAATAGCTGTGCTGTTGCAACCTACTAGTGTGATGAGCAGTAAACATAGTCCGGAGCCCAAAGCACCTTTTGGAAAAAAAGAATTAATTATTATGAATACACATTTACTTACTTATTCTATGGCAACTAGAAACTCGAAAGTGCATTGTCACAATTATAAAATATGCCTCCTATCAGTATCTGGAGTAGTTTTAACCAGTCCACCTCATTATACCCTGCCCCAGATCCATTAAAATGTTATTCCCTATGTTATATTCACAAAATAAAAATATATTTATTTATAAAATACCTTAAATTAAATAATATTTGTAACAGTAAATTTTTGAAACTAGTATATTATTTTAACTAAAAAAAAGGTGCTTTGGTGTGTATTAGATATTTCATTTTTATCCTTTCTAAAAATATTGTTTCAATATTATGTTAAACTAATTCCCCGAAAAAACAAATTTAAAAATATTTTACATTAACATTTGTTTAATTAGCTTATTGGATTGTATTAATAATTCAGTATGAAATATTCTTAAAATTATATAATTACAATAATGTATATCAACGATAATGTTAATGCACCCATAGATTTGAAAAGTTCCAAATGAGACTTAAAGCTGTAAGAATCATTCTACTTATTGTATTCCTACCAAATTAAATTTAGTGATTGTTCTATCATATGTTTTATCAGAGATAAGTTCCCCCCTTATATAGCAGGTACATATTTTTGTTAATTTAACTAAAATGTAGGTTATTTCGTTTTCCTCATATTGTAAGCCAATAAATTAAAACCGAAATTGTTTTGGTATCCTACACATATTCATTGACTCAATACTGAATATGGACTTTTATAGATTGGTATACATTAAGTAAAATCATAGCTATGAGATATAAACTTACATATTCCATTGAAAACTCGATACGCAGTTATTATTGTTATGTATCCCTTTTTCTGTAACCATTGGGATACAAAACCACAAATAATACAACTAATCCATGCTGACATATAGGGAATGGAAGATATCAAACCACTCTGTAAAAATACACCAACAATATATTTTTAAAAATTCAAAATATATTCAATATTCAAGTTGTTTTCATCAGTTCAACGAATGCAAGAAATGAAATTAATATTATCTACATGAAAAATATATAAAGCTAATTTAGTTCTACTTTTACTAACGTATGCTTAAAAATATTATTACAATGATTTAATTTTTTCCAGTAAATATTTACTTTTTCAATATTGAAATGTAGAATGTTTTTTGAATAAGTTGGAAGTTCTGACAGAAACGTGTGTAAAACGAAAGAAATTCCTGCTTGAAAAGAAGTGGAAGCCCATATCGGTAGTGAAGTTAAAATGGAAAACCAAGGTACAGGCTTGAGTATCTGTAAATGAAAGAGAGAAAGAAAATATAGGTTTAATTCTAGTAAAATTACTGGCAATCACTCATTACAAAGTCTTATATTTGCTTTCTTATTTTTCACGTCCAAAGCTGTTACTTACAACAATCTCGCCATCAAAAGACATACGGTCTTTCATAATATACAATTTTTCCTCTTCTGTGATGGTGGGGTGTTGAGTTGGTGAGCTATGAACCAGGATAAGCCACGGAATGACCCACACGACTGCCAATGCTCCGTAAATGTAGAAAACAAGGTCCCATGAGATGTTGGCCAAAACCCCTGATAAGCTCATTGACAAGATGTTGCTTACGTGGATAACTGTGTAAAACAAAATAATATCTTTTAATATCTTCTTAGCTCACTCCCTTTACAAAACTTATGTTCAGAGTTCCATCAAAGCTGCTAACAGTTCCAGGGAGAATCACATCGGCATTACACTTTGATGCCATTTGTGAGGTTTTAATTTCTAGATATTAATATCTATCTCTTAAATATTTATTCTTTTATATTCAACATGAAGGTTATTAAGGGCAGAGTCAGTAAATAGGTCACAAACGGACGTGGGAGAAGAATCTAGTAAGTTCTAAATATGTCACTTGATATCACCACAATTCAGCTTGATTACAAATAAGGTAGCCGACGCTAGGTAGAACATGCTTATGCGTAGTTCAGTTTTACAATGATGAACTTGCTCTATGAGTGTACTAAATAAGTGAAGGTGTCTTTTGTCTAGTTTTTGTGGGTGAAAGAACTTCCTGCAAAGGATATTCTTAAAGAAGAGTTTCCTGTTTATGTCTATAAGTGTTTGCTATAAAACACAGTGGCATTTATTCAATGGAAGCAAGGGAAGCTATGCTTCCCTAAAACTAAAAAGGGAAAAAGAAAATAATTGGAAAGTAAAGTTAGGACAAATCATTATAATTAGAAACCTTTCCAGCATGTATACTGAGTTGAGGTGGCATCTGTTCATTCTTAGAGCAAGTAGTTCTTTCTCAGACTGACCGGCCAGCCAGCTGATCTCGCTCGCTCTTTATTCCATAAATGGTTTGTTTCCGGTTCTGTCCGACCCTCATCGAGGAAAGGGAAGCAACGTTTCCCTACATGAGTACTAGCGCATTAGTTTACTGTCGTGATTGGTGTATAATTAACAATTAATACTGTTAAAATCTTATTTATTAGGTTGTTTTTAGCGATATCTCTTATTTCTAGATATCCCCAATTTACAGGAAGTTTAGTTTTATTTTAAGGAATATTTACGCTTGTTTGATCCTCCAAAGGAAGCGGTTTGTTTCTTTTTGTGACAGTAGTAGAATGACGAGTGCGTCAACAAGTGCAGTGGTGGAAGAGGAGGGCTGCTGTCTCAAAATTAATAAGTAATATTTTGAAGTATAGTTTTTCGTTCTTGGTTATTGACCAGAAAAATAAAATAATTGAAACAGGCAGACCCACTCCATCTTCAGGCAACCTATATTAAAAAACTTGATCTTTCAATAGACTACTCAATTTTATGAACGTGTGTAGTAATTATCGGTGTGTTGGATTTGAGGAAAATGATATAGTTGACATTATTTACTGGTGATAATGGTAGGTGCCCAGAAAACTGACTCTGGAATAAAAAAATGAAACAAATAAGTTTGCTTTTGCAACATATCTGTATATATGTAGATCAAGAAGAAAATATGCTTAACGGGACTAGTACTGGAGATGAATCATGGGTACATAGTTATTGCACGATTTATAAGCAGTGGGATCATCCCAGTTTACCTTCATCAAAAAAAAAAATTAAAGTTTATGCCAAAATCAAGGCGGGATGATCTTACAGCGTTTTAGGATTCTCAGGGATTATTACTATCTCATTCCTAGAAACGAGGTGAAACTATTAATGCCGCATTTTATTGTGTATTTCTTTCAAAATTTATGGTTGTAATTTGCAAAAATAAAGGTCCACACCTACCGACAAGAGGAGTACTGCTCCATCACGACAACAAACCTAATACATCTCGATTTACTAAGGGGATAATTGAAGAATTACACTGGGAACTTCTTTAACATCCACCTTAAGGCCCTGACCTATCCATAGCATATTTCCCTTGTTTGGTCCGCTAAAAAATACCTTGGTGGTAAACGTTTCACTTATGATGATTAGGTTGAAAATGAGGTGTAAAAGTAGCTGAGACAAAACCCACAGACTCCTATGAAGACGATTAAGAGGCAATGCTGAAGAGATGGGATAAATGTATCAATATTGATGAATATTATGTCAATAAATAAATGTAAATGTAATATTACGTATTTTATAAGGCTATATTTAAATTACTTTTAAAAAATTGAGACATATTTACTGACTTTCTCTTGTAAGAGGTGGGTGGGGTGAGGATTATTTGTAGGATATATATTCGTATTAGAGTGGAGAAGAAGTAAGAGGTCCTATAAGGAAAACCACTCATGGAAAGCCCATACTAGATTCAAACCTTGACAGTCCCTCACCCACCAACTATAGAGACCTTTTTTAATAATATGTGTCTTCGTGAAGTCATGGTTGAAGTATGGCAAATGTTAAAATGTTCCATTTGAAGCTTATGATGTAAAATGTACCTCAAGCTTAAAAAATTGGTCTTACAATCCCCATGTATGTCTATCGACTTTATGCCATTTGTCTTTCTTCCATATCTCCAGGTTTAACATAGGGTATAAGCAGTGGCGTGGAGTGTCGCCAGAATAGGCAGATATTATAAAACTGTATCTGTGTGCTATGTTTCCCCCCTCCCCCAGTCACCCCAGTATTTATTTGACTAATCATAAATATACACTGATACACACACATCTCCTCAGATGGGAAAGTATTTTTGTACATACCTAGCCTGTTACTGTCGAAAAATTTAATAGGGGCAGTTTAAATTAACTCAGCTTAAACATCTGTTAAACTCCATGATTAGCCATTGTTTCTAAGAGATACTCACATGAAAACAGAATGCTTGAGGATAATTGGTATTCTTCCTTTGGAAACCACTCTGCCAGCAGTGTTTGAAGAGAAGGAAAAAAAACTCCCTGTAAATATAATATTAGTAATTTTTAACTGGTTTATTCCTTATTGTCTCATGATTTAATACACTGGTCAACCAATTTTCTATTTATATCACTCTGAGAGGGATTTCACGTAAAGAAGAGAAAAATTGCAAGTAATAATATCAAACAAAAATTCCTAGAAAATTATATTTTTGTAATAATAATTTCAACAAGTTATTTCTATGAAAGATAATTCATAATAATTATATTTGAATTTTTACCATACTTTTACCTTTACTAAATTTTTATTTAAACTTTATAGAGGTTGATGTACTCTTGTATAGATAGACTTATATGATTTAGCAATAGTCAAGTTAAAACAGTAAAGCTTATGCTTATAGTTGTATGCTGTTAATGCATATTTTGAGATCGTGGAATTTAAATTATTAAGAATGTCTGACAATGATTGTTAATGGTTTAGGCATACAGCTAATAAAGCCTGAGATGTATTACTACATTGGAAGGATTTATGGAAGTAACGTTATACTATACCATATTATAGAAATGTTAGTAACCATATGAATTAGAGTAGATTTAAATTGTTTAACATTGCGAATGGTATGATTTATTAGATTATTTTCATTATGTTACTATCAACCCTAACTTTCTCAATTTTAATTGTATTCAAGCTTAGTTCTTTAATATAAAGTTAGATTTTGACAAATATTGATTTGGACCTCTTTTCCTAGACGTAGATAACTTAATAAAGCGTGTTAAAATTTAAGTTGTTACTCTTCTTGAAGATAAAATTCAATACTATCACCTTGAACACTTGCATATTTAAATATATTATTGGTTGACTTAAAAGTACTATCATATATTTCAAATTGTGTTTACATGATGATAATTCCAAAATATGTAGTCAATAAATCATGTTAAAAACCTTTCTAAACTAAATAAAGATAGTCATAGAAAAATTTTTAAAAACTTCTGAACAATCATAATCGACAAAAGGCAACATGTTTGTCTACCAGGTTTCAAATTTAACAGCGTCCACCCAATATGATAATAAGAGTAATAAATTCCATAATATGGTTCATATAATCTATATACAGACTATTTTAATTGGTGTCAAATATTCTATAAGAATATTCAATAAGAAAAGTTCATATAAACATGGGTGTGAACACAATTAGTTTCTAAGAAAGGAGAAGTTTTATTTTTAAATTTATGAGTAATCAACAGAAGAAGTAACGCAACTAAACAAGACAAAGTTTAACAGAAAAAAAAAGTCTTTAAAAAAAATATGTGTCCTGTTTAGATGTATCCTCTGAGCCTGCGCTCAATGCTTGTCTTACTCCGTTGGATACACCTGGGGTGTTACTTATTGAATCACATCCATTTACGATACGCTCTCTTAAGACCCCAACATCAGTCACAGGAGTTGCGTAAACAATGATATTCAAGTGTCCCCAGAGATAAAAACCAATTGGATTCAAATCTGGGAGTCAAACAGACCATTCACTGGACACCTCACGACCAATCTTGGGGAAAAACCTTTAATAACTCTAAAACTGTGCGTTTCTATACACATGTTTGTATGATATTTTCTTACTGTTTGATCCATTGGAATACACCCTTAAATACTTGATACCAGTTAAAATACACTCTCTACATGCGATTGTTTTATCAAGCTTTGCAAGGGGAAATCAAAGTGCTTATTTGGTTTTAATATTTGTTTGGATATTCTCCACTCACCGCAAATACACCTGTGAGTATCCTGACGACAGCAAAAGCAGCCACATGGTATCTGGCCGCTATTGGGGTCAACAGAGACATAATACCTGCAGCCATAAGTCCTGGCCCCATGATGAACTTGGCTCCATACTTCTCTCCCAATCGTCCCCCTATGATCTGTGTTGTTATATAGCCGTAATAAAAGGCCGACAGGATGAACCCTTGAAGGGTGCTGCTCCACTTGAACTCACCAACCTGAACATAGTTTAGAAAGTTTATACTTTTTACGGAGGTCTCTAAAATTATAGATAATTTGGCAGGTGATATCAGAGCCCATTTTGCTAGCTAGCTAACTTTATGGCGTAAAGGAATATGTATGGCTGTGTGAACCTAAGCTCACCATTAAATATTATCCCAAGACTCTTCCATCCAAACCTTGACAACCAACTTCCTTCAAATCTATTTTAACATTATTTTTACATTGACACTCTGGTCTGCCAAGGTGTCTTATAACTGAAGGCTTCCCGACTAGAAATTTTGTCCATGCTTGTCATCAGCCCTGTACACCACATGACAACCACACCTCAACCTATGTGCCTTCATTATCCTCAATATGTTTTGATATCGTGTGTATACGGACGATTAAGTTCATGTTTTTTTAATCCTTTTTGTCCATCCATCTTCGACCCATCTTACAGCCAACTAGACTGAATATTTGAAACACAGTTCGGTTTGAGACAGAATTAATATGAACGTTTGGCTTTCTGCACCGTTCACAGTGCAAGTTGAATCAGTGCTTTTCATTTTAAGGTTTATTTATCAGCTTTGTATTCTCTTTAATATATTAAAATTGTGAGAATATTTTCAGTACAGCTCTTCGATGCAGTCCTCAGTACATGTTGATAATCGATTCAAAAAGCTTTACCTTTCTAATCAGTGAGCTAATCGTGGAGTATTGCAGGCTATTAAATAATATTATTGCAAGTATTGCATTTTATCAATTCGAGATTTATATTAGATGGTAGTGCCAGGTTTAACTGAGTGAGGTTGAAGTAGAAATAATTAAGGTAAAACAATAATAGACAACTTTAAAGCCAATAAAATAAATAAAATAATATTTGTTTGTTTATTAATAGATATAGGTATCAGAACGATATATATTACAGCATCATTCAGGTAAGACAATCCCTTATAGATTGTCACAACCTTAAAATAAGAATTATTTCTACCATGACAAGGTCATACCCATTTTCAAATTATTCGGATTTAATTATTATCATACGAGTTTATATTTCGATAACCTATTTCTTAGCCATATTAATTTTATAGAACCAAACTTGAATAACAAATCGGGG
The DNA here is from genome assembly GCA_033556935.1 of Timema podura. NCBI lineage: Eukaryota > Metazoa > Arthropoda > Insecta > Phasmatodea > Timematidae > Timema > Timema podura. The sequence goes on from JAVRXN010000012.1 coordinate 41,776,204, forward strand.
CTAAGAGATGAAGAAAATTCTCTTAGGTTCCAGACTATTTAAGTGGGCCACTAGTCATGGCCTTAGAACGTACGGCTACTGAGGGGCATTTATATCTGAGAAGCAGTGGTTTTATTATTACTATTATTGACCAAGCAAAGCGAGTCTCTGTTTTAATTTGACCATTTGTTATTTCATATATCTGTCAATCTATACATTTTTTCGGGGGTTTGTTTCGAGATATCTGCCGAGTGCGTGGACTATTTAATGAAATTTGGCAGGCACACTCTTCAAACATAAGCCAAAAATCCACGTGTATAAATTTTTTACTTTCTCTCTATCTTACAGGTAGAGAAAGTATGGTGATCGTCAAAAAAATCGAACTCGAGATTTTGATGAATCTTGACGTTTCATGACTCCCTGAAACTTAAAAAGAGGTTTTTGAATTTCCGTCTGTCTGTCTGTCTGTCTGTACCTCCAACTAGAGCCTAAACTATTTTACCGATTGAGCTGAAACTTGATATCTAGGATTTTCATAGGGTTGCCCCGAGGGGTTTTTGGAATTGGATATCTACCCCTAAAATTAAGGGTAGTTTACTGAAGGGCAAAGAGAGAAAAAGTCGATTTTCTCAAAATTGGCTCAACAATTTTGATTAAATTTCATTTATGAACATTAATAAATATTACAAACAAAATGGCTACTCTCAATATTTCGGCAAAATGGCTTTAAGGGCTCCGGTCTGATGCGTAAATTAACATTTTTTATAATAGCTCCGAAACTAGTTGAGATATGAAATTACTTAGCATTACAAATATGTATATATATATTATAATACATATATTTTATTCGAAACATATTTTTATAAAATCAATAATTTTCAATCTATACGCAATTATATATATATTTTTAACTTTTTGGACATTAAAGCTTAATTATTGCAAACGTAAATAAATGGTACGGAGCACCGCACAGACTTTCTCTCTCTTTCTATAAACTCCTAAGATTTCTGAACGGAATAATGTACATTGTATCATCACCACTCCACATAAGAACACGCATAAAATAATATACAATGATATAGAATCAATGAGAAAAGAGGCGCATCTTTGTCCACCTAAGAGCATTTCAAACAGTTTAATGTCTTCCACAAGGGTCAACACTTCGTATTAAAATTTCGATTTCTGGTTAAAATTTTAACATTTTATAAGGTGTTGCAGATCTTCAAGTCATCGCATTGATATTTAATTATTCATTTATACATTTTGACCAATAAAAAATGTAAATATTGACTATTGAGTCTAAAATGGAGATAGATCATTGCTATGCAAACATTTCTCCTAAGAGATTTAAGGAAAAATAACATACTTTTTTAGATACTTATATTTAATTACTCTATGGCATTGGAGAATTATTGCGTTAAGACTTAAGTAGTATATGTTTACAACTAAAGCTCACAAAATTGTATTAATATATTTGCAAATATCTCAGAAACTGCTGCTTTTATAAAAATATATGTCAAATAAATTTTTTTTTATTTCTGATAGTCCTACAATTTTGCAATGATAAGTTGTTTAGTTTCTCCAATAGTTGTGGAGATAAGGAAATTAACGCTTCTGTAAAGTACCCTAAAAATCATTTTCATAGGAAAATGAAAATAGCCAGTTTATTTATAATCTTAATCAACGCCTAGATACGAATTTTAATCAAAATCGTTTGAGCAGATTTTGAGAAAACCAAATTTTTCTCTTTTCGCCCTTCAGAAAACTACCCTTAATTTTAAGTTTTTATAGACACACAGACAGACGGAATTGCAAAGACTATTTTTTAGGGTTCGGGGGGTCATGAGACGTCGACATCCATCAACATTTCAGGTTAGTTTTTTTTACGGTCGCAATACTTAAACTTTAATGTCCAAAAAGTTAAAAAAATTCATGTATAATTGCGTATAGATTGAAAGTTATTGATTTTATAAAAATATGTTTCGGATAAAATATCTGTATTATAAATATATATACATATTTGTAATGCTAAGTAATTTCATATCTCAAATAGTTTCGGAGCTATTATAAAAAATGTTAATTTACGCATCAGACCGGAGCCCTTAAAGCGATTTTGCCGAAATATTGAGGGTAGCCATTTTGTTTGGAATATTTATTAATGTTCATAAATGAAATTTAATCAAAATCGTTGGAGCCGATTTTGAGAAAATCGACTTTTTCTCTTTTTGCCCTTCGGTAAACTACCCTTAATTTTAAGTTTTAATAGACACACAGACAGACGGCATTGCAAAGACTATTTTTTAGGGTTCGGGGGGTCATGAGACGTCGAAATCCATCAACATTTCAGGTTAGTTTTTTCTACGATCGCAATACTTAAGCTTTAATGTCCAAAAAGCTAAAAATATATATATAATTGCGTATAGATTAAAAATTATTGATTTTATAAAAATATGTTTCGAATAAAATATTTGTATTATAAATATATATACATATTTGTAATGCTAAGTAATTTCATATCTCAAATAGTTTCGGAGCTATTATAAAAAATGTTAATTTACGCATCAGACCGGAGCCCTTAAAGCGATTTTGCCGAAATATTGAGGGTAGCCATTTTGTTTGGAATATTTATTAATGTTTATAAATGAAATTTAATCAAAATCGTTGGAGCCGATTTTGAGAAAATCGACTTTTTCTCTTTTTGCCCTTCGGTAAACTACCCTTAATTTTAAGTTTTAATAGACACACAGACAGACGGCATTGCAAAGACTATTTTTTAGGGTTCGGGGGGTCATGAGACGTCGAAATCCATCAACATTTCAGGTTAGTTTTTTCTACGATCGCAATACTTAAGCTTTAATGTCCAAAAAGCTAAAAATATATATATAATTGCGTATAGATTAAAAATTATTGATTTTATAAAAATATGTTTCGAATAAAATATCTGTATTATAAATATATATACATATTTGTAATGCTAAGTAATTTCATATCTCAAATAGTTTCGGAGCTATTATAAAAAATGTTAATTTACGCATCAGACCGGAGCCCTTAAAGCGATTTTGCCGAAATATTGAGGGTAGCCATTTTGTTTTGAATATTTATTAATGTTCATAAATGAAATTTAATCAAAATCGTTAGAGCCGATTTTGAGAAAATCGACTTTTTCTGTTTTTTCCCTTCAGTAAACTACCCTTAATTTTAGGGGTAGATGTCCAATTCCAAAAACCCCTCGGGGCAACCCTATGAAAACCCAAGATATCAAGTTTCAGCTCAATCGGTAAAATAGTTTAGGCTCTAGTTGGAGGTACAGACAGACAGACAGACAGACAGACAGACAGACAGACAGACAGACAGACAGACAGACAGACAGACAGACAGACGGAAATTCAAAAACCACTTTTTTGGATTCAGGAAGTCATGAAACGTCAAAATTCATCAAAATCTCGAGTTCGAATTTTTTGACGATCACAATACTTTCTCTACCTGTAAGATAGAGAGAAAGTAAAAAAACTAACCTGAAATGTTGATGGATGTCGACGTCTCATGACCCCCCGAACCCTAAAAAATAGTCTTTGCAATGCCGTCTGTCTGTGTGTCTATTAAAACTTAAAATTAAGGGTAGTTTACTGAAGGGCAAAAAGAGAAAAAGTCGATTTTCTCAAAATCGGCTCTAATGATTTTGATTAAATTTCATTTATAACCATTAATAAATATTCCAAACAAAATGGCTACCCTCAATATTTCGGCAAAATGGCTTTAAGGGCTCCGGTCTGATGCATCAATTAACATTTTTTTAAATAGCTCCGAAACTATTTGAGATATGAAATTACTTAGCATTACAAATATGTATATATATTTATAATACATATATTTTATCCGAAACATATTTTTATAAAATCAATAACTTTCAATCGATACGCAATTATATGAATTTTTTAACTTTTTGGACATTAAAGTTTAAGTATTGCGACCGTAAAAAAAAACTAACCTGAAATGTTGATGGATGTCGACGTCTCATGACCCCCCGAACACGAAAAAATAGTCTTTGCAATGCAGCCTGTCTGTGTGTCTATTAAAACTTAAAATTAAGGGTAGTTTACTGAAGGGCAAAAAGAGAAAAAGTCGATTTTCTCAAAATCGGCTCTAACGATTTTGATTAAATTTCATTTATGAACATAAAATAAATATTCCAAACAAAATGGCTACCCTCAACATTTCGGCAAAATGGCTTAAGGGCTCCGGTCTGATGCATAAATTAACATTTTTTATAATAGCTACTAAACTATTTGAGATATGAAATAACTTAGCATTACAAATATGTATATATATTTATAATACAAATATTTTATCCGAAACATATTTTTATAAAATAAATAACTTTCAATCTATACGCAATTATATGAATTTTTTTAACTTTTTGGACATTAAAGTTTAAGTATTGCGACCGTAAAAAAAAACTAACCTGAAATGTTGATGGATGTCGACGTCTCATGACCCCCCGAACCCTAAAAAATAGTCTTTTCAATGCCGTCTGTCTGTGTGTCTATAAAAACTTAAAATTAAGGGTAGTTTACTGAAGGGCGAAACGAGAAAAATTTGATTTTTTCAAAATCTGCTCAAACGATTTTGACTAAAATTCGTATTTAGTCGTTGATTAATATTATAAATAAACTGGCTATTTTCATTTTCCTATGAAAATGATTTTTAGGGTACTTTAGAGAAGCGTTAATTTCCGTATCTCCACAACTATTGGAGAAACTAAACAACTTATCATTGCAAAATTGTAGGACTATTAGAAATAAAAAACTTTTATTTGACATATAGTTTTATAAAAGCAACAGTTTCTGAGATATTTGCAAATATATTAATACAATTTTGTGACCTTTAGTTGTAAACATATACTACTTAAGTCTTAACGCAATAATTCTCCAATGCCATAGAGTAATTAAATATAAGTAATTATCTAAAAAAAGTATGTTATTTTTCCTTAAAGTTCTTAGGAAAAGTGTTTGTATAACAAGGATATACCTCCATTTTAGACTCAATAATCAATATTTACATTTTTTATTGGTCAAAATGTATAAATGAATAATTAATATCAATGCGATTACTTGAAGATCTGCAACACCTTATAATATGTTTAAAATTTTAACCAGAAATCGAAATTTTAATATGAAGTGTTGACCCTTGTGGAAGACATTAAACTGTTTGAAATGCTCTTAGGTGGACAAAGATGCGTTTCTTTTTCATTGATTCTATTTCATTGTATATTATTTTATGCGTGTTCTAATGTGGAGTGGTGATGATACAATGTACATTATTCCGTTTAGAAATCTTACGAGTTTATAAAAAGAGAGAGAAAGTCTGTGCGGTGTGCCGTACATTTATTTTGTTTTAATATGTGGGGTGCACAGATGTTTGTTTGTTTGGTATTTCGTATGTCTGTCAATCTTACTGTTTTTCATAAGGCTGTTTTACAATAACTGCTGAATTCGTGGACTATTTAACGAAATATGATAGGCACACTCTTCGAGCAAAGGTCTAAAAAGGTATGTATATGATATTAGTTTCAATATTTTGGCCTTTCAAATGTTTGTCTCTTTATTCCTTCATAATTTCCAAATGCATCTACCCATTTTAACGAGATTTGGCAGGGACATTATTTGAGTCAAGTCTAAGCGATGCAGGTATAAGGTTTATCAATCAAGCTATCTTTTTCAATATGGTGACCACTCAAATGGTTTTTTGCTTGGTAACTCATCTGAAGTGATTTAAATTAAGAATTCAAATAATCGAGCGAGTGTCTATTAAGTATTTTTTTAAAGTTCAACATATATTGTAAATCTGACGTCTTTAAACAAGTTTACTATGATTCATTTTTATGAATAAAATGTAATGTAATAATTGGTTCAAATAGAGATCTGAAGACTATAATACAATAAAAACTTGACATAGAATGATTTTTAAATTACCAATAATTTGTTAATTAATGAATAAAAGTCTACTGTTTACATAACTACTACCTATTAAAAAATCATTAGATTTTATAAGAGCATTATTTTGAGAATATAGAACAGAAAAAATGATCAACCTATACCAAGGAAGAAAGTATGAAAAATCCTGTATTTGAATAAGGAATATTCTTTGCTTTATAGCAGGAATTGAATTAAATTGCCACTTACTTAACAATCTAAGACTCTGAACTATTGTTTATTGGAAGAAATTTTACTAGTTCACTCGCATAATAGATGATACAATTCAATTGCCTTATCTATTGGTGGTGAAAATATCAACTATTCAAATATGGTTGTAATAATAAATCTAAATAGGGTGATCGTAACTGAGACCTCTAGCCAAGTGAGACAGTTTTTGTCACTAAGCTACCAAAGCTCATCCTGGTCTCAAGGCCATACGTGAATCAAAGTTCAAGGTGGAGTTTATGATTAATGTGGAGTTCATAAGCTTTTCAGTAGCTCCCATAAAAAGAGTCACGATGGCTTGTGATCGGCATTTTTTGTTTTTATTATAAGTTATATCTTAAGAGGTATCTTGATTAAGTGAAAGAAATCTTTTGTCCTACTAATCTAATGTATTTCTTTATTAATGCATATTGAGATAAGTTTGTGTGCCTCCCCGATGGGTTGAACCAAACTCGATGTTAGTTTTTAAAAAAAACCTTCATTTGTATCTCAAATATCGACTAATTAAATGTTTTTTAAAATGTCTAATATTTTTAATTTAATTAGATATAGTGAGAATCTGACACCTTAGCTCAGTCAGTAGTGTGTCTGTTTACTGAGCTAAGGGTACGGGGTTCGATTCCCAGCATAGCCAAAAAATGTATATTTGGTGAAATGTGGGTTTACCCTTTCGTAGTGACCAGACCAGATGTTTCGCCTATCCTAGCCTTAGGTTAGAGCTACTCTAGGCCTAGTAAGCTGGTAGTGGAAAAATATATTGCTTGAATAAAAAGATAATTCTGAACAAAGTTTGGAAACAGTAATCGATGTAAAGTAAAATAAATAGTGAGATATATACTTATCAAATAAGTTAATTTTAAATTTCATAAGATAATATGCATTTGCTAATTAACATTTAATTAAATTACCTGTGTACTTGAACTGTTTGAGAGAGTCTCAGTAATCGGGCATGTGTCAGTGGTCCTTTCATTGGTTGAGTTATTGTCAGAAATGATTAAAGATGTTGGTCTCACCATGGCTACTATTGCTACGGACATACTGGCTTTTATGAGGAACTGTATAATGATCCCCAAAGATACCATTATGGCAATAATATACCTTTTCTGTAGGCATCTCAACCTTGAAGAACTACCTGATTAACAAAAATTAATATGTAATTATATCAAATAGAAATTTTATTTTAACAATATTTATCACATACAAAATTAAATAACAGCACACCGTTATTAAAAGTTACACTATATTTATAAATGTTTAGACCTATTTGATGATTAACGTTTTTGTTGTGAATGGGAATTGCTTACAAATTATAATCTATGATAGCAGTCAATTATTGATGATCCCTATACAATATTAATATATTGATTAGTAAAATGTTAATGTTATAGACTATAAATTTTATCCTTCAAACTACTTAAACCAATCCATTGAGGGGCTTATGTGTTCATTAAAAAAGTCAGTGAAACAGTTGACATTATATTTTTTAATTTATCAGACTGGGTTTTACATAAAATAGTTCTACTTAGACCAAAATTATTATATTATTTCCATACCATATCTTATATTTCTGTTTAGTTTTAACATAATAATATGTATTTATATTCATAATTATTATTATATTAAAGGTTACTGCATAAATGGTTATTTATATGTTTTTATCAATAACTATCTTAATATTTTTTTAACTAATAGCATTTTTATTACTAGAAATGTATAAAATACTAGTAGCTTTGAGCTAATATTATTACATTTATATTTAAAATAAATTTGTTGATATTCAAATAATTTTATTAATTTTAATCTATATTTCATGTTTAAATTTTTTCTAGCTTTTTTACATTCTAAACAGGTTTAAATAAGTTTTATTTTACTCCATAGTATCTGAAATTGATTATGTGCAAATAATTTTTCTCTAGCCAACTTAAAATAAAATTAAATTCCATTTGGTATTCTTAAAAAATAGTTAAATACAAAGTTACTCTGACCTCATACAAAATTATATCAGTTTGCCTACTAAATTTAGGATGAGGGTTTTTATTATAAACAATATATGGGACTGCTTCCATTTACTTTGTTGCAGGCTTTCTCTGAAAACTGGTTTTTGAATTGGTCCTGGAATTATTTCAGAAAATAATAATGTCAGTTTTAAATATTAATGTAAAGTTTTATGGATGAATCTTAATTTTAAAAAGTATTACATGAATTTCATCAGGAATTATAATTTCAATATAGTGAAAGACTAATAAAGTAGAATAAAAATGGTTTAATAAAATTTTAAAAGTTCACTTACAGATATTATTGTTGCTTATTTTTATTGAATAGTTCAATAATTGCTTTACATTTTTAAATTAAAAAGTTTTACAGAACTTTGGAGAAATTTCACACAAATAGTATATTTAATTATCTAGAAAGTTTCATCCAAAATATTTATTTAAATAATAACTTTAATTGATATTCTCTATATCAAATGAAAAATCACAATTCAAACCACATATATGGGGTATATCTCTCCTATAAATCTTAACAAAACAATACTCTTTTTAATCAATATTTTCAAAACTTTATAAAAATATACTTGCCCATTTGACTTCTTACCTCTATTTCCATTTGGGTCGTTCATGGTTCTATCAAAGTACTACTTGCCTTTGTCAAAATGTATGCAATATGTCTTTTTCTGTAATATACAAATTAGTTTATTAATGAATTCATTAGCAGGAGCAGCTCTATAAATGCATAACAATGACATTTGTGTTTATGTTATCTTCATTTTTTAGAAATACCTCATTATATCTTGGCAATTAATTATTAAACTATACATTTTTCTGAAATTAACGATTAGATATATTGTTAAAGTAGCGTATTTGCATTTGATAGTATAATCATTTCCATTAAGATAATTTAACTTCTAATTTATAAAAATAATGTATCGATTTTAATAATTAATAACACTTATTTTTCAAAATACATTATTAAATATATATACAGATCAAAATTTTATATATTTTTTATTTGGGACACTAGACAAAATATGCTAAATTGGTAGTTTAGTACAACCTGTCACCGAAAACACAGCTATTTAAATTAGTAATAATAGTAAAGTTTAATTAAAACATCCAATTTAAGTGTATTTATTTATTAGAAAATATTTAAAATAATTTATTATTTATTTTGGTAAAATTTGGAATATGTATTCTAAGACATTTTATATCCCAATCTTATAATTTTATTGCAAATATATATATATATATAAATATATATATATATATAAGATTTTTACTTTGGTTATATATATGTTTAGGCCTCTCTATATATATATATATATATATATATAAAATAGGATTTTTATTTTTGTTATATATATATATAACAAAAATAAAAATCCTATTTTATATCTTATTTTAATATATTGTGTGTATATATATATATATATAACAAAAATAAAAATCCTATTTTATATCTTATTTTAATATTTTTTGTGTGTATATATATACACGCTATATACATATATACGCTATATATATATATATATATATATATATATATATATATAGAGCGAAAATAGAAATCTAATTACTAAAAAAGTTGAGCACTAACTTTTTACTTTATGATATTTTTAGAGAATTCCACACATCACAAGAAAAATACTACTTTATACGACAATTATATACTCATCAGTTTTTTAAATAAATATTAAATAAAATATATTGTCCATATAACAAAGTAATTTTTGTTTATAAAATATATTAACCTGGACATATTTTAAATACATTAATTATGTTATAGCTTTGTTTTGTATAGTATAGTTGAGGGATGGTAGATATGGGGATGCCTGCCCCTTCGTTGGGGCCTTCGCCCATCTGGGGACTATTAGATCCAGTGTGCTGTGTGACAAACAGTGGTACAGGGTACCGGGATCGTAATATACCTGGGGTGAACCAACTAGTAGGATAAGTAAAGAAATGGACAAATAGGACATTTAGATTTAGGTGCTTATTCCAAACTTATTATTTTATTTAAAAAGAAAAAACTAAATTCTTTAATGTCAATTCAAGATGTAGATCTAGGTACTGAGATGCATGCTAGAAACCGGGATTGATGGTGTAAATAAATATATAAACAAATAGTAGAATTGTCATCATAAGAAAAACCACTTGTTATTAGAACAATTATTTTGTCACCTTTCAAATGTCTAACACGATAGAGATGGTATTTTATTTTAATAGTTCGCTCAATACTGAGGCTATTAACGAATATAAGGGGCTATAATTGAGAGCATTATTTACTCAAAATGAACATGAATTTACTTGAACATGTGATAAACCACGTATGAAAATACATTCCAGGGCACTTAACCGAGATTTTAGCTTTGACTTTTTCATCACTTTAAAACAAGTCAGTTTTGAACTTGATGGCATGTGCCTCATTCATTATTTGACCACCAATGTAGCCGAAGATTATTGGATGAAGAGGAGTGGGAACAATTTATGGGAGAGATTAGTGGATTGGATACCATCAATTCATCTAGAAGGAATTGTACACAGGTGAATTGGACACCGTCGATTTGACTAGAAAGAATTGTACACAGGTAATTGGACATTATCGATTTGACTAGAAGAAATTTTAAACAGGTGAATTGGACACCATCGATTGACTAGAAGGAATTTTAAACAGTGGATTGGGCAACGTTGATTCGAGTTGGGCACCTTTGATTCAATTAGAAGGAATTTTAAACACATAAATTGGGCACCATTGATTCAACTAGAATAAACTATAAGCAGGTGAATTGGGCAACGTAAATTAACCTAGAAAGAATTTAAACAGGTGATTTGGGCAACTTTGAATCAACTAGAATAAATTATAAACATGTAAATCGCGCACCGTCGATTTGACTAGAAGTAATTTTAAACAGATGAATTGGTCTTTTCAGATTGGAGTATTAATTGGAAATGAAAAGGGAGCATGGCTTATGCTATGCTATGTTTGTTTAGCCTAGGTTAGTAGGTATATTAGGAGGTAAATCGTACAGCATGGTAGCAGTATCTAATCTACCATGGGATGGAAATATTGACGGTAGCCTAGTATAAAATGTCAGAATTCAATTCATGTTCGTGTGTAATGGGTTTAATTTTTCCAACACTAAAATCTCTCACCTCTTTTAGTTGAAGTATTTTATTTTTACACAAATTCATTCAACCTGTTTACTTAAATGTTTGTGAGGACGTTGCTCATTTTGAAGTCACGGCCGGTCAAGATAGGATTTTACGTGTTAATGAATTACTTTTTACTCGGATATTTTTAAAGATATAACGTTAAAACCCAAAACCATAAACTCTTAAAATAATTAAAAATAGTCTACAATGTTAAGAAAATATATTATTTTTGTATTAAAGTACTTTTTGTGTAAACATATTTTTTATAAATAATCTACAATTTAGGCTATTTGGCTTGGTCACAAAATGTCCTGTAGCAGTCTTTCTGACAGGATGTAGATGAAAGAAGTCCGTGGTAGCATATGTCTATCTATAATAGGAAATAAGAAACAGGTAAAATTAAAAAGCAAGTCAATGTTTTCAAAGAGAAAAGATTAAATTTACTGTGTACACTCGTCAGAGGAAGAGGGAAAGGGTTATTTGCCCATAGACAAGTGCCCACTCAGGGCAAGCTTCTCTTTTTATTCCCTCTCTTTTTATTTCTTACATTGGTGTTTAAGTGTGATAATGCTTAGAATGCTGAGGTGCGTCAAGTTAAAATGCAACCCACTTCCCAAAATAGCTTCTAAATCTCCAAGTAGGTGACGACGTTAAACACACACACACACACACACACACACACACACACACACACACACACACACACTGGTAATAAAAGTAAGAAATAGTAAAATTCTTAAACAATATCAATTTGTTCATACACTTCTGACGCTAGCACGGCTTTTCAGGTGATAAAACCAATACAAAACATAATTTTTATGAAATGTATTTACAAATATAAACTATATTTATTCAAAGTACATGAAAAATTCAAATTGAATAAACCTTTTAACATTATTTCATGGAATCAAATTCTAATACAGTGATTTATAGTTTGAAATACAAAGCAGAAAAATAAGACTTTTTATGAGTATAGTTCTCGATTCTTTGATACCCTTTGATCACAGATAATTATAAATTCATAAATTTTTTTTAACTTTTAGACGCCTTCTTAACGTTAATATGTTGAGTATAATATATTCTTTAAATATATATTAAATTTAGCTTCATACATATTGTGGCTAATAATGTTAGCACAGTGAAATGTAGAAAAGTCAATAAATATTAAATAAGTAAATCTCTTAACAATATCAAAAGCTATTTTCTTAGAAACTTGTATAAACAGAAAGACACAGAAATATATCAATTACATCCTATTTAATAATAAAACTACTATAAATTATGGAAGTAAGCGAGTGCTTGACCATTTTAATGTATCATACACGACCAGCGAAGCTCACAAGACACAAAGCCAGACTAGTTACAAATACAATGCTTAGCCTGGATAGCTTAGTGATAGAGCATTGGTGTGCTAAGTCAAGGTTCCCTGGTTCTATTCCCATATCCACGTGTAAATTATCAAACATTTACGAATATTATATATTGTTGGCTCCCATATTTTCACGGCGCACGATAATTACCCGTGACAACAACACTACTGTGGCAAGATGGTAAGTAAATATACATTCCCTGAATGAACCCCGATCGTTAAGTGGCTGGAATCATGGAGGACTTGGTGGCGCGTGAGAGTTATAAATATAGTGGCTTACAAAGGGAAGCACTAAATTAAGAACATTTATTGATGGAGTGTCTAAGCTATTATACCAGTCATTGAACAGTACATGAAGTCCTATGACTCTGGTAGCTTCGCGTTAATGATGGACTTTGCGATTGCCAAAGATTTCACCTTCAATCCCATGTGGCACTTTCCACACTCGGTAAAAACCACGTGACCACGGTTTAACTTTATAAGGTCAACTTTTTGATTGTTGTTAACTTACTCTTTCTTCATTCAATTCAGCATGATTTCTCTTCGTCTGAGGTGAAGCCACGTCCCTAATGTTTAGACAATTAATCACATAACAAAGTTTTACTAGTAACTACTTGAGACTCGCTAACAAGGTAATTTCATCAAAAGAGAAAGGTATATCAGTCGCACAATAGTCACTCATCAAAAGGATATAATAGTAATAATACCGTGCTATCAGGAGGAGACATTAATTGGCTTTCAAGGAAATGTGCAAGCGTGGTTAAATATTTTGCCATAACTAATCTCGATATAGCACAAAGTCAAGAAAGATTACATTATTATATAAATTTTAAAAAGAGAAACTTGTTATTTTGTGATAAAGCGCTGCAGTCAATTAGCTGAACAAACTATAATAATTACAGTAAGTTTGAAACATGAAATAAAATAAATGTAAAAGTTAAAACTACACGTACTATAGATAAGTTATAAAAAAATGAAATATTAAAATTGGAGGCAAATAAGAAATTAAAACAACACATGAAATATTAGTAGGGCACCAAAATCTTAAACATTTTATGTCATTTAAGAGGTTACCTAGAATTTGATTAAATCCAATTGAATGTTATTATTATTATTATTATTATTATTTTTATTTAGCACTGCGTCTTACTACCGTTCGGTTATACGCTTAAGTACTAATTACGCTAATAGATTAGGAATTGGGAAGGTTGAATACAGGAAGTGAACCCGCATTTGCGTGGAGGGAGAGTGGAAAACCATTTAGGAAACCCCCCCCCCCCAGTTCACCCGATCGAGATTCGAACCTCGATCTCCCCATCCTCGCAGTCGGCTCAACACGACTAGCGCGTTAGTCAACTACGCCACCGAGGCGAGTTCAATTGAATGAATTGATATTTATTCATAGTATACGTTGATATATTCTAAAAATGCAATTGATTAATTTGTTAAATGATTTGATTAGCATTAATATCAAGCTATTTATAGAGAGTCATTTAGTACAATTTATGAAGATTATTATAGATTATAAATTGTAGTCAATTGAAGAAGATATAACTTAATAAATATTTTAATGATAAAAATAAATATTTTTATCTGACACTAGTTAGGTCCTTCTCCTTATTTTTTGTAGCTGACTACATTGTCAACCAGATTCGCGGGGAGATGTTTCAATTGACATGAGATCATCTTCAGGCCTAGGTTTTGATGAAGGTATTAATCAATCAGATACATAATGTATTCTAAATTACATATTTCTTGACTTTATACTTGTAAAACTCCTTACTAAAATGAATTCTTTATTAAAATTAATAATTATCATTACTAAAAGTAATGTCCTCTTAAAATATATTAACAGTTTACACAATAACTCAAATATTTGATACATACCACGTCTTACTACCCATTTGGACTATTAAAAAATTACAAATGGAGTAGATATGGGGAAAGTAGAATTCCAAGATAATGTACCGATATTTATATGTAGCCTAAGTAGAGTGAAACACAATAAGGGAAAAAAAACCTTCTACAATCATTTGGTTCAATTCAACCCATTCTAATTTTACCTTGCTTGCATTTGTTTGCATAGTAATTACTCGCCTCAGTGGTCGCATGGTCTAAGATGTCTCTTTTGCAATAGATCATATTGCTGATGACGGGGTATGAAACTCGATCATCTACACCGAGTGCGGTTTTTCACTATATTGTTCTTTCTTCCTACATCCAAATGTGATTAAACTTCCTTAAAATTCAACCTTCCTATTTCAAAATGTCATATTACTTTAGGAGTACTGAATTAAATTTAGGATTACTATCTAATGTATTTGCATTTTAAAACTTTTAAATTAATTTATAAAAATTTAATCAATTAAATTAACTTAAATGTATGTGTAAATATTTTAGAAGTACTGAATAAAATTTGTGAGTACGATCTAAAGTATTTACTTTTAAAAACTTTTAAAAATAATGTATAAGAATTTAAATCAATTACTATCGTAGCAAGCATATATGTAGTTAACACACATGACTTACATAACCTCCTTTAGTGCCATCCTTAACTCCTACGTAAGAAATACCCAACATATCCATTTAGATTATGAAAAGATTGCCAGTGTTCTAATTTAATGTGTTTGATAAAAAAAAATAGAAGGAATATAGTTCAATTGGTACAGGATAGAGTTTTATCCCAGAGAGTTTATTCTTTCAAACATAGCATTTTAATATGCATTATCTTTTAACCTACACCACGTAAGCTACGTTTCGTAGTATAATTGTTCTTGTTAATAGTCATCTATTCGGTCAAAATAATTATTAATTGTGGTGTTATTAGCTAAATCATCACTACTTCTGTCTAGTAACCCTATATAACTTTTTATGTTTAATTATAATACCTGGATCCTAATACCTTCTTTAGATTCCACAGATCATTGATGGATTAAGAAATTCTCTCGTCTTTCTTCCTTGTGAAGATTTCTCTTCAACTTGTTTATGCAGCTTCAATTTTCCCCTTTTTGTGATCACGTGCTTTGGTCTGGATAATTTTATTGAAGGCAATCAAGTTGTCATTAATGAAGATGTGTTTATTTTCCCCTGATATGTTTATTTAATTAGTGAAGGTTCTAAGTTTGATCTTATTTTGCTTCATTAGATCATGTTTCTTTTCTATTCGCACGACACTATACATCGGGAGCAAATGGGCACGTATTATAGAAACTTATTTTCTATCAGTCGCGAGAATGTCGCTATCTGATGAGGACCTTGTTGTTGGATGTACTCGAAAACTCGTAAAAAAGGCTCGGAAACCACTTTTGGTTCATCCAGATTATAAAAAAAAAATTAAAAAAAAGGTGGTTCAAAATTGTAAGTGATTTCAGGAACCCTGTTAAGTTTAAACAAACGTATAAAATGAGTAGGGGAAACTTTCGAAGAGCTTGAACGACTCTTAGTTTCAACTTTCAAGAAGAAGAATACAAACTACCATGAAGCATTCACATAGAAGTGAAAACTTTCAGAAAAAACGTGAAAAGGTTGAAACTTAAGCTTGCATAAATGAAAATAAAACCCTGATTACAGCTCCACAAGTGCACGCTGCACCGACTAACAGGCAACTTATAACCTGGCGACCAACAGGCAACTTATAACCTGGCAATCAACAGGCAACTTATAGCCTGGCGGACTAACAGGCAACTTATAACCTGACGACCAAAATGTTTGATATCCTTACGATGTATCGCCCAGCGCTAAAGTCGCAGTCTCCTCGGTAGACGAGTGAAGCATTGTTTAAATGGAAAAGTTGCTCAGGTGATTTGTTGCTTCATCGTGAGTGATTAATTACGTGGTTTTGGTCTCCTCATTGTACGAAGGGCCTTAAATCATTATCTTTGGTCACACATCCTAGCAAAACCCCTATTTGTTTTGTTATTTTAACGCAAATGTCTTCATCTTTCTCTGGTACTCAGCGTATTTATAAATCTTTGTTTTTACTGCAACTTTGTTAATTAATTTTGTCGTGTATATAAATTATGAAATCGCCTTGTCTCTTAGTTTTATAATTCAAAATGTTGTTATTTTAAGGAAAATTCTTTAGGTCATCAAACAATGTTGCTAGTGGTCTTCAGATTAATTGTTCTCAATTTAGTCACACTTGCCTGTGTTCTAATATTTTATGTTATGGATGTAACTGACGTAAAGAGAGTATACAAGGATATGGAAGTGAGGAGAGATTTAGTGAGCATGGATTAAGTATGGAGTTGTTGTTTGAGCCATACGAACAGTTTCTTGCCTATCCTGTAAGGGGACGGCTTAATTATGTATATATGTATCCATGTATATATGTATGTATGCATGTATGTACGTATGTATGTATGCATGTATGCACGTATGTATTTATGCATGTATGCAGTATGTATGTATGCATGTATGCATGTATGCATGTATGTATGTATGTATGCATGTATGCATGTATGCATGTATGTATGTATGCATGTATGCATGTATGCATGTATGCATGTATGCACGTATGCATATATGCACTATGCACGTACGTATGTATTTAGGTATGTAATGTAATGTAATGTAATGTAATGTATGGTATGTTGTATGGTATGTAGTATGGTATGTAGTATGGTATGTAGTATGGTATGTAGTATGGTATGTAGTATGGTATGTAGTATGGTATGTAGTATGGTATGTAGTATGGTATGTAGTATGGTATGTATGTATGGTATGTATGTATGGTATGTATGTATGGTAGGTATGTATGGTAGGTAGGTATGTATGGTAGGTAGGTATGTATGGTAGGTAGGTATGTATGGTTGGTAGGTAGGTATGGTAGGTAGGTATGTATGGTAGGTAGGTATGTATGGTAGGTAGGTAGGCATGGTAGGTAGGTAGGCATGGTAGGTATGTATGGTAGGTAGGTAGGTAGGTAGGTAGGTAGGTAGGTAGGTAGGTAGGTAGGTATGTAGGTATGTTATATTTAAAAAATAAAATGGGACCAAACAATTTTTGAAAACACAGAGTAAAATAAATACTACTAGCCTACTTTACTATTTTGACTATAAAATATTTAAAATATTTCTCACCAATCTAGAAAAACTATCCCGAAAATGAATAATAACTTTATAAAGGTACTAGCTTAAATATTTACCATAATCGTGACACCGATTTAGTGAAACAGCACATTTCATGAATGTACTAAAATGTCTACCGATTCCATGGTTTGGCCTCTTCTTTTGAACATTTCATAAACTAGGCTTGAACATTTGCTCATTTAATGAACTGTAAATTATGGTCCTATTACTATAATGATTTTGATAATTTATAATATTCATATTTACTCAGTTAAATGACGTGTAACCATTCGTAAATAATAGGTGGCAATGCCTTTATATCATTGATTTGAAAACATGCGTAAAATTCCTTCCACAACATATGTATCGTAAAAACTATCCCACCTAGCCCTTCACTCATCAATGGATATACCTTATGATTAATTTATTATTTAAAATTGTATATTGATTGTTAAGTTTTGCTAAGTTGAGATAAATTATGTTAAAATATCTACCATCTATTGCCCACTTACCACGGCAAACAGGAATTTTTTTTAAATTTTCAACAGCACACTTTAACAATAATATAAAAACTCATCACACTAATATTTTTTTTTTCAAACAAACGTTAAAACAGGCATATCTTTCTTAAACCAACTAGTCATTTTATGGACTAGGCAGAAACAAACATTTCATGAATCATACGAATTTTTGCTCTCTCCCTGAAATGGACAAAAGAGTAGCCTATTCACGAAACAGCAGAAAATTGCCCAATTCATGAATTGTTAACACACTTTTATGATGTAGTATATATAACATCCCTTGACCTTAACCATTTAATTTATTTCAGATCTTTTGCCTATATTTACAAATTTTTTTTGACAGATGAGTTTATACATCTAACATAGTTATCATTAACCATACAATGTATCTAGTATTCTCTCTTGAAATTTTCAAATATTTTAGTATTAATTCAACAACAAAAAATCAATAATATATTCAAAAATATTGATGGGTGTTTATTGATAATTAATTTATCATTCAAGTTAAGTAATTTAAAATATTAATACCCGTATCTCTTCTTTGATAGTGAAATTGTACCCCCAATTCACAACTATCATGTGTCAAATGTTTGGAATGTGTTCCATACTCATTTTCTTCTTTCTTTCTAATCTCCTTACTTCTTTTGATCTCTCTTCGTCTCTTTCTTGTTTGTTCCATTCTTGTTCCTCAGTAGAGCCAAAAATCATGAAGATCACGAATGGACTATGATGACACCCATGGCTATGTAGAACACTTTATTCCATTGCTTGGTGCTTTGCTAAAGAAGTAAAGAAATATCTAAGTAAATTAGGTACTTATGAACTAAAAACAAGCTCTAGTTTAGTTTAGGAACCCAATATATTAATTACCTGATTTTTTTATTAAATAATAATATAAAAACCTTTGATTGGCAAAGTTTAAAAAAAAATTGTGAGTAGAATATTGGTATTTAACACTTTAAATATTGAATTAAATATGTTATTCTATCTATACTACTGTAACTAAACAGCTTGTTTTAATTGCTTTAAATTGTATAGTCTTAACTATTACCATTTATAAATTAATAGGCATCATTAAATAAAAAACTTTTATTCAAAAATTAATTTTGAATTTGAATTTGTATATATGATAATGACATTTATATTTTAAAATTCCTTATCAAAAGACCATTAAAATATTACATATGCTATATTTAATATAAATATATATATGTATACATACGTTTTAACATATCATTGCTATAAAATTTGGTAAAATATGGATAATATAGCGAAATACCTTTACATTGGAAACTATTTAGGCAATATAACTACAAAATATAATAATAAGTTTTATTCTGGTTCCAATTACCTCTCCGTCGGTTAACAAACCAGCGACTTGAGCAGAGAATATTCCCATAGAGTTGACAATCGTAAGCCCAATTCCTGAGATAGAGCCAGCGTAGTTGATACCGAGGTCCAATGAGTTCATGAAACTGCCACCATAATACGACCCATAAAGAAACTGGGTTGTAACTAAAAGCGCCACTACGGCGGCCGTGTTACATCCAACCAGCGTTACGAGAAGAAGACAGATGGAAGGTCCAATACAACCTTGATACAGGAATACAATGTAATAATTGAAGTATTCATAACTTAGATTCTAAAAAAAAAGGACGGAAGATAAAAAAATGCATCAGATGTTTGTTTATTCAAGTGCTTTTATTCTAATTAAAATTTAACTATAATATGATTTACTTATTATACTTCTATAAAGCCACATGTCTGACTCACTCACTAACATTAATGTTTACCCACTTCCAGATGAGCTAGAAACTTGAAATTTGGCTAACTTATAGCTTCTAGCCTATAAGCGACGGAAAAGTTCCAAAAAATTAAAAAATTTAATTTTTAACCCCCGAAAAAAATTCAAAATATCGGAGCAACTTTAATGTCAGTGCGGACCTTTCTTTGGAGGTCTCTTGTGGCTAAACGGTAAGACTTATCAAAAATCTGTTCTGGAATTACATAAGTTTAGATCCACTTACAGAGAAAACTCACTGGGGGTTTGGGGGCGTAGTCCCCAAAAAGCAAAGCGAGTATTTAACATATTGTTTAAACTAAAGTGATTTGGTGGCGTCAATCTTGCAGAAGAAAATAATGTCAATTACGGTGAGATCTCTGTTCGGTTCCCTGTCAGATACTGAGGGTGGTTTTCCCTAAATAGTTTATAATTCTTCCTACACCCAAATATGACTACACTTTCTCTGATTCAACCTTAATCATCCATTAACATAATAGCGTAATAAGTAGATATGTGTAAAACCCAAACGGGCAGTAAAACTGGGTGATTTATGTATCTATTTAAAAAAATCCTTTTTAATTCTCTTAACATAGAGATGAAACAGTGATTAACTTTGAACCAAGTAATAACAGCTTGAATGAGAGGTTTCTTTTTCACAACGCAATTTTATTTTATTCTCTTCTTAAGATCAATACTAACGCATTTTGTTTTAATTAATTTCCTCACCCATAGCCATATAGATTATGTCATTTATATATTTACAAGTCCAGCGCACTCAACTTAGAATCTAGTGAGTCTTTATAATTAGCTATAACATCTTATATTGATTATTGTAGTCGTTATAGTCGTTAGTTTAGGTTTAACCCTTCCAAGGAACAATCAATGATCGAGTAAATGGACATTGTGCATCCTTAGAACTAAACCAGTTTAAAACTAATGTACTCTACTAATATGTCGATTTATAAATGGCAAGCTTAATAATTAATAAAAATAAAATATATTGCATTCAAATTTGCATTTAAATATTTTTTCGAGATAGTCTAGGGTTGAAACTAGTTTTAGTCTATTTATTTCATGTTTTCAATTAATTAATATTTCCCCATAACGTTTGAGCTATAAAAATTTATTATGACAAAAAATAACATAAAAATGTCCATGAAAACAACATCCAATAATTTATACAGTATTTAAAGAAAAAGATTCAACATAGTTGAATTAAAATGAATACAATATATTTTACATAACCATATATTTAAAACTTACATATCCCATTGAATATTCTGTAGGCCATTATTCGAGTTAAATATTCTTTTTTTTGTAGCCACTGAGAAATAAATCCACAGCTAACACAGCTTATCCAAGCAAATATATATGGCAGCGATGAAATTAAACCACTCTGAAACAAATATTATTAATTTGGTTGGTTGAAAATAAATAAGTTGGTCATTTTTATTTTCTCTATTTATTAATCACTATGCATTACATAGCTATGTAAATACGTTCCCTGTAAAGTTACGTAAAATAATAATATATATAAAATGTTAATTTGTTTGGGTTAATATTCAAGCATTATAATAATGAAAACATAAATTGATTTCTATAAAAAAAGTTTGCTCTAAATATTTCGTTTTATCTGAATAATTCATCATCTCATAATATTCATTAATTCATTAACATGGTGATGCATTTACCAACCTGGTCAAAAAAGTTTAGGTAAAAAAAAAAAAAACATAACTCTCAAATAACAAGTAAATCTCTTTAAAGAATGTATATATATTATATACATTCTTTATTCTTCTTTATTTATATTATATACATTATTGTCCTATTCTAGAAGATTACTTACCCCTTGCACGTCAAAATGGAGGTACATTTTTTGAATAAGTTGGCAGCTCTGACATAAAGGTGTACGTGACGTAGGCCCCACCAGACTGAACGGATATGGCAGCCCAAACAGGGGGGGATGTAAGATTGCTTTCCATGGGACTGGCTTTAGTGTCTGAAAACATTTTCAATATTACCCTTGTATACATATACAGAGAAATGGCATTGTAATCAAAATGGTGTACACTACACCTTTGTAATAGGCGTTTGTCACAAAGGAAGTAGTCCAGGAATCCTCTCTGCCTTCATTTGGCCACCATTGCTAGCTAAGGATAGTAAAACTAGAAGATGTCCCCAGACTGAATGCCAACAGAGGTTATAACATGTCAAACCCTTTTCCCCCTGTCAACATTCATAAACCAACTGTCAAACCTCATAATACTAGAAACGTCGAAAAACCTAAAAATAGTCATTTCTAGGGGTTTTGATAAGTAATCAATCCAAAATCATCAAAATCCTACAATATGCCCTTAAATGAGAATTTTACTGATTTGGAACACTTAGGCCCGGTGCCCACGTGCTACGTGCGTCATCTTTGCAGTCGCGTCCTGTGACGCTGCGTCACCGCTAAAAGTATTTCACACAAGCGACCTGTGTCTGGTGATGCTAAGTCGACGCCACGTCACAGCACCCGGAGCAGTGCACACTAGCGACTTGCATCTATTTAGACGAAACTCTCGGCCTCAGTCGTTATGAAGCCATGACCGTGATAAGTACACTCCGGGAGCGGGAAAAAATAGGCAAACTTATCTTTGCTGTACACAACTCTAATACCCTAACATTAACTTTTAAGTCATCTTAATGATATCTGTAACAATAATGTATAGGCATTATGTCTAACAATGAGGTTTCTACTCATTATTTTATAGGTTAGCAGTGGTTATGACATCTTTCAAGATTTTATAAATTGTTATTGTGAAAATAAATTGTAGGTAGTAATGAATCTAATTTTAATACACTTTTACTATAATTTCCGGATAATCCGCGTAATCCAGATGACATATGGTCCCAGTTAGTCACTATGAATGAAGTTTCACTGTATATAAAGAAAAAATGTTTCAATTCATAAAAACTAT
Organism: Timema podura; assembly: GCA_033556935.1. Taxonomy (NCBI): domain Eukaryota; kingdom Metazoa; phylum Arthropoda; class Insecta; order Phasmatodea; family Timematidae; genus Timema; species Timema podura. Next base: position 41,799,235 of record JAVRXN010000012.1, read on the forward strand.
TGGGAAAAAATTAGATAGAACTCACTAAATTCGCATTATGGCTTCCATTTCATCAGTATTTGGATATATCGTCTTTCATATCTCCATCCATGCTTCTTGTGTTTTATTTCTGTTGTGGTATTCTTTAGGGATGACTTCTAAATGACAGTTACATCCCACACCTCATTGATTAAAAGTTATCTATTTCATCTTCCATTCTGACTGTGCACTGATTACCGTCACAACTACGCCGCTGTTTGCGTGCACTGCTCTATGTCTTACAGGTACTGACAGAACGCTGAATGGTAGCGTCACCACCCGATTTGCAAAAACTCGCGTCACTATTTTTTACACAACAATGACGCCAACTTTACGCCAGACGTCACGTCCCGTGTGAGCTCCATCATTCGAATCAAATTAATGCTGAGATGCAGCATCACATGACGCGACTGCAAAGATGACGCAAGTCACTCGTGGGCACAGGGCCTAGTAACCTACCCACAGGCAGCTCTCATCCCCCATCCCCTCCCATGCCCCAACCTTATACATGTGCCAGAGAGACATGTTTGCCCCCTCAACCCCTACAGCATAAGTCTAGAACCATGTCATCGCCTTCCTACAACCCAACAGCATAACCATGTAAACCTTCATCACTCCTTTTCAGTACCTCTGACATGTGGACGACGTCTTACCAACGTCCTGGCGAAATGTGGTCGACGAATTGCCAACGTCCTGACGAAATGTGGTTGACGTCTTGCAACGTCCTGACGACATGTGGCTTAGATATTGCAAAAATCTGCCAACATGTGGTCGACGGTCTTGACAGTCACCTAACGGCATGTTGACAGCGTATTTCCAACGTCCTGACTTCATGTGATCAATGACTTGACATAGAACTAGCTCTAGAGAAAACGATGGGTGACGAGTTGGGGTTGAAAGTTCATGGCTTGAGATGTGCTAAGCCTCGTGGTCCTGCCCTAGCTCGGATGAGATAAGAGGTTTTCACCCCTACCTGAAGTATGTGCCCTGACTGGTGATCCTGGAAGAGTGCATTCTCATGGCAGTCCCCTGTAAACGTCCGGAGGGTTTTACTTTGTGCCAGTGATGTAACGAGCTGTCCCTCCCCCCCACCACTTTCTATCGGGCGCACAGTTGTCTATCGCAGTTCTGGAGTGTAGTTTCCTATCCCGCCACAAGAGCGGCGCCGAGCCTGTTTTTGGAAAACTCGTCCGTCACTGGGACACTCTTGACACTCGTACCACCGCTCGCTTGGGATGCGCAAGCAAACCATCCCATGTTTCACTTCTATACGCTAGTTTAAGTTGTGCAATAAAACAGTTGAACCTTGGACAAAATAACGATTTATTATTATTTAACATTAAGATCCCATGGGCCCACAACTCCAGAGCAATGTTGTAAATGAGGAACGAGAGTCGTTTCAACCTGTAAGGTGGCAAAATCTCTGTTGAGGTCATCTGTGCAGGAATTAATGGACGCCAATGGCCTCCTCTACTTATCACAAACCAAGCTGTTGGTAGTTAGTAACTTTTGATTAAACTGGTCAGGCCATCTCCACGAGGTCCTTGCTGAGAAATCTAGGTCAAAATCCCTTTTAGGGTGATTCCTGAGGCTAGGCGCCTAGATTCCTCTAAGGGGTTAGCAATCCCACGTGAGTGCCTAGCACTCAAGGAAGGAGGAACCAACTCCTCGTGCTGATGGAAGCTGATCAAGGCGATGTGTTTTTCAGTTGTCGACTGATGACAGAGATCGATGGTGAGCAAGGGACCATTGGTTCCTAAATGGCTCACGGCCAACGCATTACGTGCGTGGCTATACCCTAAGTACACATCCATGATGGGTTACAGGAGTCTCGTAAAATTGGTCTATTCCCCAATCAAGTGGATACGAGGGCCTGATTTGGCAGGTGAGTTTCCACTTGAAAAGTCTCAGTCTAGTAAAGTGGCGGTATCCTTTATGACTCTAGACAACCCAACCCTGTAAAAGTAAATTACCTCTGTATAATCTCTATTGCTACACACTCCTCATCCTTTAAGGAAATGCGGATGAAAAATTAATACACCTTCTCATCCTTTTGTATAATTTCTAAACCCTGATGGCTTATGGGAATAATATACCAACGGTAAAAAAGTAATAACACATTTTAAATGGATATATTCAAAAACGTTTTTAAACTCAAACCGTTTCTGACAATATAATTCCTTCATAAAATCCTCATTCAGAGAGCCGGTGACTGAAAGTTGACATTCTGTTAAGTCTTTAATGAGGCCCATCCTCGAAGCGCTTAGAGAAGGGGGGATTATAGTCCGTTGGTACACCTGCAAAGTCATCACTAAGGAAAGGTAAAATCGGTAGCGCTAAATTCGTTAAATAACCCTAGATAAAACTGACATCCACCATCCAAATACTCTATTTTGGTATTCAAGCTTTTTAACCTTAAAATTAAATAAAATATCATAGAGACTAGCGGCATAATTTGGTTTTGCCATTCCCACCTAGAAATAATGACCATATAGTAAAGGAGCCACCTGACCTACTTCCTTTGTGAAAAACACTGATTACTAAAGGTGTAGTAATAATAAAAATAATACTCTTTTGACAATAATAATGGCATTTAAAAAATATTTGTTTGTATAATTTTGAACTTTGAGTCTATATAACAATAGATGTATTGTATCACCTTATTTATCAACCTTTATTTGCTGATAAGCTTTAATACGTTTTCAATTATCAAAATATCTCATACTATTTAAGATTAATTTTTAAATTAAGTGTATTTAATTAATTTACCATAAATTTTGAAGAAATTAATATAGTTTAACAACTTATAAAATATTATGTACATAATATGTTTTGGCTATGATTGATAATTCATTAACTGTCGAGTCAACGAGACCTAGCGTTAAAATATTAGAGGAAATATAATTTTTTTAATGGCTTTGGATATAAATACACGATTTAATATTATAAATCTGCTGACGGGACATATTAACCAAACACTATACATTAAAACCAATTGAATTTTTATATTACCTCACCATGTCCCTTCTCGCTATCTGAGCTCTTAGTTATGTAGAGTAGTTCTTCTGGTGAAATAGTGGGATGTTCTTCCGGAGAGTTATAGATAATAAACAGCCATGGAATGGACCAAAGAATAGCGCATCCACCATACACGTAGAACACCAGGTCCCAGGAAATTCCCGAGAGGACGCCTGACACACTCATAGAGATGATGTTGCTGAGATACATGCCTGGAGAATACCAATTTAAGTCACTTTCAGATGTTACATTGCCTCAACACTATCAGTTATTATCTAACAACAAGATGATATTATTTGAACAAATTTGTTAAGATTAGTATGGAAAGACTGATTTAATATTCAAGAATAATTCAATTTGCCACTTACAAAGCTATTTGAGAAAAGGATATTGTGACTCAAAAAAGAGAAATCATCACTTTGTTGTATCAAATTTTTATTAATAGTCTTCAGTTTTTATAATTCATCTTTCTTAATTTAATTTAATTTAATTTATTACTCTAATTACAGCTACAAACATTATAGCATTAGTCTCAAACGGACTATTTTATATATTGTTAAATTTTTAATATTTAACATCATCCACAAATCAAAATAATATTAAAACTAAGTTGATATAAAGAATTAACAAAGTAAATTTCATGAGCCTAAATAATTGTAATTGTTTAATGTTTCTCTAATAATTGAACGTGTTATTATATCACTAAAAATGCTCCGAGGCTAAATACTGTTACGGCAAATATTTGGTGTGATCTTAAACTATAATATTGTAATGCTTTATGTTAGTTACAAGTTTGTTGAAAATATTAATGTAATATTCACTTATAACTTTTATTATAATAAAGTGGGTGATTCTTGAATGTTAAAAAAAATTGATTGTTGAAGACGTAAACTAAATTAGAGCTTGATTAACATAAGAGCGGATCAACAAAGCTATATTGGAAATTTACCAAATTAAACATTGTAGAAGACTGCTCATCTTAAATCCAACTGTTTTTCAAAAATAATAATAATGTGATTGGCTAATCAACGGGTTCATTAATTAATAATATGATTTTACTAGAACCTTCTCTAATCTTTTTTTAATGTGATTGGTTTCATGCATTGAAATATATTTATAAGAATTAATACCTGAGCCTACTTGATAAGCTTAGATCCTCATTAAGGCACGTTTTATTTGAAATAACATTCCAAATTAGAACATTTATGATTGTATGTGTCTAAAAATGTACGATAAGTCTTAACGAACAGCAGTTTGGAATTGTTACTAGCTTACAATCATATTAAGTAACTGTCCTTTATTTGTTTAGTTTTACAAACGTACAGTACATAAAGATTATTAAATTAAGTAAATATGAATATTCCATTTTGTAAAAATTAGTGAGACTAAAGTCTAATATTAAGAATATATTATTTTCCGCAATCTATGTCAAAACGCTAATATGAATCCAGGCAAATAATTTTTTTTGAAAGCTACTGTCTTTTATCTTATTTCCACTGAAACCAATCTAATATTTTTTTAGGATTTCCAATCAAACGTTTCAAGGTCAACCACCATGATAGATAAGTGGGGAAGATAAAATAGATAATATGTATAGAGGAAAATATAACAATTTATTCAAGCTTTTATATAAAATATTACAAAAACAATTAAATTTTGCCCGCCTCGGATCAGGATATATTTATTAAATTAATATTTTTTTGTTATATCACGTATGTTTTTTTTGCAGTTTTACGTAATATATGGACATTTTTTTAAGCTACAATATGTACTAATTGTAACGACCATTTAATCAAACTTGGTATTGCCATTTGCCACATATTTATAAAAAAAATCATCTAAATTAATGTGAATAAAAAATCAAACAAAGTCATTGAGAACGTGGTGTAGTTCGGATTTTGTCTGGTTTATCGTTGGCGAAAGATTAAGTTTTGAATTCCAGCCAGATATACTGAGGCGTTTTTTTTTTCTTTGATTGCTTACCACCACTATCTATCAAAATAAATGCTGGAAAATTTCCTATTAAATGTAAAATTTTTGTCATTACACTGACAGAGCAATGTGGACAGCCCAGACAAGCACAAGACGCTCAGGAAAATAATAAAAACAATTAAAACTTACACGAGTACATGATACCAGAAGTTCTCTGATGCTCTTCAGGTGGGAACCATTTGGAAAACAAATTTTGCAAAGCAGGAAAGAAAACTCCCTAGGAAGAAAAATATATTTAGTAAATAGTGTTTTTATAATTAGTATAGTGTTTTGAATTAAAAAAAATCATTAGAGGTGTACGAGGCTTTTAAATGTTCATGTCAAAATCAAAACCAAAATCTTTTAGCCCTCAACTTCAACACCTACAGTATACTGATCATTTTCGAAGCATTTCGAGGGAAGAAGAAATCATTGATATATTACTAACACTTCTAAAATATTTCACTATGTTATAGTTATATCAACATATAATTATGGCTCTTTTTAACAAGATCACAGTCGTGTTAATTATGATCGCCATAAAAACTATTTATAATAACTAAAACAATCATAAGTGAGCACGTGGGCTTTAACATCACATTTATTTTAGTTTTTTTCGGGGATGATGACGTCAGTAGTTGAACTCAACCAGGTTTAATAGGGGTGGTTTTTACTAGCCTCCCCCATTAAAATAAGAGTATATTTCCTCTTAATTCTAACAAATCCACCTGTGTAAATTAATATGGAGAGGCCAGACAGGTAATAAGATAAAGTGAAAAGAATATTTGAAAAGATTAGATTTGAACGATGCGTTATCAAAGGATCACGGTGGTGTGGGAGTGAAAAATTGGGTTTAAACGCTGCAAAAATGTTGAGAACCACTGGACTAGATAAATTACCTTCAACGTAAGCATATTATACAGATACAATTATATGTGTGTCCACATATTTCTCTTTATCAATATTTTCTTGGTGAATAGTTTAAAAATTAAGAGTACGGTTATCTTACAAAAACTAAAATCTCATCCTTAACATCAACTTCGACCGTCCTTTACATGTTTTAAGCTCAGCTTCGCATTTAAATTGTGACCTTCAGCAACGTCAATTAATCTATTTACATTTATTAGCGGAGAAAATTAATAAAAGTGACGTAGCGATGACAAAAGACAATGCGTAATATTTTCGATTGTCTCTTTATTTATTTAGCTATGAGATAAGATGATGTAAATGAAATGATAGCCCATGGCTACACTTACAACACAAGCTCCTACGAGAATCCTAATGGTGGCAAAGGCAGCGACATGCCATCTGGCCGCGATGGGTGCTAGAAGGCTTAATAACCGGCCAGAAGAATTCCCGGCCCCATGACTAGCTTAGCACCGAACATCTCAGATAACCTTCCGCCCAGAAGTTGCGTACAGATGTAACCATAGTAAAAGGAAGACAAGACGAAACCTTGCATCGTACCGCTCCAATCAAATTCTCCTTCCTGTTGAACATAAGCAAGCGGTTTGTATTTTATGAATAAACTGGAAATAAAATTTAAAATAAATAATAAAATACCATGATTGATATGAGAATGAAAACAAACATTTATCATTCAGTGCCTTTTTCAATAAATTGAATTAGTTGTAATCGATAGCTATATACTTGAGTCGAAACCAGGAAATTCCAAGTTTAGTTTAACAACCCTAACAATAATGTTACTGGCTGTTTTCCTTGAGTGTGAAACGTGGTCTCTTACTTACATGATCGAAAAAAATAGTAGGGTGTTCAAAAACCAAGTGATTTGGAAGTTATTTGATCCAAAAAGGGTGATGAACTGGGAAGAGGCTTAAATGCAATGTACTCATAACATTGTTAGGATAATCAAATAATGTAGATTATGGTGGGTAGGACATGCAGCGTGTATGGGATAATCTAGAGCGATGTTCAGGGTATTGACTGATAAACCCATGGGAAAAGACCATTGGAGGATCTAGATACAGATGGAGGATAGCATTAGAATGGACCTGAAAGAGATAGGAGTGGGGGAAGTGACTGAGTAGAGAATCTCAAGATAGGGATGGGTGGCGTAATTTGTAAGTGTAGCAATGAATTTTGTTTTCCTAATGCCATAAAGTAAATAAGTGTAGAGTATGAATGTGGATAGGTATTTTTGTAGAAAGCCTTGACAAAGAAATTGGAATTCCATAATATAAATAAAGTTGCCTGGAGTAAAAGTAGTTATTATTATCTTGTCTAATTATTCCCTCGTACTATTTTTGTTAAAATAATATTATTTTATGTTGGGCTAGTGTGTCAGGGATGAGAAAGTTTGAATTTAGATTAAATTTACCTAAATATGTGTTGAGGATCAAAGGTATACCATTTATAAATAATATTTTCACAAATTTGGCCAGGATTAAAAAAAACCTCCCTTAATTGGCAGTATAAAACATGTTGCTCGTCATTTAGATTGTGAACACTTTAGTGTGAGTCTTTGTCTTAATTTAAAATAACTTTTTTATAAAATAATATTTTTAAAGCATAAATTTCCCAAATAGTGATTTTATTTATAAATTAACAAACTAAACTTTAAATATGATATGTCTATATGCTTAGTATTGATGTTAGTATGTTTAACACTTGCCTTTTGCACACTTTTTAATTAGAATAGTTGAATAAAGTTTCTTATTTTATTTTAGCCTTGCTTTCCAGTCTATTCATATTTGGGCAGTGTTTTGATACTGTTATTGTCCACAGGTTTTAACCACTTATCAATGTATGCATAGTGATTCATACTTGTAACATCACTAAATGGAAGATGTCCTATTATATAATCTTATTTTTGCCTTTTGTATACCAAGTTTATTTATCAATTCTTTAATACACATAGAAAAATCTTGCCAAGGTAAAGATATTTTTAATAGTTTTAGTTTTATTCTCTAGGGTGTCTGAAAAGTGAACTTTAAGCAAAACAGTCGATCAATGATTAACTTTGCATTGTGGGTAGAAGGCCTATTCTGAAAGATGTAAAAATATTAGGGGAAAGTATGCCATTTAAGAAAAGGAGAAGATCTTAAGAACTTAATTTTCTCTAGAATTAAATGATGATTTAAGTACTCTAGTATTCTCAAATAATCTTAACATTATACTGTATCAAGCATTATTAAAGTTGATTAAGGTAATTTTTAAATATGGTGATGGTAAACTAGAAGAATATATTTCGAAGTGATAACAATTTATTATTCAACTTGACTTTTTATTATCAGACCATAACAATAAATTTAACTTAATCTATTGTTCTTAGGATGTTTCTTAACTTTATTAACAAAGATTATCAAACACTTATATTTTTACGTATTAATATCAGAATTAAGTGTTTTATTAAGTTTTATAGATTACGATACTATCTAATTTAACTGGAATTTTATTTGGGGTTATTTTTGTTGAACCCGATTAATTCATTTAATGACTGTACACAACATAATTAAAAGGTGGTAACTATTATTAGTTTGCTTCTAAATTAGTTTATCCTGGCCATTAAAAAATGAATGTAATATAATAATTAATTAGCCTACCTTAGCAGAAGTTCCCGTTGATATAGTGGCAGTGTTAGGACAGGCATCCATGCTAGTGACGTTTGTAGCTCCGCTAGATGTTGTCTTGACCATAGCTACGATGGCCACGGAGACGCTGAATTTCAGCAAGAACTGTACAAATATCCCATGGACGCCATCAGCGCCACTATATAGCGGGTAGGAACACATAGGCGTGGAACCTTTTCTTCTGGTAAAAGTAACAAGTGAATTAAATCATCCGTTAAATACCTAGCTAAATCAATATTTAAGAAAGTTGAGGTCTCTTTTATTTAAATGATCAAGAGTTTCCTCAAAAATGAATAATAGAAAGTTTTTATAAAGTATCTTAAGGTTTAGAAAATGTTCGAACACAATATTATATTAAAGTAATTTTTTGAACTCTACATTTCAAAATATAAATGTTTTGTTAGAGGTCATCAAGTGATTTAAGTATATAAAAAAGATACTCAAGAATCCAAATTTTTATATGTTTACAAATAATATACTAAACAACATGTTGGTTAATTAACAGATATATCAACATTAAATTATTAAAATACTAATTGATATCCATTAATCTTGATCAGATATTTATTAATAATCCCTGAGTTGTTTTCCAAGAGAAGATAATTAAATATATTTTTAAACCATTTGTACGGTTTGAGTTTTAATTTTTTTGGATAAAACTAGTAATTAGATATAAGAAAAATAACTATAAAATAACTAAACTCTTGAAGCACTCAGGGTCATTTAGAAATATGTACTTATTCAATGTATCAATATAAGTAAGCTTACCTATATTTTTATTCTCTTTGAGTTTTGATGTAGTCATTTTTGTTTAGGGATCTAATGAAATGTATTCAAGGCCTTTTTTTTTCAATCTGTGAGCTTCAAATTATATTAAAGGAGTGCTGTCACATTTGTATTTTTTCATTAAATATACCAATAGGATCACTGATTAGATTATGATATTTAGCTTCTTATCTGTGGAATTGAAGATTGTTTAACCTTTTATTATTATGACTGGTGAATAAAACAAAAACTACATGCGTAACTGGAAGTTATCTTAGCATTTTGATCATTTTTACAAGAAAAAACATTAAATCTTAATTATATCTGCTCAGTTCAAAAAAGGTATTATAAATGTCAATGAATTATAAAGTTAAAGAAATTTAAATTTGGGTTCTCGATATACTGCAAAGATAATGCCTAAATGTATGAAACTGAAACCTGAATATATATATATATGTATATATATATATACCCTATTTACGTTAAGGGTGTATATATATATATTATATAATATAAAATCATATTTACGTTAAGGGTGTATTATATATATATACATACACCCTTAACGTAAAGTCACGTTTATGGGTTACATGATCTAGCCCTGATTACTTAGGTTATTTGTAATAAAATAGTATGAATGGTATAATGTTTTACTCTAATTAATATAGAATCCTAAGTAAATAGTTTTGATTTTTATATATAAAATTATCTGTGAATGGCACTTTACGAGCCCCAAGTCAGAAAATATTGAACATATATTATATAATGTGGCCGTGATTAAACTAATTTTATTAAAGTCAATTTTAAAATATAACTCTTAATGTTGACATAGACCTGCCTTTATTTACATATTTGAATTGGGACAGTTCTAGTAGACATATTGCTATTTTTAAAAGTGAAATAATGACCCATGGTAGTTTGTAGTAGTTGTTTAGATGTTTTGTTTTTAAATTTATAGATTGTTAAAAAATCATTAGTTTTAAATTAGATTCTGATCAAATTTCTCGTTGATAGTTATAGCATTCTATGAACTATGAACTATTATAAGTTTAGAAGTCTTATTTATGAGGTACATATTTTCTTTACATAAAAGAAAAGTTGAACAAAATTAAAGTTTATATTTGAAAATGCACCTTTTCCTACTAATAGAATAATTATAATATGATACCTTACTTTTAATAAAGAGAGTTAATTTAATAAAAATCATAAAATTGTTTACAAAAGAGAAATTTTTTAAACGTATATTATTAATTATGTATTAATATTCCAACAACATCTGTTTAATTAATTAATCATATAAAGACTAGCTATATAAGTAACACGTCAAACCGTTAAGGTGGGAGTGTAGGGAACGTGAATTAAGGGCAGTGCGTCTGCAGTTTTAATACTAAATAAATTAAATATTATTCCATAATAAAAATAATATTCAATTTTATTCACATGGTTATATCAACAGTTGATGAATTTATGTCTTGAGCATAGCGGCATTAGATCATAATCTTTTTTAAAAGAGGCGAAAATTTGTCACTAAATTATAGGACACTCTTGACCAATATTCAACAACTGTTGATATCACCATGTTAAGAAAATTAAACACTGTGTGCTTCTACTGGAGAATTATTTAATTTATCTTGACCAAAAAGATGTTTTGATATAAAAACTTCTAAAAGATTACCCTTAACTCGTTTTCCCTACACTCTAAACTTAATGCTCTACTAAACAAATATATACGTGGATGATCTTCGGGGACTGGCGTTAAAATAATAAAATGAGGACTGGCGCAGTTACATTCTTACAATATCCAATAATTTTAAGAATAGTAGTAAAAACACATACTTTTTAATATATAATATTATTTAAGTAATATTACTAAATAATTATTTGAATGATATTATATTTATGTAAATTTTACTAATAAATAAATTACATAATTGTCAAAATTTTCAAAAATTTAACTTAATATTAGAAAATAAATGTAGTATATGGTAATTGATAAATACAAAACTATATTAACTAGAACTTTGTAACCTAATCTACAAAATACCCAACAAAATAAAGTAAATGTTTCAATTAAGATGTATTAAGAACATATAAAAACATTACAAATGAGATTATTTCAAAGAGTTATTTATATTTTTTACTGAAAAATACTTTTCTTCCATAAGTTTCTTCCTTCAATTCATTTTTAATGTATAATAGCGACCGCAAGTGAATAACAACTACAGAAAACAAAATCAACGTGGTAGAACTTTCAGACACGTGATAGAACTTGGACGAACTACGCAATTAAAACATACAGTGGCAATGAGCCAGAAGAATGACATCACGACTGGTGCCATTGTGTATTCACAACACTCCTGCATAGTATCAATTAAAACTCCCGTAGCTCAGAAACTAAACTTATTTTTTAGTGTCTTGTTACGTCATACTAAGCAGCAGTAGCTAATGTGAAGTTGTTAGAGGGGATCAGATCTAATTATCTTTAATTATTAAAAAAATCCAAGAGAATATCAGCTGTGGGGAAATTCAATAGTGCCAGTGACAGAAGTTTAATTTATTTGATAATCATGCTTATGATTAAAAAACTGATTTGAACTTTTGTAGACTTATGAGGATTTTTCTAAGCTTGATAAAGTAAATAATATTTTATTATGTCACTGCTAATGTTAGTGCTAATCAGTCTGTATCAATGTTTATCATTAAAATCATACTTTAAACAATCACTTGAAATTAAATTTATTTATCTTTGGATCAAAACAGTAGCTATCAGATTAAACCACGTGTAATTCTATAATCATTGCTAAGGTGTGGAATACAATTAATAAGAGCTTATATATTTCCTTTTTTATCAAAAATTGAAATTTTTCTACCAGAGGGAAGAATCATTGTTTAGAATGGCTGTTCAATGCCTAAAGTGGACTAACAACGGAGCATTATAAGACATATTTGTTCTAGTTTATTAGAAGTTTAGTACATTTCCAGGGGTTTATAAAACACATTTTTAAAAATATAATTAAATAATGGCTTAATTTAAAAGTAAGGTTGTGGAGGCTAGTCTCATACAATTTATTGAGAACAATATCTTGGGGAGAGGATTGAAAATTCAGGGATGAATCATATGTTTAAGACCATTTATAATGACTCCAAAAGTTGTTTGGACACAAAATTCCTCGTCAATCTGTGGTGGATCCAGCGGAATGCGAAGGGCGATAACCACCCTTATTGCCTATCAAATAATTAAAAATTTGGAAATCTCTACTTTAATGTTGTAAATAGTTGTGGATTCTTATATGCAGCTGCAATCTCTATTATCCTATAACTTGAATGACCTAGCCAATTACTCTTTCATCTTGGCTCTGATGTGTAGAAAAGCAAGTAATTTAAATCTAAAATCTCCTGGTAGATAGATAGATTACGAAATTTAGTAATATAACCTTGTGTTTGATATTCTTTCTATCAATAAACATTTTAGGTCGATGTACTGTACAAAACTATTTATTACATTTATTATAATAGTGATTTTATGCCTTGTTTTTATTTACAATATTAAAATTACATATTTGTTTATAAAAATTGTATTTTTTCATACACGTTCTCTTTTTGATAATATGATTAATTCAATTTATTTATTAAGATAGTAATACTACTATTATTACAATTATTATAAATTAAAAACTACTTCAGTTAAAATTATTAAATTTTTATTTGAAAAAGCCTTATGAGAACCGATTGCACCCTTTTCACCTCCAACCTCTCGACTACAAGTCCTTGTTGTCAACAGCGCTTTAGTGCAATGTAATCTTAATTCCTAGGAATGGGGATGTGGTATCGGAAGAAAGGTATCGATACAATACTCATTAAAACTATCGAAGGACGAATATCCATACCGTACTAGTATCGAAAGAATAGTATCTATAACAGTATGTATCGGTATCGAAATTTTAATCATAAAAAGTTTTTTTATCTTGTAATTTTTATTTTAACTTTTGCATCATAATTGTGTTTTCATATTTATTTAAATACTGAAAATGATAATGATTGAGCATTACAAAAGATGATTTTGTTAAGTTTGCGATGAACGTGCTCATTGATTAAAGAAAGTGTAGTAAGTAGTCTGGTTGCCACTCGCTCCGTCACCCGTTCAGACCTCAAGCCATGCAAAAAATGAGGGAGAATGCATAAATAGTGCCATCTGTTCTTCCTCCACAGTCCACCACTGTATAGATTTAATCCCAGTAATGAGTTAAGATAACAAAAAAGTTGTTTATTTCGATAATGATCCGATACTCTAGTGTAAGTACTAATATCGGTAAAAGTATCGGAAAAAAGTATCGAGTAAATATACTAATAATGAAAGGAAAATATCGATATTAGTAAAGTATCGATATATTTTTCACATCCCTACCTAAGAACAGGGTTCTGGAAAATAATTTTTAAGTTCGTGATACACTTAAAATGCTCATATCTTTTTGTACCACACTGTTTTAGTTTTGGATGGGTTCTGTGGCAGCATAAAATAGATTAAGCATCAAGTGTAAGGGTTGTAGGATAAATCTAAATTAGGAAAGTATAGAATAACCTTTTCCCCTTGAAGTACCTTTAAATGTTCAAATAATTAAGGTAGAATGTATTTTTCTGTTTCTTTAACATTTGGATATATTATTTTTTCAAACAGTTAGTAATTTGATCTAAACACATTTCTAAATTTAAGCGAAATTTTTGATTTTGTCAGATGTAATTAAAATGTTAATAACTAGGCCAAGAGTCAGTAAGATATGTGGATGACGCAAGGCTTTTTGCTAGTACAAAATTCATTATTTATCTTACTGGACAGTGATGTGTGTCGCTATGGGCTTTGACCAGACAGCTCACCTAATTCACCACGGTACACCAATATGCCTCCACACACCATTTGTAGATAACTGCCTTGGAAAACCCGGAACTTAGTGTGAGATAATAAAATAAATAGTATCTTAAGATTATTTACATGTATTATTCTGAGTGAAAGATCAGATTATATCAAAACAATAGTTTTGCTAAAAATCTTACTTACATTACTAATTTCTAAAAATCTAGAAGCGTTAGTACGCTCAATGGCCTGCCTGAGTATGGTTCTTGATGTCGCTTCTTTGGCATCCTGACCGAAGAAAGCTAGAGTTTGTTGTTTAGTAAACACTACAAGTAGATTTCATTTTAATTCACTTTCAAGAAACGTAACCATATTATTAAGTAAAAATACCTTTCAAATGCTATTAATTTGAAAGAATAGTTTTCAAATATTAATAGTGTGGTAAATAATATATTTGTAAACAAAATAATAAAGCAGTGATTTCGATTAGTCTCGTAAAACTCTACATCCAATTTTTGATATGAATTAGTCATAATTTTAATACGTCTATGAAATTTAAGAAACTTTTAAGAAATTGGGAAATAAATAGATTTAAGGAGCTGAATAATAATGTACTATATAACTGTCTTTGATTATAAAATACATGTTGTTGATATGTTTATATATTGTATGTATATGTGTATTAAGAGTTTACCTCGTTTCCATTAATTTATTTTTTTCTATGTATTGGTTAATAAATACAAATCTAATTTTAACTTGAAGTAAGCCATTAGAGAGAGTTAATATTTTTCTTATCAACATTTCTGAGAGAACCTTGTAGTAGTTAGAATGATCTATCCACAGTCGGACCCCTTTTTTTCATTAAAAAGGTACCACAATAATTATGTTCCTCATTTTAGTCAATTATTTCGGACATACATCTATACATAATTTTAAAGCTTTGCTATTTTTTTCATGAGTTTCCCTTTTTCTCTACAATTCATGAACATTAAATCTATCCGTTCTTGAGCTGGATGTTTGATCTTCTTTCTTAATCCCATTACATTGTCACTAATATTGTTTGCCTATCAATTAAACTATTATAGCTGGATGTATATATAACAAATCGAAAGTTAATTCCATCATCATGCACGCCCCAAGTACTATCATTGACGTCCTCGAAGAAGGCAAACAGAGTATAAAATCTCATTTTGGGATTCCCACTGTGAATGGAGAGCAGGGCTCGGCAAGATCAAATAAGGAGCCTAACTTTAATAGTTGGTTCCATAGAAAAACAGTAGATATATAAAAAATAATGTTTTAAATTTCATTTTGAATAAATTAATTACTATTATGTTTAAGATAATATGTACACTTAGGCCTTAGAAAACTATAGATATGGTAAGTTTATTTTTATTACCAAATAGGGGCCTAAGTACACACAATTCTACAATTCTTTAACGGTAGCAATTTAATCAAACAGTAACATTTTTAAAAATATGTTGGAAGCAGAAAGAGGAGGCAGATGTCAGGACACGTTAGTTGTTTAAGTACACTGACAAAAGGAAAGGACCTGTCATAAGACAGAGCACCTTAATAACAATAATGCTAGTTTTAACAAATATAATGTTCAAGTTACTGTTTGGTGTACAATTTTATAACATTAAAGATCTTCTTTAACCATCGTATTTTCATTATTTCTATCAAATTCAACACTAGATTTAAGACTTAAAAGCATCATAGAGATATATAATTTAATTTGTCTTAGTGAAATACTTCAATAATTTGGTCAATGAACCAAGCTAAACTTCCAAAGCTATACAATCTTGAGGGATAGTTTCCCAATATGTTACTTAATTCTTATATATTGTTCTAGTTGGACATTTTATTATTTCTTGCACCTTAATGATAAACATGATTCAAAAGGACAGATTTCTTAGCCCTTACCCCATCATTCACTTGTTCATCATACTTTGCTTTACTTTTGTTCATTTCAGGATGCTTGACATGAGACATTGTTCTTAACAACAACATGTGTATCAGAAACCGATGTCATAATTAACTTCCACGCACTAATTACTACTTATAACACTGTTTAGAGCTGGACGAACATTGATGTTCATTGCCTATTTGAGAGTAACCTGACACAAGGACTTGAGACATCTTGGTCGATGGGACTGGTGGATGGTTTCTAACTTCCGGATTTTTCGCAAGCTCTGACTCACTCGAATACAGGACATAGTTAAAACCTGTGATAAACATTTCCGTTAGTGACTAGTGTTCAGAGTGAACGAAAAGCACGTACGTAAAGCTCACGCACGTATGAGGTCACTTTTCATAATTAATACAAAAAATAATAACGTAATAAATTTATTAGTAAAGATAATATTACATTCCCATAGTATTAATTATACATATTTCACACCCATCCCTGATATATAGCAGTATGAATAAATAATCAAGTGATGATTTTACAAGACGTGTTAAATGTGACATCAAAATTTGCCCAGACACATCCTGATATGAAACGGAAAATCGGTAATATTCCAAACTGATAGTCATATCGCAATATACCCGAGTAAATTGCGATCTCTCTTTCAGTTTTTACACCAACCAACTTGACTGCAGGAAATATAGTATGTGATGATATTAATATAACACGAAATAATTCTATATTTAGACATGGTTATGGTATTCAGAAATAATACAACAGAAATCTAGAATGTATTGGCTTGAAAAAAACTCTATTTTAATTGATTTTTTTCAATTCAATATTTGTTTTTTTATCCAAACATAAATTTATTTATTGAGTATAAATACTAATTTAACATATAAAACATTAACATAAATTACAGATGCAATGAATTATTTTATTTGTTTTTGTCAAACAAATTGCAATGTTCATTATTATTTAATCCTTGAAAATATTAAACAGTAATATCATTCATTTTATTATTATAAAAGCTTACAACGACTTTTCAATTTAAAATTCAGTTTTATTACATCTAAGAGGTCAGTTTAAAGTAGGTTTAGTTACGTAACTTTAAAAGTATTTCACTCATTTAAGTTTGTTGGGAAAATATGTTGGGAAAATATGTTGGGATATTTAAGAATGTTACTTCATATTTCCATAACATTATTTATTAATAATATCAATGGATATTTTTTTCCTTTTCATTAATATCTTCATTTTTCTTACATATTTTCTCCTGTATATTCCATGATTGTTCCTCAGCACTTCCAAACATCATAAATAAGAAAAATGGTAATGCAGATACTACCATTGCAATATAGAAAACTATTCTCCATTGAGTTAAAGTTTCCTGAAATAAACAAGTTTAAGAAATATTAGAGTATTACAAAGGTCGTTGGTCTTTATGGATGTAAAACGCAAATGAAAGGAAAAGATTAGAAGTATTTTAAAAGTGGTTGTACAGCAGAATGTTGAAAATATCATGAATGGAGATGGTTTGAAATACAAAAGTGTTAAGAATATCAAATGAAGAAAGGAAATTTGGAAAAGGTATAGAGCAAAGAAGAGCTAACATGATATGCCATATATCGAAAAGTGATAGTTTGACTAAGATAATGATAGGAGGGATGTGGAAGGGAGAAATTCAAGAGGGAGAACCAGATTGGAGTAATACATGGATCATTTAGCGGACGTGATAGAGAAGCTACATAAATGAAAAAATAAACTTGCTCCAGGATAGGAAAAAATGGAGTATTTTAAAAAACTAATATCAAGATTAATGACCTATTAATGATATAAAGATCATAAACTGAAAAATTCAAAAATGTTTTATTTACAGTAAAACCCAGAAATATAATAGGATAATGTATTAATCATTTATGATAATTTTAAAATGTAAATATTGCCAAGTTCAAATAAATAAACAAACATCGATATTACTAAATTTACTGTCTGGCAAAATAGTTTGCAACTCAATTCAAATAAGTTCAGTACACTAATTTATTAATTCAATAGTAAATTTGTGTTTTCCTAAAATAAATAGATCACATTAACTAATTAAATGTATATTTGAACATTGTAACCTTAGCGGTGTAGTATGCCTTACCTTTCCATCGGTGAGTATTCCTGTTAATTGCGGTGCTAGAATACCATTCAAAGTAACGATAGTCATGTTGATACCAGCAACTGCGCCCACAAAGTTACTTGCTAGGTCGAGGGAATTAATGACGCTCCCCCCATTATAAGCATCTCCAAATAACTTCATTACTCCCAGGAGCACCACTATCGTAGTTGAGTCACATCCGACTAGTGTTATGATCAACAGGGCTATGCTAGGACCTATGCAACCTATAACATAAGTAATATCATTTTCATAATATTTTAAAACCCTAAAAGTATGTGATAGATAATTTTAAAATCTGCTTATAAATTATTGCTTAGGCCACAAAAAAGAGCTTCTTTCTTTAATATTCTCAAAAGTTGGGAGATCATAATAATAAATACAAAAGGACATCTCTTATATTTTCTTACTATACAAAATTAAAATCTGTTTTTCCTTGGGACATAGATCTGTACATTCAAACACCATGGTAATTAACGATTTTGTTAAGGAGTAGAAATGAAGAGGGAATCTGAGAGGAAATGCATTCACGGTAGCATTTGTAGAGATAAAGAGGACCGCCTGTCCTGCTCTCTAGCGTTACACACGTTAGGCTGAGATCGAGTGGTGACGTAGAGATAGTATGATATCAACATCTACAGTTTCAAATTCTTTGGTAAAAAAAATAAAATAATATAATTATTAACTTTTATGTATTATTAATTTTTTTATATAGTGAGGTTTTATAAAATTGAGATTTATCCATTTAAGATGTTTACAACATTGATCTTTTTGAAATGCAGCCCCCTCATTATTTTCAATGTTCGACGTGGCCCTTAGGGTCAAACGAGTTCGACACGCCCACTTTAGTCTATCTCTGTAGGGAAATGGTCATAATTCCTGAGGTCCAGGAGTCTTGGGTTCGATCCCCGGTACTTCCATAATTTTATGTCAGACATTGGGTCTGGAACGGGATCAAGCTCAGCTTCATGACGACAAATGAGGAGCTACCCAAATAAATAATTAGCAGCGTTGGCTTAGAAAACTGAGATTAATGGCCAGAGGGTTTGTTGTGCTGACTACATGAAACCTTCAGCACTAAAATATTGGTAATATATTCACCAATATATAACAGTCATTCAATATATATAACTCGCTGGCGGGATGATGTTATTAAGGTTTATTTTAAATATTTAGGTATTGATTTTTTTAACTACCAAATTTTGCCCCATTACATTTATTATATATTCAAATATACATTCAAAAGAATAAATCTTAGTACAATTTAGATTCATTAAGTCATTTGAATGGCTTAACTATAATTTTATATAACTACTGTAATTTTAATTTAACAACAATAGCAATAAAATAATGTTTAAAATAATGCTAAAAACAAAATTACAAAATTTATATGTTTAGATTAATGAACCTTAAAATGTGTTAATAGTGTTTAATAATAGTTTAAATCATTAGCTCAAACATAAGTAAACTGTTAACGACTTAAATCATCAGTAAATGATGTGTATAACTCTGAATAATCTTATTCATGAAGGTTAATAATGTACCTACCAATGCCATTAAATATCTTGTAAGCAGTTAGTTTTGATACGTAGCCCTTGGTCTGTATCCACTGTGATATAAATCCACTCAAGATACAGCTTGTCATTCCAAAAACTGCAAGAATTGAGGTAATGTATCCAGACTAGAAAATAAATAATGAATGCATTAAATTAAGATTTTTATTTAAAATTAATTTTGTAAATTTAATATAAGTAATCGATTTAAATAAGCAAATATATAGTATTTTGAAATGTTTAATTTATGTTGAAGTTTAGTGATATGATAGGTGCTAGCTTTCATTTTTATCAACATCCTGAGTCCATAAAAATGAAGAACCTACTTAAGAATTTAAATGGAAAAGGTGAAAATCCACTTTTACTATTTACGTCTATATTTTTTGGCAGCGTATCTTTTTCTCCTTTTTGGTCGTTCTAATTTACCTACCTTGAGGAAATAAGTACTCTGTTTTAATTTATAAAATGTGTAAGATAATTTAATAACGTCCAACCAAGATTCAAATCCCGAACTTTCCATAACAAACAAGATTAGACGAGCTTGACGTTTATTTCATCTGAACACTCTGTCGGTTATTGGCGTGTTAGTTTCCTGGAGTATATCACTGAATTTTTGACCACATATAATACATTTTGGTTACGTAAACTAGCGTGATAGCTAATTTATAATTATTAGGGATTTATGCAAAGCAAATTTTCAGTATCATATTAAGTTCTGAAATGTAAATAATGTAATCATTAATATTTAACATAGCTTACTATATTTATATCCAGGCTAGTTATCAAAACTAAAGAAAATCCAACACAATCATAGCCACAATACTTTGATGCCTATAGTAAAAAATACTATATCAAATATTAATCATCATTAATTTGTTAATTCAAATATGACAATGATATTGTAATACTATTTTATTGTTTACATTATCTTTATTCTTTCATAATAATCTTGATAAATATTTGATAGTGCTACTCTAAAACAATCACGTGACAGTAATGTGATTAGCATTGTCGGAATTCTTTTTGATTTAGGTATGACATAAATGTCATTTAATATTTATTTTTCGTGATATTCCTACTATGATAATTAAAACAAGTGTAATTTTCTTCACCAATTGGGTATTTACACGTAAGTTCTACGAAGCCATTTTATTACATTTTTAACTAAAAGATAATCTTTATTTTATTTATTTAAGATTTCATTGCAGCGCAGACTAGAGTAAACTAATATAATAAAACATTTCTTTCTGTTTGACCAATAGCTTGTGTTACACAGTGAGAAATATATTTTGATAGAGAAGATTAGAATAAAATTATAATTACAATTACAAGAGACTTACTTACTCTATGGCATTAGGAACTTAAAATTTCATTGTCACACTTACAAAAGTAAGCAGCCTATCTCTATCTTGAGATAATTCTATCCAGTCCACTTCATCACACTATATCTCTTTCAGATCCATTCTAATGTTATCATCCCATCTACGTTTAGGTCTTCCCAATGGTACCTTCCCAATGGGTTTGCCAGTCAATACCCTGAACATGGTTATAGATTCTCCCATACGAGACTTGAGTATCCTAACAATGTATAGTGATGAGTATAGAGTATATTACTCATCAATATGCAAACTCCTCTATTCCCTCGTATCCTTGTCCATATTTGGACCAAATCTCTTTCTATTAATCTTCTTTTCAAACACCCTTTTTTTTGTCGTGTAAGTTAAGAGATCACGTTTCACACCCATAGAGAACAACCGGTAAAATTATTGTGTTGTTTATTCTGAGTTTTACATTCCTTAAAAGCAGGCAAGTTGTTAACAATTCTCTGTCCGAGTTAGTGTAAACATTTTATTTAACTTCCTTAATTTAAATCTTTCAAATTCTGTTTTCGAGAATTCACAGCCATCAATAGATGTCTGGGTCACAAGTTTCAAAATAAATTTCTGGAAATTAGATCATCTAATGTATTAGTATTAATTAGTTGTTTTGTCAACAATAGTGGACTCGTTTAGAGAATACAGCAGACAGGGTATTGATAAATTACGTGGGATTACGACTAAAGTTGCCTACTTGTAAACTAAGCGAACCAATTATAAACAGTTGCGATGTTCAAGAGGCAATTAAAACAAATTCTGTGTTGTTGATATAAAATGTTATTTGAACACGTCCTGCAACCACTTATAAAAATAAGATTAAAAAATATTAATTTTCTTTAATACCAAGGAGTCATGAAAATATTAAAGAAATATTTTCCTCCTTGGAGCACTTCAATAGTATTAAATAAATGGTACGGCGCACCGCACAGACTTTCTCTCTCTTTCTATAAACTCGTAAGATTTCTGAACGGAATAATGTACATTGTATCATCACCACTCCACATAAGAACACGCATAAAATAATATACAATGATATATAATCAATGAGAAAAGAGGCGCATCTTTGTCCACCTAAGAGCATTTCAAACAGTTTAATGTCTTCCATAAGGGTCAAAACTTCGTATTAAAATTTCGATTTCTGGTTAAAATTTTAACATTTTATAAGGTGTTGCAGATCTTCAAGTCATCGTATTGATATTTAATTATTCATTTATACATTTTGACCAATAAAAAATGTAAATATTGAATATTGAGTCTAAAATGGAGATAGATCATTGCTATGCAAACATTTCTCCTAAGAGATTTAAGGAAAAATAACATACTTTTTTTAGATACTTACTTATATTTAATTACTCTATGGCATTGGAGTATTATTGCGTTAAGACTTAAGTAGTATATGTTTACAACTAAAGCTCACAAAATTGTATTAATATATTTGCAAATATCTCAGAAACTGCTGTTTTTATAAAAATATATGTCAAATAAAAGTTTTTTATTTCTAATAGTCCTACAATTTTGCAATGATAAGTTGTTTAGTTTCTCCAATAGTTGTGGAGATACGGAAATTAACGCTTCTTTAATGTACCCTAAAAATCATTTTCATAGGAAAATGAAAATAGCCAGTTTATTTATAATCTTAATCAACGCCTAGATACGAATTTTAATCAAAATCGTTTTAGCAGATTTTGAGAAAACCAAATTTTTCTCTTTTCGTCCTTCAGTAAACTACCCTTAATTTTAAGTTTTTATAGACACACAGAGAGACGGCATTGCAAAGACTATTTTTTAGGGTTCGGGGGGTCATGAGACGTCGACATCCATCAACATTTCAGGTTAGTTTTTTTTTTTTACGGTCGCAATACTTAAACTTTAATGTCCAAAAAGTTAAAAAAATTCATATAATTGCGTATATATTGAAAGTTATTGATTTTATAAAAATATGTTTCGGATAAAATATCTGTATTATAAATATATATACATATTTGTAATGCTAAGTAATTTCATATCTCAAATAGTTTCGGAGTTATTTAAAAAAATGTTAATTTACGCATCAGACCGGAGCCCTTAAAGCCATTTTGCCGAAATATTGAGGGTAGCCATTTTGTTTGGAATATTTATTAATGTTTATAAAAGAAATTTAATCAAAATCGTTGGAGCCGATTTTGAGAAAATCGACTTTTTCTCTTTTTGCCATTCAGTAAACTTCCCTTAATTTTAAGTTTTAATAGACACACAGACAGACGGCATTGCAAAGACTATTTTTAAGGGTTCGGGGGGTCATGAGACGTCGACATCCATCAACATTTCAGGTTAGTTTTTCTTACGGTCGCAATACTTAAGCTTTAATGCCCAAAAAGTTAAAAATATATATATATAATTGCGTATATATTGAAAGTTATTGATTTTATAAAAATATGTTTCGAATAAAATATTTGTATTATAAATATATATACATATTTGTAATGCTAAGTAATTTCATATCTCAAATAGTTTCGGAGCTATTATAAAAAATGTTAATTTACGCATCAGACCGGAGCCCTTAAAACGATTTTGCCGAAATATTGAGAGTAGCCATTTTGTTTGGAATATTTATTTATGTTCATAAATGAAATTTAATCAAAATCGTTAGAGCCGATTTTGAGAAAATCGACTTTTTCTCTTTTTGCCCTTCAGTAAACTACCCTTAATTTTAAGTTTTAATAGACACACAGACAGACGGCATTGCAAAGACTATTTTTAAGGGTTCGGGGGGTCATGAGACGTCGACATCCATCAACATTTCAGGTTAGTTTTTCTTACGGTCGCAATACTTAAGCTTTAATGCCCAAAAAGTTAAAAATATATATATAATTGCGTATATATTGAAAGTTATTGATTTTATAAAAATATGTTTCGAATAAAATATTTGTATTATAAATATATATACATATTTGTAATGCTAAGTAATTTCATATCTCAAATAGTTTCGGAGCTATTATAAAAAATGTAAATTTACGCATCAGACCGGAGCCCTTAAAACGATTTTGCCGAAATATTGAGAGTAGCCATTTTGTTTGGAATATTTATTTATTTTCATAAATGAAATTTAATCAAAATCGTTAGAGCCGATTTTGAGAAAATCGACTTTTTCTCTTTTGCCCTTCAGTAAACTACCCTTAATTTTAGGGGTAGATATCCAATTCCAAAAACCCCTCGGGGCAACCCTATGAAAACCCTAGATATCAAGTTTCAGCTCAATCGGTAAAATAGTTTAGGCTCTAGTTGGAGGTACAGACAGACAGACAGACAGACAGACAGACGGAAATTCAAAAACCACTTTTTCGGATTCAGGAAGTCATGAAACGTCAAAATTCATCAAAATCTCGAGTTCGATTTTTTTGACGATCACAATACTTTCTCTACCTGTAAGATAGAGAGAAAGTAAAAATACTTCAAATAAAATAGTGAATAAAAAAATACTTTTTTCAATAAAATAACAATAACTTACATAATATCACATTTGAAAGGTAACATAATAATAATTGTGAATAATTTATCTTCTATGATTGAGGAGCTAGCCTTTATAGATATATTTTTATAATATTTGATTGATTTATTTATAACAATACATAGAAGCTCAATGTGGGAATATAAACAGCTATGTATGGAACTATTTAAAGATGTATTTTTATTATGTTAAATAAAGATAAATATTGGGTCATAAATATAGTTTACTGATGCTTTGAAACAAATAACACCTCGCTTTGTTAAAAGTTTTTTGATTGACTAAGTTATTTTCATCATAACGAAAACATTATAAATTTATCCCACCATATTGTCTCTGGAAATATCCAAACCAAGTCTCAAACCATTGACCTATCTAGCCAAGATAAACTGATACAGGTAAGGAATCGATCTTTATTTCAGTACAGCATCTCACTACCTGTTCAAGTTATACGCTAGTGTATTAATTAAGCCAATGATTTATGTCTTAGAAAGGTTTGATTAAGAGGGATTGTATCCGCATTTGCGTGAAGGGAGAGTGGATACAAATTTTGGAAGACCACCCTCAGTACACCCGACTGGGATTCAAACCCCAACCTTCTTGTCATCAGAAATCTAGTCTAAAACTAGAGAGAAGCCATGCCACCACCGAAGTAGGTTGATTTTATTTAGCGCCGCGTCTTACTACCCGGTCAGATTATGTGTTTATGTATTAATTAAATTAGTGGTTTTATGGATAAGAATGGTTATGTTTAGAGAAAGTGTATGCATACTTGCGTGGAGGTAGAGTGGAAAACCATTTTGGAAAATAGCTCTCGGTACACCTGACCGAGATTCGAACCTCGATCTCCCCGTCATCGGCAATCCAGTCTACTGCGAAGGTATCTTATTAGACCACGCGGCCAACGATGTGGGTTTAAATTTAATTTAATTTACCGTAAACACATGGATAGAATTCACAGTGGCTATGTTACTATTTAAAAGCGTATAACCCGAACGTTAGTAAGACGCGGTGCTAAATATTATTATTATTATTATTATTATTATTACTATTATTATTATTACTATTATTATTATTATTATTATTATTATTATTATTATTATTACTATTTAAACCATATTTTTGAATATAACTTACAGATTCGACACTGATATGAAACAAATTATTCAGATATGTTGGCAACTCTGTCATGAGCATGTATCCGACAAAAGCTGAAGCACTGTTGACACTGATCATTGCCCATACTGGAGGAGATGTGATAATACTCTTCCAAGGCACTGGAAAATTCTCCTGAAAGCATTTAAAATCAACCATTACGAAAATAAAAATTAATATTGTATAAATATTAATATTATTTAACGATGCTTCCTTATTGTGACGTAGAGGAAAATTTAAGATAGTATTTCTTATGTTATTACAACACATGTGGTCTAGTTGTCAGATTTTCTGGCTACAGATCCAGAGGTCCTAGCTGGAAACAGGGTCGACTCAGCGTCGTGATGACAAACGAGGGGCTAATTGAATTAAAAAGTAGCGGATACAATTTAGAAAGCTGAGATTAACGGCCGGAGAGTTCGTTGAGCTGGCTACAGAACACCCTCATATTTGGATGGTTGCATTATCTTCGCCAACAAGAGGTGGCCACAAGGTCGATATGGATAGTTTGTGGGATGACATCCTTTAGTATCCCCACTCCACCAAGTTATCGTATTTCAGTTAAATTCAGTGAATTTTAAAATAATTTTATTGAAACAAACACTAAATATTCCTGAATAACTTTGAGAATAGTCTTACATTGTCACAAAATTATTATTTTTCCTTGAAATATATTTTTAAACGTATAACCTGAACGCGTAATAGGACGCAGTGCTAAAATAAGTTTATTTTTTTATTATTTTAATCGTCAACAACTTAGGATGTTTAATTTGGTCATGAAAATAGCCAGTAGGAATAGTCCTGCCAGGGTGTAGATTAAAATTACGTGTAAAAATTTGTTAATCATAAAGGAGATCTTAAAAAAAATGCAAGTGAAATTCCTTGCTGTACAGGTGCAAAGAGTAAATGTGGTGTTTATACTCGTCACCGGAATAGAAGTGTAATCAACAGATAAACAAGAGGCCTCAACGGATGAACTACCTACTAATTTTATTCCCACCCTTTCTATTTGATATAATGACGTCTAAGTGTGATAATGCTTATCTTTCTAAATCCGTCAAGTTAAGAGGGAGATACCGCTTCACAAAACGCTATACATTTTCCTTACATTAAGCTGAAATAGTAAGAGTGGTTTACATTTAAGTTATAATTGAAGAAACACTATATTTAACTTCAAAAATATATAAATTGACTTTGGTTACGACTACAGACATCACTGGGTAAAACTTTAGAATAAATATAGTCGTGGAATTAATATACAAGATATTTGATAATTACGGTTATAGGAGCATCTAAATATCATATTATTTAAATTGAAAAATGACACCTGGAAATGAGAATCGTTTAGTACGCCAAAGTTCCTACCACTGAGCTATCCAGTAATTGCATTGTGTCCAGAGTAATTCTTCACTCATATTTTAAGGAAAGTCTGTAATAAACATGTGGGAATCGTTAGCTACTCATGTATGATCAAAGATCAGGAACCATTATACAACGCAGCCATCTTAAACTCTGGAGGGGTTTATGCTGCTAATAGTACAGTGACAATAATTGTACGAATGCTCATAAAATGATGGAGGAAGTATTTAAGCGATAATATTTGTTAATTATTGGGTGTATATTTCATTTTAGAGTATATGATATTTAGATGTTGCTGTAACGGTAACTAAGAACATATAATACCTTTTATATGTATTCAATCATGATGCGCAATCTTACAGTTGTCAGTGTATATTTAGTAGCATATGGTCTTACCGAGTCGAGGGTGGATGCATTATCTGATAGCTCGTTATCTTATTTAGCTCACATATGTATCTGACAATTTACACAAGCACATCCATCACAAACTCTGCCTTAAAATATTGTAAAGAATGATTCTGGGAACGGGATGACACCTTGATAGCTTAGTGGTTAGAGCATTGGCACACTAAGCCGAAGGTCCTGGGACTAATTCCCGTCTCCAAATGTTACTATTTAATTTAAAGAATATTTAATTAATATAGTTGTTTTCGTCACAAAAGTTCATTTCTCTCTGTGTTTATAATTTCGCTTCCTTTAGGGCTTCCATTAATAATTTTATAATGAAAGGCAACAAGAAATCAATTCCAATTCGACAGTAGCTATGATCCGAAGAGAGCTAAGGGTGCCATGAATTCATACATCCATTGCAGAGACTCCCTTAAAACTAATGAGTGAAAATTACTAGGAATGGGTCTATTCCTGGATAGCGTGGAGGTAAATTCATTGGCACGCTAAACCAAAGACGATGAGCTCAATTTCCAGTTCGGTAACTTTTTTTAAACTAAGGACCTATATATTTAGTTTGAATGCTCTATTAGTTATACGTCATTATTATATAAACAAGTGACTTAAATTTGGAATGTGCTCTAAGAAGTAAAATATTCCTTGATAATGGATTAGGTTGGAGAAGATTTTTATCATCTTATCCTGTGCTTTGAAACATGGAAAATTAAGTTTTTGTTTGGCAGTGAATTAAACAACACGAATTTGAATTTTGTCGGAAATATGTATAGTAATTTATTTATGTACAAACCAAAAATTTAAGATGATTTTTAGTATTAGATATATTATAATGAACAACACGCATCTATTATTCTCTCAGTAATCCAACTTTCTCCATTTCTCACTTTAAATCTGTGCTACTATACAGTATTTACTAACTTATTTACAGGATGTTCGGAAACGAATAGCCCAAACTACACACATAGCTTGTTTGAAACAAAAGTATTAAAAAATGCACTTTCACTTACATCCAGAAAACTATGCTAACATCATTAAATTGTATCCAAACTTTCAGCGTAGAGCGCCGGGATAGAAAAGCTATTTCAGCGTGCGTGTACAACAGGTTGCATAGGAGTTAGTCGTGCACACACTTCTACATCTTGAAGCACGGCAGCAGAACATACCACAATTGATATTAACATCACACCAGTCCATATAGAAATGCAAATACGTTCTGAGGTTCATCAGTAACGGTCCTAGATCACAGAAAGTGCTTGCTATTATTACATGTGCAGTGCCACGCGCCTAACTCCTATGCAACCCGTTGTACATGCATGCTTGAAAAGCCTTGCTATCCCGGCGCTGTACTTCAAAACTTTTAACACAGTTTAATGGTATCAGCATATTTTTCCGGATATTAGTGTATAGGGGTTTTTTATTTCTTTTGATTCAAACAAACTATATGTTCAGTTTGTGCTATGAGTTTCCGAGCACCTTGTTAATTTTAATACAAGAGTTAGTCATTATATAATTTATATAATTACTAAGGATGGGCTTATAAGATATTCAATAAAATTTGAGTTAGTTAGGAAAGTCAAAGATAAATGAAATTGTCAAACCATCTTCAGTTCGCTTGACAAGATTTATATCTAGGATTTTTCCATCGTTGATTCCCCAAGTCCAAATTGAGTCCAATGCCTCATATCACCCGACCACCACTGTGAGATTCTATATCCATACTTTGAAATAATTTATTTTAAATTAACCATGATAGGCAAACCTTTTTATTTAGTTCTTCCTTGTGTTCCATATCCTTAAGAATGAAATTCTTCTCACCCGCAGATATTCTTGGGTGTTGTTCCGGGGTGCTGTACACCAAGAGTTGCCAAGGAAGGAACCATGCCACAGATAACACTCCACAAAAGTAGAATACAAGCTCCCAAGAAATACCAGCTATAACTCCAAATATGCTGTTAGTCAAGACAGTGGAGATTATGCCGGCTAAGAGAACAGAAAGATCACACATCGATTAAAGCTAGCATTGATATAATTGAATGAATAAATCACCACGGACAACTTGAATTGATCAGTTTGATTTTCAGCTGAATACAGTTGAGAATGTGAACGTAAAATACCTTAACACAATATTAATTATAATGTATTTCTAGATTCATCCAGACTTTAAGGCGGCCAACTCGATCAGGGAGAAGGTATCAATCACTGTACAGTTTAAACTAAAATGGTTTGTGTCATTTTTTGGAACTACTTCTTTATTTTGTCTAACATTATACTCCCTTTCACCCCACACATTCAATCACTCTTTGTCATGTCAATAGGAAAAAGAGGGTAAGAAAACAAACAAAAATTCTTAATTCACGGTAAAGAAGAAAAATCTATTTTAGGATAAAAATAAAATACACAGCTAAATTTTGAAGAGGTTGATAGTTTTTGAATAAAAAACGACACCGTTATTTGATGTGTAGCTTAGTTTTAGTTAAAATATTTAAGCTCCTATCATATGCAATATTTGTACTTACATGAAGCTAGTATAGAAAACATTTTCTGTCGCTCTTGTACGGGGAACCATTTCGAAAAAATACACTGACTTGAAACTGTGTAGAGACCCTGTAATTTAGATTAATATATTAAATTAAATATTAACTAAATGAAGAGTTAAATACTGATTCAAGTTAGTTTGAAGCTTAATGTTAATTAGGATACTCAAAATATTTGTATATGACTTACTATGCCATTAAGATATTACAATATTAGAATAAAAGTGTAAATATACTTCACCATGAGTCTAAATATTTATACTTACAACATGTAAGTCTTTTAAAGAGTAGCTGGACAATATTTTTTTTTATGATCACATCTTACTACGCTTTCGGTTTATACGCTTATGTACTAATTAAGCTCATAATTTTAGAGATGAGAAAGATTATATTTATTAGAAGTGTACACACATTTGCTTGAAGGGAGAGCATAAAACCATTTAGGAAGAAAACCTCAGTACACCTGACCGAGACTTGAATCTCTATCTCCCTGTCATCTACAGTCTAGTCTACTGTGAGAGTAGCGCCTTAGATCATGTGGCCAACGAAGCGGGCTAGTGTTGAAAATTCTTTTTTCTTAAGTAGAAAATACCTTGCTTTTTTTCACTGTGTTTCAGCACCCGTTCGGGTAATGTGCATACATATTAATATTATACTAATTTGTGTGGAGAATAAGGATATAATTTTAATATAGATGGAAACCATTGAGGAAAAATCATCTTTAGTACACCTAGTAGGCATTTTATCTGCAGCCTCCCCAACCACGGACAGCTATAATAAATTATGGAAGAACGCAACTTTACAATTAAATGCATATAAAAGGCGAAGCTTGGAGAATGAATGATGTTATATAAATGGAAATCAGCAGTAGCTGTGTGATATTTGAATAAATTGGAGAATGACATCTGGCCAAGGGTCTCGGGTTTGATTCCCGTGTCCTTGTATAATTTTTAATGTATTTGAATAAATTAAATTACCTTGATAAAAATTCTTCATGCCCACCAATACAGCTAGTTCTAATTTCAAACAAATAATTTCTATACAGCCCGAAATGATGGGCACATGGACTTAGGCAACCAGCTCATCTGATATAATTACTTAGTGTCAGAGTTAAAGGAGTTCAAGTCCTACCAAGTTTAATAAATATAGATTTACAAAAACAGTCTTCCCTTTATTTTTACGCAAACGTAGGTACATTACTTATTATTCATAGCTTCCTCATCCTTGCCATATTTGTCTAAATATGGGGGAGGACTTGATGGTTGTTACAATTCAGGGTAGTCGTTGATGAATAATTGGTATTTAGTAAGTCAAGTTGAGCTATAGCTAGGCCCACTACGTTGGTCGCAAGATCTAATGAGCTTCACTCACAGTAGACTAGACTGCCGATGATGGGGATATGCAAATGGGGGTACATCTATACTAAAATTATATCCTTATCTCCTCTACACTATAAGTATAGTTGATAATCTTGTACATTATCCAAACGGCTACTAAAATACGGTGAAAAAACAAGACAAATTTTTTCCACGCCTTTATGAAAACTTGTTTCAAATATTAACTCGCTTCGGTGGCCACATAGTCTAACGTGCCACTCTCGCAAAAGACTAGACTGCCGATGACAGGGAGATCGAGGTTTGAATCTCAGCTGGATGTACTGAGGATGGTTTTTACTAAATAGTTTTCAACTTTCCCTCCACACTAATTTGGGTACACTTCTTCTAAATATAACCTTACTAATCCCAAATACCATCAGCGTAATCAGTGCATAAGCATGTAATCCGAAAGGCTAGTAATACACGATGATAAAAAAAATATATAGAATTAATTAAATAAAGAATGTTGAATTTAAAATAATTTAAAAAATGTTTAATTCAAAATAACTAATTATTGAATTCTTTAAATTGAAATACTACACCTAGAAATGGGAATCGAGCCCGGAACCTTTGTTTTAGTATGCCAAAGCTCTAACCACTGAGCTATCCCTTAATCGTCCTGAGCCCAGGATCATTCTTCACTCATATGTTAAGGCGGAGTCCCTGATGGACATGTAGGGAATTGAATGAAGTGAATGAATGAGTGAATAACAATAACCCTGGGCATGGGACTATTCCTGGATAGCTCATTGATTAAAGCATTGGCTTACTAAGCCAAAGGTGCTGAGTTCGATTCCCGTGTCCAGGTGTCATTTTTCAATTTAAAGAACTTGATACATAGATGGGGCTATAACCATAACTAACAAATATATTAGCCTTGCTGTTTAATCCATCATGATATATGAATCATAATTCTTAATTAATGATTGGCATCATTGGTGGGCACGTGTATTATTTAAAGGGGATGTGAAGGGTTTGCTTCCAAATGGATTTACTGACTCTGGCGCTCTTTATTGGTTTCCCACTCATTCTCTAAGTGAATGCTGATGGATTTTCTCTGATGTATAACTTCCTCAACCCTACCACGCTATGCTAAGACGCTATAAAAATAAAATATTTATGTAGTAATGTTTCTTACGGAGAACATTCCTTGCAGTATTCGGACAACCGCAAAAGCAGCCACATGCCACTTTACGACCACTGGAGTCAGAAGAGAAAGAAGACCGGTAGCTAATATTCCCGGGCCCATGATCATCTTTGCTCCAAACCTATCAGACAATCTCCCTCCAAGAAGCTGCGTGGCTGAATATCCATAGAAATAGGCAGACAAGAGGAAGCCTTGCATAGTTTCAGTCCAATCAAACTCACCACCCTTAAAAAACAAAAACAAAAAATTGTCCATCTTAAAAATTAATTTTACCACTTGTTATCATTTTATCACAAGCATACATGAAATATCTTTTTGCACAAAATAAAAATGGAATTGTTGTTTATGGGCATACATTAAAAAATGTAGACATAATTTAACCTAATTTTGGTTGGAAGAACACTTTATAAAATTCAAAACATTTTTCTTTGTGGCTAAAGATATAACTTTAAAAAAAAGCTAGACAGACTCGTTCTTAAAATAATATACAAAAGGTTAAATGTAGCCAACTTTAATTTTTTTAATACTTTACAGTTTTAATTTTAAGTGATTAGAAAAGATTTATAATTGGTCTCATTAGGCAAGTGTTAAACTTGAGTTGTATAAAAACAAGTTAGAGCAATAAGTATAAGTTTTTTTGTACCGTAAACAATTTGTTTTATATTTTATTTGGTGATTTTTAAATTGTGCCTTGAATCTAATAAATGTAACCGTACCCAAAGAGATTTGTTTGGAAAGAAACTTTACAAAAATACTTTAAAAGTAATGTAGCTAGTCACACAGACATTGTGACTATAAAATATGAAAATTAATGGAAACATTTATATGGTGTATTGTGAAAGATATATGTGTAAGTAAATGCAAAGAGGCCTTCATTGTCTGGTATATGGCTTAGAACCAGCGGTAAAACAGTAAATAAGGCCAGAAAGGAGCAGATTAACATCTCCAAGGACGAAATAAAGAAGACACGCAAGAGAAAGGATATTATACTACTATAAAGCCACATTTCTCACTCATTCACTCACTGACATTAATATTTACCCACTTTCAGATGAGCTATAAACTTGAAATTTGGCAAACTTATAGCTTCTAGCCTGTAACCGACGGTATATTCCAAAAATTAAAAAAAAAAAATTAGCCCCGAAAAAAAATTCAAAATGGAGAAGCAACTTTAAAGTGAGAAAATCCAGCTTAGTAATGAGTTCTCCAGGAAGTAAACGAAATTGATTATGAACAATTTGGTCAACTAAATCTTCTTCATCTGAACGAGTTTTCAGGTGAAGAGTAATTTCATGGTTTCAAATCAATCCGTGGTTCTACTGGTTTCACACTTTCCTCTAATAATGTGGTACATAGCCTATACATTTTTTGGCTTTCTCACCCTTACCTCAATAAAGCAATTACAATGGGTATAACACAGAAGAGCTTAAAGAGACAATTACGATAATAATAGATGTTCTAACCTTAGTCCCGGAAGAAGAAACTTGGAACTCAGTTGCATTGGTCCACGGGCAGACGTCTTGCGAGTTCAATAACGTTGAGTTACTTGATTGTCGAGATTGAGATGAAGATTTCACCATGGCAACAATGGTCACCGGGAGGTTTGTTTTGTTCACATATTGAACCAGTTGACCCAGAAAAACCATTCCAACAATGACGTACCTTGCCGGTAGACATGGTATCCTATCTGAAAAAATGTACTATACATAAAATATAGTTCGGTTGATTAACGAGGTATAGCTATTATTTTTTTTAGTGTGTCGATGGATTATAGTGTAAATACAATATAGATATTTTTATTTTTACATTGTGTGTATTTTAAAGTAAAAATTTATTACTTTCAGCTTCAAATATTCAACATAATTCAAGTATTAAGAATGCTCTATGATATAGTATATTACTAAACAAATAAGAAGCTTGTTTTAATAATTCAATATAAATATGAGTTTTGATAGTACTAAAATTAATGGTAGAAAGATATTGAACATAATTTTTCATAAGTTCGATAAAAGTTTTAAAAATTAGTTACAAAAACCACTACTTAATAAGGTTTTCTCATAAATGTCACCATGTGTTTTTATAATGCTATAAGACACTTTCATATTTAATTTCCAAACAAAATTGTTATAGTTATTTATTACAAGTCTCAAAATTTTAAAAAAATCAGTGTTTGTAAAATGACTCTAATTTTAGGGATAGAATCTATTCTCCATGTATGAATAGATATCTAAAATTCAGATTTGAGTGAAATCCAACAAACAGGTTTGATTATGTCTCAGAAATACAAAGTAATAAACAGATGGACGGAGGAGCATACAGATATGTGGACAGAGAATAATTGGTAAAATACCTCTTTTTCAAGTTCGGGGAAACAGGAAACGTTAATCCATCATAATTTGGGGGTAAACATTTTTCATGATTTCCATACATACATACACACATACCTGATCACATCACTAAGAAATAGGCAAGAAACTGTGCATATAGCTCGAAAAAAAAAGCATTCTGTACATAAACCATCCTCACTAAATTTTTTTACACTTCCCTATCCTTGTATATCACTTTGCTTCAACAATATCCATACACCGAGTCATATATGCTCTTTTATTCAAAAAACTTTTAATGTATCTCTTTTTCCCACATTTTCCTAAAACATTTTGCCAAGTCTTACATGGCCTATCCCTTCCTTTTGATCTACACACTCTACCTTCATATATTTGCTTCATCACTCGATCAACACTAGTCCTCTCAACATGCCTATAATTTAAATAAATGCATATAAATTGTCTAAATATTGTATATATACTATAAAATGATTTTAGGATGAAGAACAGTAGAAGTCAGTTATTATAATTTTTATTTTTATTATTCATATATAAAGTCATGTTATCTGCAGGTGCTATGAGCGACACTATAATTACCAATAGAATAACACAAATTATATGATAAGATGTTATCATTTATCAATTTTGGCCCCAAATAAATATTCTAAATTTTTCTTTTGTCCTTCCAACCAAAATCAGGGTATACACATTTTATATTATCATTATATATACTGTATATGTATATAATTATTTACTAAATAAATACTATGTATATATATATAAGTAAGAATATTTTTATATAGATTTAATACATATAAAATATATGTCAAAAATATTTTTACTTATATACACATATTATTTATATAGTATATATTATTAGTAATATAGTATATAGTTATATATATTTATATAGAAAGTTATTTTATTTAAAAAATTGTAATTTTTCTACAGAAATTTTTAACATTTAACTTGTTTATTAGACCCATACTAAGAAAATCTCTATTACCTTGTGACTGCATGGTTACAACTTGCATTTCAAAACAATAAGGATTGATATAAGAACCGACCAATTCTCAATACAATATAATTTTCTTGCATCATGCTGCCGATAAGTAATTATTATTTAAAA
Organism: Timema podura; assembly: GCA_033556935.1. NCBI lineage: Eukaryota > Metazoa > Arthropoda > Insecta > Phasmatodea > Timematidae > Timema > Timema podura. Next base: position 41,835,361 of record JAVRXN010000012.1, read on the forward strand.
GAGACTCAATTGAGACATTTAGATGTTTTTGATAAAAATCATTGAAAATGTTTTTGTGGCAGATTATTATGAGTATCAAATCAAGAACAATAGAAGGAATATATCCTAATCAGTGTGAAAAGAGGTTGGGAAAACACGGTGATAAATAACAAGTTAAAAACCATAGTCTGGGCACTCAGCCAAGATTTAAATCTTTACCTCCACTTATTGATTGTCATTTGAATTAGTTCTGGTATTGTTTATGTAAGTTGACAGTTTATGTTGTATTTAGGCTAGTTATGGTTGAAACCACAGATATTATGAATAATATATATTAATTTCAGGTATTTTAAATATAGCATCTATTTTTAATCCAGTGGAAGCAAAGTCCTGTTTAACTCGACCTTTTATCAATTCGTATGTCTGTCTTAATGTTCTAAGATCACTGCCATATGCTGGGAACAATTTTTAAAAATCAGGCAAAAACAGTTTTTTAACTTATGCCGATATTTATTGCAGGATTTACGTTTTAAGCTACGTGAACAGTCGTTGTTACATATACATACTTTTTATAGACACGTCTTACTACCTGTTCAGGCTATACGCATAAATGATACTCTAATGGGGTAGTAATAAGGAAGAAAAAATTTTAGGGGTAAACAACCTGCATTTGGGTGGAAGATTCGAATTACTATCCCCCCATCATTAGAGGACCAGTGCTACACGTTGAGAATGATTGATGCCTAGTACCGTTTGTCCATTGAAACTAGTTTTATTCTCTATTCATATTGTGTATAATTCACGTTGAGAATGATTGATGCCTAGCACCGTTTGTTCATTGAAACTAGTTTTATTCTCTATTCATATTGTGCATAATTAATTTGTTTTTTACTGAACTATATTCCAAAAAATATAATTATTTACTTTAAACTAGAATATAATTTTTACAAAGAGAAATCTGTATACTGCATTATAATCTGATGGAAATTTTCGTAATTTACAAGCTAACAGTTATTAATTGTTTGGATAAATTTTAAAATTTATATACAAACAAATTATAACCTATTTATTTTTATTATACACAAATCTAACTAATATAATAAACATGATTTAGTTTACTTTTATCAATAATGCTAGCATAGGGTAACGTTGTTATTCCCCTATAGGCAAATGTGATATTTTGTACCTGTGATAGAGACCGCAGTTCTGAGCCATAAATATGTGTGGTTCATGCTGTTGCCACCATGAGCAGCACTTTCAAGTCCAGAGATTAGTAGTATAAAAGGTATCACGAAGAGAAAGGGTTAAAACACGGACTACCAGCATCACAGCCAACGTTATCAACACAAGTTCGACGTGATATTTAAGAGCTAGTCTGGTTTTTAGTGATAGGTAGTAGTGGTTGGTGGTCCCAGGAGATTGGCAAACAGATTTGAGTTTGAGGTCGGATATACAAATGTTTCAAGTCTTGTTTTCTTTTATCTTTGGGCTTTAAATTAATTATTAATTTAAATAATAGTTTATTGTTAAATAATTGTATAAAATGTGTTGAATTATTATGTTAAATAAATAAAATTATGTTTAGCTAAAATAAATATGGTATGGAGAGTGAAAGATTTAAAAAAAAACTTTGATAATTCTAATCAAGACTCGTTAGAGCATTCCTGAACAAGCGAAGGACGTAAAACTTACACTGCGCATGCGCCAATACTTACCATGACCACTCGGTATATCTTTTACTGTTGTATTCTTTCATTGCCCGAAATATTCAGCAGAAGTTCCAATTTTAACCATTTTTTCCTTAAGGACACGCATGCGCCTTTCTCTCCTTTTCATGCCTTATGCCATTAGGATAAAGAAAGGAGCACTCACAGTAGACTCATTCGATCAGTCAAACACTATTATCCACAGTGGAAGCCAGAATAGATTAAGATGGACTTTGTGATTACGCATATGCAATCTGTGAATGAGGAGCTGCCAAACGTTCAAATATCTGGCTGTACTTTTCAGTTTAGTCAGTGCCTATGGCGAAAAATGCAAGCTTATAGATTGACATTGGACTTCAAAAACAATGAATCTGTTTGCATGATGCTTAAGATGTGTGCAAAATTATCTCTGATACCTCAAGACTATACGGATGAAGGGTGGATGATTATCATGGCTGATGCTGCTCAAAACGGCAGATTAACAACGTTCTTGTACTATTCCACTGACTAGTGACTTCAAAATCCCAACATCCCTATCAAAGCGTGGAACGTCACAGGTCTGAGCCATCGAACGAACAATGGCGTGGAAGGATGGAACCACAAGCTTAACTCACGCATGGGGAAGAAACGGCAGAATATTTTCAAGCTTGTGCAGGCAATGAAAGAAGACACCTATGAAGCTGCTTTCCAAAAACGGCGATGTGGAAATGGTGAGCCATGCTCAAAGAGAAGAAAAACAGAAACTACAAGAAACCAGAAGATTGACAATATTTTGAAAGCTTACAGAAACGGCAAGTACTTGAAGAAATGTCTCCAAGCACTCGGATGCACCACAAAATTTAACTGAGTTGCAAAAAACACTTGGCAATAGAAAACCAACAAATAAAAATACAAATAACGTACTGTTCTGCATTACTTTTTAACACACCTGGGTTGTAACATAAAACTGCAATAAATAAAAAAATAAACAGAACCAAGACAAAGAGCGAAATTTTAAAATGCCTAACTATGCGTTAAGCCATTCAATAAACAGTACAAAAAAGTGTATATGCTGTTTGCTCCCAAGCAACCATCCCATGAGATAAAAGATATACATACTTGATAACTTTCGCCCCTCCTCCTCCAAAGCACAAATTCTGTCCACTACCAACACGCAAACTCCTTACCACTCTCGTCCACTGTGACCCCTTGTTATTTATTGTGTCTGCTACAACCTCAGTCCGTAACCGACAATAACCTTTGTATAGCTATATTAAAAGGTTTCTTGCCTACCTCGTAAGGAAACTGCGTGATTATATATGTATGTATGTATGTATGTATGTATGTATGTATGTATGTATGTATGTATGTATGTATGTATGTATGTATGTATGTATGTATGTATGTATGTATGTATGTATGTATGTATGTATGTATGTATGTATGTATGTATGTATGTATGTATGTATGTATGTATGTATGTATGTATGTATGTATGTATGTATGTATGTATGTATGTATGTATGTATGTATGTATGTATGTATGTATGTATGTATGTATGTATGTATGTATGTATGTATGTATGTATGTATGTATGTATGTATGTATGTATGTATGTATGTATGTATGTATGTATGTATGTATGTATGTATGTATGTATGTATGTATGTATGTATGTATGTATGTATGTATGTATGTATGTATGTATGTATGTATGTATGTATGTATGTATGTATGTATGTATGTATGTATGTATGTATGTATGTATGTATGTATGTATGTATGTATGTATGTATGGTTATGTATGTATTTGTATGTATTTGTATTTATGTATGTATATATGTATATACATGTAGGTATGTATGTTTGTATGTGTGTATGAAAATATAAAATGGTATTGTTCTACATCCATCCACACTAGGAGTATGAACTTTTAAAAAGATTAACCACGCTTTTAGCATTAAATGTGAACTATTTCTGAATTAGCCTACTATATAATCTTAAACATTTTTCTAAAACAAAATTAAATAAATGGTACGGCACACCGCACAGACTTTCCTTCTCTTTCTATAAACTCGTAAGATTTCTGAACGGAATAATGTACATTGTATCATCACCACTCCACATAAGAATACGCATAAAATAATATACAATGATATAGAATCAATGAGAAAAGAGGCGCATCTTTGTCCACCTTAGAACATTTCAAACAGTTTAATGTCTTCCACAAGGGTCAACACTTCGTATTAAAATTTCGATTCTGGTTAAAGTTTTAACATTTTATAAGGTGTTGCAGATCTTCAAGTCATCGCATTGATATTTAATTATTCATTTATACATTTTGACCAATAAAAAATGTAAATATTGACTATTGAGTCTAAAATGGAGATAGATCATTGCTATGCAAACATTTCTCCTAAGAGATTTAAGGAAAAATAACATACTTTTTTTAGATACTTACTTATATTTAATTACTCTATGGCATTGGAGTATTATTGCGTTAAGACTTAAGTAGTATATGTTTACAACTAAAGCTCACAAAATTGTATTAATATATTTGCAAATATCTCAGAAACTGCTGTTTTTATAAAAATATATGTCAAATAAAAGTTTTTTATTTCTAATAGTCCTACAATTTTGCAATGATAAGTTGTTTAGTTTCTCCAATAGTTGTGGAGATACGGAAATTAACGCTTCTGTAATGTACCCTAAAAATCATTTTCATAGGAAAATGAAAATAGCCAGTTTATTTATAATCTTAATCAACGCCTAGATACGAATTTTAATCAAAATCGTTTAAGCAGATTTTGAGAAAACCAAATTTTTCTCTTTTCGTCCTTCAGTAAACTACCCTTAATTTTAAGTTTTTATAGACACACAGACAGACGGCATTGCAAAGACTATTTTTTAGGGTTCGGGGGGTCATGAGACGTCGACATCCATCAACATTTCAGGTTAGTTTTTTTTTTACGGTCGCAATACTTAAACTTTAATGTCCAAAAAGTTAAAAAAATTCATATAATTCCGTATATATTGAAAGTTATTGATTTTATAAAAATATGTTTCGGATAAAATATCTGTATTATAAATATATATACATATTTGTAATGCTAAGTAATTTCATATCTCAAATAGTTTCGGAGCTATTATAAAAAATGTTAATTTACACATCAGACCGGAGCCCTTAAAACGATTTTGCCGAAATATTGAGGGTAGCCATTTTGTTTGGAATATTTATTAATGTTTATAAATGAAATTTAATCAAAATTGTTTGAGCCGATTTTGAGAAAATCGACTTTTTCTCTTTTTGCCATTCAGTAAACTACCCTTAATTTTAAGTTTTAATAGACACACAGACAAACGGCATTGCAAAGACTATTTTTAAGGGTTCGGGGGGTCATGAGACGTCGACATCCATCAACATTTCAGGTTAGTTTTTCTTACGGTCGCAATACTTAAGCTTTAATGCCCAAAAAGTTAAAAATATATATATAATTGCGTATATATTGAAAGTTATTGATTTTATAAAAATATGTTTCGAATAAAATATTTGTATTATAAATATATATACATATTTGTAATGCTAAGTAATTTCATATCTCAAATAGTTTCGGAGCTATTATAAAAAATGTTAATTTACGCATCAGACCGGAGCCCTTAAAACGATTTTGCCGAAATATTGAGAGTAGCCATTTTGTTTGGAATATTTATTTATGTTCATAAATGAAATTTAATCAAAATCGTTAGAGCCGATTTTGAGAAAATCGACTTTTTCTCTTTTTGCCCTTCAGTAAACTACCCTTAATTTTAAGTTTTAATAGACACACAGACAGACGGCATTGCAAAGACTATTTTTAAGGGTTCGAGGGGTCATGAGACGTCGACATCCATCAACATTTCAGGTTAGTTTTTCTTACGGTCGCAATACTTAAGCTTTAATGCCCAAAAAGTTAAAAATATATATATAATTGCTTATATATTGAAAGTTATTGATTTTATAAAAATATGTTTCGAATAAAATATTTGTATTATAAATATATATACATATTTGTAATGCTAAGTAATTTCATATCTCAAATAGTTTCGGAGCTATTATAAAAAATGTTAATTTACGCATCAGACCGGAGCCCTTAAAACGATTTTGCCGACATATTGAGAGTAGCCATTTTGTTTGGAATATTTATTAATGTTCATAAATGAAATTTAATCAAAATCGTTAGAGCCGATTTTGAGAAAATCGACTTTTTCTCTTTTTTCCCTTCAGTAAACTACCCTTAATTTTAGGGGTAGATATCCAATTCCAAAAACCCCTCGGGGCAACCCTATGAAAACCCTAGATATCAAGTTTCAGCTCAATCGGTAAAATAGTTTAGGCTCTAGTTGGAGGTACAGACAGACAGACAGACAGACAGACAGACAGACAGACAGACAGACGGAAATTCAAAAACCACTTTTTCGGATTCAGGAAGTCATGAAACGTCAAAATTCATCAAAATCTCGAGTTCGATTTTTTTGACGATCACAATACTTTCTCTACCTGTAAGATAGAGAGAAAGTAAAATAACAACAACTTTTATGGGTTTTTCTAACTATACGTCTACATTTTGAAGAGGATGAGGGACATAATTTTAAATTTAAATAACAGTTTTAACTCCAACTTATAAAATTTATTGATAAATAATAAAATAAAATAATTTAATTTTATTAATTTACATATAAAATATGTTGATTTATATTATTTAGGATCCACAAAACAACTTTGGACTTGAAATATTGATATATAAGTTTTATTTTTCTTCACAATTACAACTAAATACGTAGCAAGTGATACTGTTAGTAATTTAAGAGTGCATTTGTGTTATATCTTTTTTGTAACTCGAAATTAGTGTCTGAATATTATTTTTATTGTTATTTATAAAAGTACTTATTAATATTATCTTTAAAATGTAAAATATTGTAGCTAAACAGTTTTGTTTATTTCTAAGAAATAATTCTTAATTACAAACATGCAGTACCACATATCCTAGTCATATGTTATTTAATATTGCTAGATCCCAGTCATATTTGTCCCATAAGTACATACTAACTTTCTAGAATCTTTTTTCAAGACCTATCAGGCCGCTTCTTACACCTTTAGGTCCTGAAGTGAGTGACTGTGTCTTCGACAAAAACAAAACATGAAGTAAAATAATCGACGTCCCACAGTTAAATTAATGTAATGTTTGAGTTTACTATTATTATTATTATTATTTAGCACCGCGTCTTACTACCGTTTGGTTTATACGCTTAAGTACTAATTACGCTAATGGATTAGGAATTGGGAAGGTTGAATATAGAGGAAGTTAACTCGCATTTGCGTGGAGGAGATTGGAAACAATTTCGTGAAAACCACTCCAGTTCACCCGACCGAGATTCGAACCTCGATCTCCCCGTCCTTGGCAGTCAAGCTCAACACGACTAGCGCGTTAGCCAACTACACCACCAAGGCGGGTGTGAGTTTACTATATATTAATATAAACAAATTTGTAAGGAGAGGATGGAAAGAGATTGTAGAAAGTAACTCTACACAAAAGATTATTATTAGACCTATATATTAAAATATACACTATTAACACAAGCTTGTAAAATATTAAGCCATAATCAATGGTCATACGGTCTAAGATAAGGAATTAGTCTCGTAATGGCTGGACTTTCGGTTACTCAAACATCAAGATTCAAATTTTGGTCAGGGGCACTATAAATTATTTAATACCATCATTTCCCAACCCTTCTTGGATCACTGAATGTGTATTAACTCCAAGTCACTCCACCCACAAACACCCTTTAGAATAAGTCATTAATAATATTTATTTTAAATGTGTTAATAACATTTTAAATAGTTTTACCCAGTACTTCATTCTTTCTCTTATAGTATATAAGAGTTTTGACATAATTTTAAAAAATCTTTATAAATTAAGTACTCTTGAAAAAAAAATTCTCTGAATAGCCCACCCTAACAAATCATATAGATATCAAGTTTAAATAATCTATCAAACTGTTTTGAAAATGATTTTAAGTTAAAACAGACAAACAAACAAAAGACACAATTATAAGTTTGAAGGCGAATAAGAGTCAAGATCCACTATAATTTCAGGGTCAAAAGTGTTTATGATTTCACTACTTATCTATACAATAAAATTAACTTGAATTTTTTCATGTTTGTTAACAAAGTGCATTTTATATTTTTTCCTAACAACTAAAGAGTTGTTTTAGTCTTATCTTTAATCTAATTTACTTTCCACTTAATTAAATGCCGTTCTATACAATTGCATTACAATGAAATTAGAACACATTAAAATATAATATGTTTTGGTGTACATTGAACTCTACCCTAAAAGAACTAGACACAGGCCTTATTATATGTATTAATTATAAAATTATCAAAAGCTTCCGATAATACTCCTTTATATATTACTATATAAATTAATTTACATACGGTAGTTAATTAAACAGGCTAAGTAATCTTATATACAATTTGATAATCCCGTTTCGGTAATAGAAATAAAGAGGAAATGACTGAACAGATGTTGACAAACAAACACTCATTTTAACAGTTAGGATTACAGGATGTCGGTAAAAATAATAGTTTTCCATGAAAACCCGATTTTCACAGAGCATTTTTAATTTTTCATTCTTTGTTTAGTCACGATGGAAACCGTTATTTGCTGCATGTCTGTAAATCCCTAAATTAAATATATCTCTTTGGCTAAAAAATAATAACTCAATCTTTATTTGTTGGTCCAAACACATCACAAATTTCTCTTTGGATGAATATTTCTCTTTGATGCTGGTCATAACACATCTAAATTGAGATTCCTAATTCGTGGAAACATTTACTTTTATTGGTTTGTTAATATTGTTAATTCGCTTTTAAATCAATAATATTGAGCATAATTCGAAAATTAAAAAGGTTAAGTTGTTAAGTTCGGAAAAAATCGTCTATGTTTTGTTTCGCGAATGATAAAATGATGTTTAAATACGTTTAGGTATGTATTATAAGCTCAAAAACGATAAAATGATCTTGAATATTGTTAAAAAACTGCCATTTTAACTATTAAGTATAAGTTTTGGTGTTAATTTTGTTTTTAAATAAAGGTTTTTTATGTTCATTTTATTCAAATATGGGTTTTGATGTTAATTCTAGCAAATAGTAACACAATACAAATACATAGGCTAAGTTATGTTTTCATTTTACCATTTAGTTTTGAGGATATGATATCTAAAAGTAATTTTTTTGTACCTCATCTCATCTTTTCACATTCTTACAAATATAGTAAGCTCAGTTATGTTTCCACGTTAATTATTAATTTGAGGAAATGATATTTAAAAGTACTGTAATGTTTGAGTACCACATCTATATTTTCACATTCTGTCTCTTTATCAGACACTTTCACGCTCTCACACACTCTTTCATACTCTCTCCCTCACATTCATGCACACACACACACACACACACACACCACTTCCTCTCTCTCTCTCTCTCTCTCTCTCTATATAATATAATATATATATAATAATAATATCTTTTCTGATTTTCTATCTCACACTTTATCCCGCTCTCTCACACATTCTCTACCCTCACATACGCTATTTATAACACAATTTCTCCCACATTATCTTTATTATACTCTCTCTCAAACGCTGTCTCTCTCGAACGTCCTATCTCTTGAACGCTCCCACACCAACGCTCTCTCTCTCAAATGCTCTATCCCAATCTAACTCTCCTTATCTCATTCTCACTCTCTCTATCTCTCAAACCCACTATCTCAAACCCACTCACTCTCTCAAACTCGCTCTCTTAATTTCTCTCTTTAACTCTTTCTCTAACTCTTTCTCAATCTAATTTTCTCTCTCTAAATTAATCTCTCCCTCTCTAACTTTTTCTCTCAAACTCTCTCTCACACGCCCTCACATTTTCTCTCTTTTTCACACATATCGATTCAAAAATTTTACACTCTTTCTTTCACACACACGCTCACTCTCTCTCCTCCTACACATACTATTTTTCTCTTTTCCTAGTATTTCTCTCTCTAACATATAGGCCTACACATACTCTCACTAAAACTCGCTCACACTCACTCGATCTCTCTCAATCGCTCATTATCTGTCTCTTAAACTCAATTTCTCACACTCACACTTTCATTTTCACATTCACCACACATTTACACAATTACTTACTCAAAGACTTACACTAGCTCATTTTACTTTCACATTTTATCACTTCTATCGTTATTAGATATATATATTATATAATAATTTGATAAGCCCATTTCCGATAATGAAATTGCGGAATGACAGCCGATTTTGACAAATGATCGCTCATCTTTGAGGTCGTGATCCAGGATGTCAGGAAATTAATGTTTCCAATGAAAAATATGATTTTCCCAGAGAATTTTCAGATTTTCATTTTACATCTCTTACTTCACATGACAACCTTTATTTGTGCCATGAATTTATATATTTGAATAATTATTCTCTTGGTTAAAAAAAAACCAACACTTACTTAATTTGTACGGTGAAATATAAAACTATGGCAAAATCTGTACCTACTAACAAACTAAACCAATTATAGTAGGTTAGAGATATCATTTTGTTTGTATGGATAATTTTCCTTTCTTTATTTTTGAATTAACTCTGGTCACAAAATGCTGATATAGTCTGATAGCTGGTTCTAGCACATTTTTACCTATATCTTTTAACTGAGGAATTTATTTCTAGAATGCGGAACTCTATGGTTAATTGGAATGTTTTTATCGTTAATTCGATCTAATCAACATATTGATATAATTTGCAATCAAAGGTTAAGTAATCTATTAGCTAAATCTCTCTCACACATCTCTTTCACATACACTACTCTCTCTCTCTCCACACATACACACACACACGCGCGCGCGCTCTTACACACTCTTCACACATAATCTCTCTTCCTTTATCTCTCACACTCTCTATATCTCTCATTGTCTCTCACACACATATCTTCTCTTTCACACTCCATCCCTTTCTAACACTCTTCCCCAAAGTCATTCTCTCATAATCACTCACACATTTACACTCTCACTCTCACATTTTCTCTGATAAGCCCATTTACGGTAAATGAAATTATTAAAAGACTGCTGAACTAATTTTGACAAATGGTCACTCATTTTAAAGGCTAGGAATTCAGGATGTCTACAAAATAGAAGCTTCCAAAGAAAACCCTATATTCCTAGAAGTTTTCTATCTTTTTTTTTGCTCCAGTGGCTTATCTTACAATCATTCTTTGCTTACATCACTATGGAAACCCTGATTTGTGTATAATTAAATAACGGTAAATAAAATATTTTTCTTTGTTTAAAAATAATATCGTATTTCTTACTTAAGTGGTGAGGTAAAATAAATTGATAAATTGCTGGAAGAGGGTTAGTTTTAAATTTCTAATCATAGGGTCATTCATAAAAACTTACTTTTTGCTTAAAATTAAACATTGAGAGATCAAAATCAATGGGAAGTTGCCTTTATTGTGTAAACCTTTAACTAGAAAGTTGAATGAGGCTTTATTCTATAGAAAGTTTCCAAGTAAAAAAGTTTTGAATATATTTTAGTTCGATAATTTCCAGCCATCGCTGCAACGATCCATTAGTTAAATACAATTGTATTCATTTTTATTAATGTCATTGTGATGTCATAAGTATCACGTTTTCAAATAACTATTCCATGAAAATCAGAATGTATCCAGGGTACAAACAACCCCAACCTTTGACCCCCCTCTTTTTCCTGGTGATTGGTCACCATTTTCAATACCTATTTGTTTTATTGACCAATTTGGAAATGCATTTATTTAAATATAATATTGGACTAGTTAGGTGGGAATAAGTCAACCCTTTTTTCAAACACAAATTTTTAAACGTCTGAATTTATGAGAGAAGGACCAAATCAAAAATATTCTCTCAAACCATTTGTGTAGTGGGGGGGTTGTTGATTAACCAAAAATGAGTTTCGAGGAACCGGTCTCTCTCTCTCTCGCAAACTGAATACATATATCAGAGTTTTTAATCAAATTATATTCAAAAATAGAAGAGGGAAGTGAAATAAATCTCTCGAAGGTGGAGCGGGGATTTATTCCATGGGGAAAAAAAAACTCTTTTCGTGTGCAATGCTTCCCCCATTCACTCAAGTTTTCCGACAGTTGTATCTTAATAAATTAAAAAGTGTTGAATAAAAATGTTCAGACTTGGAGGAGATGCTATGTAAGTGTCTAAGTTTTGACCACACTTAAGAATTGAGTCCTATGCCCGTAGCTTACCATAAAAAATAAGATTCTATAGCTTCTGGAGGGCCACCAAAACCCCACTAAAATATTGCCTAGCTACAGCCTTAGTCACAATGACAATATTTTACTGATCCTAATGCGATTTACTCTAGTAACACTTTAATTAATTTAATGTTTTTACTGACCCGCCTCGGTGGTGTATAGCTAGCTAACGCACTAGCTTCGTGTTGATCAAGGCTGCTAAGGACGGGGAGATCGAGGTTTCTAATCTCGGTTGGGTGAACTGAGGGTGGTTTTTTAATAAATGGTTTTCCAATCTTACCACCTTGCAAATGTGGTGTCACTTCCTCTAAATTAAACCTTCCCAATTCCTTACCCATTAACATAATTAATGCTTAAGAGTATAACCCTAATGGGTTGTAAGAATCATTTCTAAAAAAAAGTTTTTATTAGAAACCAGTAGCTCAGCCTAATTTTTCAAGCACCAAAATACCAACCTCTGAAGAAAACGTAAATTTTATACCGGCCTAATTGAGAGTATAGCGATACCAGAATTTGCTAAATTTACAGTTACCCATTGAATATCGTAAACTACCTTTTTTTTTACCAGTGTTATTTTCACGGTGTATTGTTACGTAGAATCGTTTGGATACAAACCCTGGGTGACAATAGGACTAGATCCTCTTTTGTTACCCGAATTGTCTGTAATAAGGGGAGGAGAAGGAGGAGGAAGGTTTTACACATAAAATACACAGTGATATACTTTAGGGGAGGGCAAAGGGGGGAGTTTATTGATTATCCTCTTCTCTTCCAAGACTCCACTTGCCAGGGATAATAGAAGGGGGGTGACAAGGACGAACGATGGCCATAGTCCTGATTTCATTGTTCTCTAGTGCAAGATATCCTCGACGGCTCAGAGAACTCCTGCGGGCTGATACCCCTGCGTGTCCTGTCCAGCACCATCATAGTGCATCCGGTACTGTTGTCGAGTAATGTCTGAGGTTTACACCCGGCTGCTATTCATCAAAAGACAGAATATTGATAGCTTATAACTTGACGCTGCACGTTTTTTTTCTAACTGGGCCACATTTCATCTAATTAGTTTATTTAAAACTGTCTCAAAGAAAAGGCTGATAAACGAACTCAAGTTTATCTACATTTGACATTATTAATTTTTAATGTTTTCGTTACTGCACATGAGCCGTAAAAGTGACACATCTGTTTATTCTTATTATTAATAGTATTATTATGAATTAAGGATGTGCAAAGCTTCAAAACATAGCTGTTGAAAGTCAAATATAATTTTTTTTTGGACTTAAACATCGTCTGAAAACTTTTAATGTGGGGGGAAAACCTTAAATATATTATTATGAATATAACTTAAATAAATCTCTAAATATGGAAAGAGTCTTCGTATATTTATTTTAAATCTCTAAATATATTTTAACACTGACTAGTAGTTAAATGACATATTTAACCGATGAATCGATAAATACAGATATGTATTCATAAAATAATGAATTTAGACTTTTACTTAAAGCTTTGTCATTGATTTCTAATAAATAATTTAGTTATTTTTTTAATAACCTAGTATTAACACCAGTTCAAGCTATAGGCATAATTATATGATCACAATAATGGGCTAGGGATGAGGAAGGAAGCATTTTAGAGGTAGTCTACCCACATTTTCGGGAAAGGAAATTGGGTAACCATATAGAAAAAAACCACCCTCAGTAGACCCAACTGGGACTATAACCCCGATCCCTCTGTCACCATCAGACCAGTCTAAAACAAGCCACTGAAGAGGGCATTCAAAAGATTGATACGGATGTTGTGTGACGGCAACTAAAACCTAAATTTTGAATTTTGACTTCGTTTTCGATTTTGCTTCACATGTTTCAAGCTTCCGTTTTGCTTCATCTCGTATTTTAATCATTGAACACATTACACCTCTAATAATATATATTTGTATAATATATTATTATCCGCCAGGTGGATTTGGATACTAACATTATTAAGGTAAGGATTTGGAAGGTATAATTTAATTTTTACCCGCCTCGGTGGCGTAGTTAGCTAACGTGCTAGTTTCATGTTGCGCTAGACTAACCAGGACGGGGATATCGAGCTTCAAATCTCAGTCGGGTGAACTGGTGGTTGTTTTTCCTAGATGGTTTGCCACTCTCCCTCCATGTGAATGCTGGTTCACTTCTTCTAAATCAGCCTTCCCAATTTCTAGCCCATTAGAGTAATTAGTACTTAAGTGTATAACCCGAACGGTTCGTAAAACGCGTTGTAAATAAAATAAAAATTGTAAGTTATAATTTAGATTAAATTTAACCCACATTAGTGTGGAAGGAATTATGGAAACGTTTTAGGGGAAAAAACTAAGCTGGGTTTCCAACCTTGACCTGCTTCCTTGTCACTGCTAAGTCTAGTTCCCACTTACCGATGCCTTATACTGCCTGACAACTTGTTCAGTACACCTCAATGAAATTCATTAAATTATACAAAGAGAGATTAGTTAATTTATATATTTTAGTTTTGAGAAAGCGTTATATACAAACGGACTATGTGGCAACCCTGTCGCTCATAGCCACAAGTGGCAAATTAGCCACGGGAGTGTGGCGAGTTTTGGTTTCCCCATTCTAACAGAAAAGTTTGTTTTTTTCCATTATGGCCTGTGCTGGTTTTAACTTGATCATTCCTGCTTACCTTTAGAAACATTCCGCTTTATGAAAGAGTCCTTGACGCAACACTGCCATCCAACACTTTCCTCTATTCCCTTTCCCAACAATTAATTTCTTCTCTGCTTTCAGACACAAGGATTGTCAAATTCTACATAAAATTGTCTTACATTTACAATTTGAAGAATTTCCAACATCATGAGTCTGAAACAATTGAGTAGTCAAAGGGTACATGTTTTGAACTAAATTGTTAAAACTGTGTGTGGTGTTTTGATTTAACATACAAACATGTTCTATTTGCATATAGGTTTTCCTTATATTGCTAGTTACTCGTACTATTTAATTTATTTATACTGGCTTGATATTTTATTGATATATTGATGTTTTGTAATGATACTGATTTAGACCAATCTCATATATTTAAAAAGTCATGAATGAAGGTGTTTTTCTTCAATAAACTGTATGTAAATTATTCTTTTAAGATTTCATCCATGGATAATCAATCACGCGCTTTTCAGAAATAATGTAGAAGGATTGCACCATTAAAACTTATTTTTTATTTCAAAATTTAAGTCCGTAGTATTTACCAAACAAGCAAGAGACGTTAGTTTCCTAAACCCAATAGGAAGCTAGCCTTCAAGATACCTGTCGCAAGGACGCTTTCAAATTGTTGGTTTGACACTGGTCACAAGAGGTCCAAGGGGCAAGGGGTATGTCATATATAAGCTGTTTGTGCGTATGAACACACAGAGGTTCGGTGACATAAACCTAGAGTACGTTTAATATCACGAAAATACTACTAACTTATATACAAATAATACACAGGAAATAAACTTTATTTCAAATAAAATTGTATAAGAAGATAAAATCACTCCAATAAATCGTGTGAAACATTAACATTTGTATTTATTCAAGTAAAATATCGTAATAATTGGCGCTCGATCATTGAGCTATTATAAACAATTATCTCACAATCATTCAAGAAAGTTGCAATTGGCTCCCAATCACGGGACAATTATATCTCAAACAAACCGTATTGTAATAATTGGCGCTCGATCACGGGGCTATAAAATACCAATCCAAGACATTATATCTAAAAAACATTTATAATTTATCAAATATATTCTTAATAAAACTTTATAGTTTTTCCAATACCTTTAAGTTTTAATATATGTTAGTATGAACATATTTTGTTAGTATTATTCTTAATCATTAAGTTGAATTCCTAGTTAGTTCATGTTCACCCATTAAATAACTCTTTGTGTTTGCCCAATTTTAAACCAAAATGTCCCAATAAGGAACATATTTTTTTAGGGAGGAGAAGCTAGAATGTGAGATGGACTGGTTTAAATAGTATTGGATGCCAAAAAACTAAAAAGTTGTTCATTATTTTAAGTTTAAACGGTTGAAATAACAGTATGCATTAAAAAATTAAGTGTTTATAGATTATTTATAAAAATGTATTGATATCAAAATATATTCTAAACCGTCAACTTCATGTTGAACGAGTGTTTAAGTGGATGAAGCAATATACCTTTGTTCAATATAATAGAAGAAACGATGTTGATGATAATATATATTAAAACCACTTACCTTTATAGTATTTATCATAATATTCTTCTTAAACAAAACAATTAACCCAGTATTAGATATGATACAAGACGCGTATTGATCACAACTTGTGAATGTGTGGAATGCCAGGCCTCCACCGTGGTTCGGATCCCACGTCAAACTGTAGGACCTTCATTTCATCTACAATCACCTTACCATTACACATTAGCGTAAGTGAGTACAACCCGAATGGTTAGTAAGAAGCGATGCTAATAATAATAAAAGAAGAAGAAGAAGAAGAAATAATTCAAAATGATCAATAATGCATTCCTAATTATAGACATAGACTTTTAAAATGATTGAGGGTACACTAAAGGACTGATAATTAAATGTGTGTCATCAATTATAAAATTAAGAAATAGGTCGATACAGGATTTCTAAAACTGTGATACGCCTATTCCTAGGGGTTTGATAAGGATATCAGGGGGTACGCAATATACAACGGAGTGTAATTAATACATAATAGCTCTTAATAATAGTGAATACGCTAAATAAATGAGTGTGAATTTTGACATGATGTTATGGAATTTTATGAGCGTTTCTTTCCCCCTGCCATGGCTTTGTTTAACTTAATAAATTTGTATAGACTTTGAAACGACTATATATATATATCATCTATAAATTTTGACCAATAAAATAGGTAAATATTTACTATTGAGTCTAAAATGTCTAAAATGATAGATTATGGATGTACAAACATTTCCCCAACGAGGTTAATGGAAAAAGGACATAAATTTTTGAGAGACTTATTTACTTACTCTATGGAATTATAGAGTTATTGGTTTAAAACCTAAGTTATAACTCTGAAAATCTAAAGCCAATTTTACACGATAAAAATATAATAACGAATAATCATTTAAACTTTTTACTTTCTCGCTAACTAATTAATATAAAGAACTTTTTAATCGGAGAATATGCATTTAGAAATTTCTTAATATTTTAGTTTGTTATATAAAGCTTATATATTAAATTGAAATTTTTTTAATAAAATGGTAGGAATATCAAAGTTATCAAAAATTACAATATAAATAATTTAGATCAAGATTATCACCTTAGGTATATGTTTTTATTATATAGTTATTTCTTCAAATGCAACATTCATTTGAGAATGCATGAATTCACTTAAGAACCACAAGGCTTTTAACAACAATTTTATTTAAATAAATACACAATATTTCATTATCTTACAAATTTAATTTCCTCCAGTTTATATAAAGGGCCATCTTCTAGCTCTGAAATGAACAAAACATAACTTTATATAATTAATATTTTATGAGATCACCATCCATAAACAAATGGTTTGAATGTAGATTGAAATAATTGATCTTATAAATAAAATACAGTATTACATTATGTAAGTAATAGCGAAATAATGCCCTATATAATCTATTATCGGTGATAAAATGTATATACTATTTTTACTACTTAGTAAATCTTAGAAAAATGTGGAACTACATGACGGTTCATCCATTATACATGGATAATAAAAAAGGCCTAAAATTCATTTAAAAGAAACAAATTATATACAATTTTAGCTAAGTTTAGGATATCCAAATTATTGTCAAACTAGTTGAAGTATTTGTGTCCTAAGTGGGACAGGGTACGTGTTTTATGTCACTTATCAGATACATAAATACATAATGGGTTAGGATAAGGAGATGCACTTTCCCCATTACTTCTAATCTAGCCTTTAAGCATGCAACTAGAGTAATGCAAGAGAGTAGGAAAGGGTTGACATTAAACTGTACAATGCAGCTATAACCATACGATGATGATTTAAATTTATTAGGCAAAGGTAAGTAAGCTGTTGCAAGAAAAGCAGAAATTTTACTAGAGCCTAGTAAGGAAAGAGGTATAAAAGTGAACGCTGAAAGGCTTAAGTATGTTATCACAATGAGAACAATGATTAGGAGCAATAATTTGCTTCAAACAATATTTAATTTGACAGTGTTAGTGAGTTTAATATTTGGGAACAATTTTACTGGCAATGATGATATTAGTTTGGAAATTTGGGAAAGAATACATTAGGAAATTTCATGCTATTATTTGGTCAGTTAATTTGTTGTCATCTCAGCTGCTTTTAAGAAATACAAAATATCAGTTTTACCGGATTTTCTATATTATTGGTATAAAACGTGATATTTTACCTTACATGACGGAAAAAAAGAGGACATTCTAAAACCAGGTTCTTAGGAAGATATTTTATCCAAAAGAGATTAGGCTACTTGATAATAGAGATGGTTACATATTGAGGAGTTACATATTCTGTGGTTGTCACAATACATTGTTAGGATAGTCAAGTCTCAAAGAATATGGTTAGTAGGATATACAGCATGAATGGGAGAATCTTGAACCTTGTTTAGGGTATTGAATGGCAAAGCCCGTGGGAAGAGAATATTGGGGAGTCCTATACGCAGATGGGAGGATAGCATTGGAATGGACCTTAAAGAGATAGGATGTAATTAGGTGGATTGGATATAAATTTCTCAATAATTAGATTGGTTTCGTATTATTTTAAGTGCTATAATGACCTTGGAGTTCCTAGTGTCATAGAGTAATTAAGTAAAGTATGTATAAATTATAGTTATAAATATAAATATAAGTAAACATTCTGTATTCTATATTATACTATTAAACTTATAAATAATACTATCTGCAATACTTACTATTGTTAAAACACCAGCTATGCACTTCCAAATCGCATAGCTTTTATCACAACTTTCACTGCCAGCTGAAATAATAAAATAAAATTAATGTCTAGTTGAATATCGAACATCAATTGAATTAGTTGAACATAATGATTCCTAGTTTTATTGATGGATACCTAGAAACACTATATTATTTAAGATAGGTTAGATTTTTCAGTTTAATAATAACTTATGTTTTTTTTTATTAAAACCAGTATTTTATTGGTGACCTGGTGGTCTAGGGGTAAGGTGTCAGACTTCTGTGCTGAGGGTCCGGGGTTCAATCCTCGGTCCCGGCACAGATTTATCTGATTGCCAAACCCTTCCTTCACCTCTGACAAGATGTGTATTAATCACAACTTGTGAATGTGAGGAATGCCAGGCCTCTACCGTGGTTCGGATTCCACGTTAAACTGTAGGTCCTCCATTTCATCTCACAATCACCCTACCATTGCACATTAGCGTAAGTGCGTATAACCCGAACGGGTAGTAAGACGCGGTGCTAATAATAATAACAGTATTTTATTTAACTAAATGTAATAATAATAATACTAGACTGGGGTTTGCATATTTATGGAGTATATAATTTAAATTAAGTTTTTTCAACATTATTCAGGTGAAACCCTTTCATCATTTATTCGTAACTATAGTTAGTGCCATTTGAGATTATACCAAATAGGCAGCAAGATGCTTTGAAAAATATATTTCAAAATGGGTGTATTCATTAAATATAAAATGAGAACAAATAATTTAAATAGATATTTTTAAATGTCATGAAACAAATTA
Source organism: Timema podura (assembly GCA_033556935.1). Lineage (NCBI taxonomy): Eukaryota > Metazoa > Arthropoda > Insecta > Phasmatodea > Timematidae > Timema > Timema podura. Next base: position 41,855,082 of record JAVRXN010000012.1, read on the forward strand.
AACTTTTATTCAGAAAGCTTATAAAAATATGCACACAATGTATAACCTATTTAATGTAGTACTAGTCGTAGTAATAGTATTAGTAGTAGATGTAGTTTATATTGCAATGCTTGCTACCTGCTTTAGTATTTTATTTCAATATGTATATCATACGTGATATCAACAACGAATGGGTTTGGCAGATTTATGCTGCGAGCTACAGGTAATACTACAATTATAGTTTATATTTTAAAATGTCAGTCAAATCAATCTAAAGTTGTATTGTCGCATAAAACTAACCTATAGTACTCTCCCAGTACATAAACAACTGGTCAGTATTATTTCAGTCTAAGCCAATCCTTGGCGCTCTTTTTGAAACGAATTTGGCTGTATTTTGGCCACAAAGCTACAGTTCTTACTGCCCAATAATTCCCCTGCTAGCAATTCGGATTATACGGGTTTGTTACTGTCTTTGCACCACATAGATAGTATTTATTGAGCAGCATCGATAATAAGTGACCAAAATTATTAGAAAAGATTCACCTGGCCAGCCACCCCCATCCCACCCCCACCCCAAAAAAATTACTTGGAACTGGCCGATCGCTACTAACCTGGCAAAATTAAGCCAGTACTCGTTCGGTAAACGATTACCATCCACCAAGCCATAATTTATTTTCTATAAATGAACAAAACTGACCTATTAATAGACAACATTCATTTTATCAACAACAAAAGGTAATCTGCTACTGGGCCGAAACTATTTAGCCAATACTGGCTCAGTAAAGGCTTACCACTTATCAATACGTTATTGATTAGCCAGAAAGTTAAAAATAACTGACCCTTTTTTAAAATATATATACTTTGTAAGCCAACAAATATTTAAATAGCTGACCACAATTAATTCAGTTCCATTTAGCAAGATACGATTCAGTACTGGATTATCACTCACTAAGCCACTAGTTTTAATGTGTGTTACTTGTACGTTTAGGAGCTTAGTGGCATATTTAATAAGAGTACGCGAAAATAATTGAGTAATGGCAATCTTTTTATTTTGCTCCGAGTGAAACCAGTTTGGGCCAGAAATAAATAAAACCTAATGTTATGACACAATCCCAAGTTTCTCATTTGCCAAGTATTCTTTGTATTTTCATCAAATAAGAATTTTGCATTTTCATTACTGTTTTAATTAATAGAATTAAAGTGCGTAGCTTGTGAAGTTAGTAAAAAAATTACTATAATAAAAAATATTAATTAATTCCTTAGACGTATATAACTAATCATGTTTGAAGAAGTCATCTAATTAAAATTACACGTTTCCATCCAAAATTAAAGTATTAATTAGTTTAAGAAAAACACCAGTATTACTATAAATTAATGTTTTATTTATTTATTTTAAATATTAGGCTTTGGGGAAAATTTATTTGAGTATTTTCTTAAACAAAGTTTTAAAATAACCGCAATTATCCATCATCAGCTGAACAGTGAGGAAGAATAACTGATCCATTTCAGGAAAGCCTTCAGTCACTGTACTATCCGAATTATGACTGATTGACCACTACTGTCCCGTAACGATTTTGCTGGATCTGTTTTTTTGTTCTGTATTACCTTCGTTAAGCCCACTTAGATTAATGAACATTTTCCCAAGACTGACTTTCTTTTAGAAAACCTCAAATTATTGTCAGTCACTCCCAACCCATGCTGGATTCTAGTCGGATATGTGGCATACTGCTATGTTGAGCTGAGATTAATTACTTGTACCTGTTATATGCCTCACCAACTTGGTTCCCAATTCTACCAATCACACTTAAGTTATACTACACATACCTCGCAGAGAAAATGTATTTCATGTTGATATCTGACCAAAGATTGTCTTGCTTAGTGAGGAGAACATATCACAGGTAACATTTAAACTGTGTTTACTCTGGCAACAAACACTACACGACACAACATTGGTATTAGTTTACACTAATGAAGCTTTGCCTCAGACCATTGCTAGTAAACCTTTGTTCATGTATCAGTCCAATGCCAATCTACAACCAGACAATAATGAATATGTGCTGTTCTGTCAATAAGGCTCATTTGTAGGCATAGGAAGAAAATCAACATTGCCTGAGCTATGGCCACCACTAAGCATTACATTATAAGTATGTTTAGTGTACAAACCCATCCTAGACATATAACATTTATTGGAATATATATTTACTAAATACTCAATAAGTACTCAATTAATAGTTGTTCAGTAATTAATAAATATAGAGTATGTGGGCACATAAGTCAACAGTTGTTAGTTAGGTATTTCCATGAAAAAATATTTAAATAATTACAAATTATTTAATTATATAAGTGCCAATAAAACTAAAAATTATTTCATAAATTTATTTCGAATTAATTGCATATTTAAACATTTTTAGCAATTAGGTTACTATATAATTCCCTACTAAATATTAAACAAACAATTTTTACTTAAAAAAATTGCTTACAACTTACTTTGTTTGCCACAGTCTAGACATCTTGCTACCAAATCCTTATCGATGGATCCCATTTTTATCTTCAAAATCATCTCCAAGTACATTTTAGCTCTCAACCCATTGAATTCACCATTCTTAAGCTGAAAATTATAGTTTAGTAAATTAAGCATGAATCACGCTTTTTATATATTCTTTTAACTATGAAAAGATATTTACAGTATAATAAACATACATAATAGATAAATATCCCACAAAATTAAAAAAAAATATATTGTATTGTATGTTGTGTTACATGAATATTAATATATTTTTATTTTACTAAGTGTACTGGATCGAACACGTTCTTAGAAGGAAATTTCATCCACACAACGCCATGGAAGGAAAGTTTGAGGGAAAGAAGAGCTTAGGAATAAATAAGAAATATGATTCAAATATTGGATGACTTGAAGGCATAGTTGAATTTACGAGGGTCTCAGGGGGTGACCGGCACCCCCAAGGTTTTTCAAAAGAAAAAGAGAAATAATATAACTTCTAAAACATAAACTTTATAAAAAATACGGATGATTATGAAAAAAAAGAAAAGTATCACAATATTTATTTAAAGATGTACGAAAAAATAAAAAATTAATATTATTATTATTATCATTATTATCTGCCTGAATAACGTAGTAATATGGTGGAAATCATCAACTCCGACTGAACTGAAGAGGTTGAGGCAGCTGCTTTATTGGCGTTGACCTGTACATATACTCCATTCAAGGTAGGAGTTACTCTCTGAAAGGTCTTTTTTCCCTACCAATATACTACTATATAATAGACTTCTGGTAGGGAAAAAGACCTTTTAGAAAATAATTCATGTGCTGAACAGATTTTAGATCAAGAGTAAGAGCACAAAAAGTTTTCCAGGTACCCCCAAGCTAGACTCCCTGAATCCGCTTATGCTTGAAGGAAATAAAAACATTCTGGGAGCCCAAGGAAGAGTCAGAGGATATAGCGCATTGGCGGTCTAAGTTCACTGACAAAAGGAATGGACTTGTCGTAGAATGACAGAACACCTAATAATAACAATAATACTAATAATAATATAATTGTGAATTATAGAATAGTAACAATAATTATAATTTCAAATTCTTCCTTACCGAATATTAAAATGTAATTAATATTATTTTCTAATATTAACTATCAAATTTGATTTAAACAGTAAACTTGTATTTTCATAAATAAATTGAACCATGGTTTTAAAAATAAATTGAATAATGTTATTCTTCAAACAGTGTATCATATTTGGTTAGCAAAGAAAATACTTAGTTTAGTGAGATTCCTCCTTAATAAGTAAATATAAAAGGAAACCCACTTTGGAAATCACCCATTTTAAACATTAAATATTAGTAGTGCCAGGAAAAAGATACTTTCGAAATAAATTAAGAGGAAATAATGAGAATATTTTCTTAGAATTTATATATGATTCATTTAAACTAGATAACCCTTTTTATTCTTGTACAATAATGAATATACATAAATATATTAGTTATACAAGTATCCTATATACCAAAAAATAACATTGTTCAATTAAACTAGCCTATTTGTTACATTAAAATAACAATACCACAATACTGTAAAAGTTTTTTCTTTTCTATGAGTGTAAATACATATTTTGGATCCCATTTCACCCCATGAATAACGTGCATCTTATACAAGAACTGAGAAAAATAAATATGCTTACGTTTAAAAAAAATACAAACAAATCTAAATATGTAATATTTGAGACTAAAAAAAATTATTCTAATCTCAGTTTTACATTTGTCCAGTGAGCTATGCAGAAAACCACACCACGATGTAATTTCTTATTTGTACGTAATAATCTATCTTGTTTTCCGGTTAGTAGGCTTTTATTATAAACACTTTAATTTACCACATTGCTACAAAAATGTATGCTATATGATAGGCTCATTAGATTTTTCCAAGGCTATATTCGCTTGATGAGACCGTACCTATATATTATTAACTTCAATTTTGTATACAATTTACCCTTTAAAAGAAATAATGTGCACATATACAATCACTACATAATTGTGTATTTAAGTGTTAAGTTGGGATAGTAATTGGCTAGAGAACAATTTACAAGTTCGTACTCGCCAAGCAAATACTGCCTTTGAAATAACCCAATTAAGTCGTTCCTACTGGTCATCCATAAAATTTATGTACAATATTTCTAGAATATTAAATATAGTCTATTATATTCTGAAAATTGAAAAATGACACCTGGACACGGGAATCGAACCCGGTACCCGTGTCCAGGTGCCATTTTTCAATTTTCAGAATATGATATCTAGATGGAGTATTTCCCACTAATAAGCATTCATAATAGCTCTGGCTATTAATTCTTATAGTCTATTATATTAACTTATCATCAATTAAAATAACATACCATATATACAATTACAATAATATGTTATTAATATATATTTAATACAGGCAAATTAGAGAATTCAGGATATAATTCTACTGCTAATACTTACTATTCCTGTGTTTTTCAGAACGCAATCACTGAGACACTAAAAAAGAAATCGAATACATAAATTTTAGTACATATTTTTTTACTTTATACAAATTAAAGTTTAGATTGAAGTACTTAAAAATATAAGTTTGTAAGTAATATATGTTTGTATGGACTTTTATCAGGTGGATTTCGCTTGAGAAATAAATATCTTCATTTAAATCCAAATTAACTAGTTTATATCAAATATAATGTACCGTAATATTTTATAAATCATAAAAATTTGGTTGTTCCCCTTTTTATTACATTTATATTCACTATTTTAAGTAAACTAGTCCTAAACTACATGTGTTTAAATTATTAAAAATATTCATATCTATTTGGCAGGTGAAATCACACTGATGAAAAAGTCTCAATTCAAACAAAATTTCACAGTCTAATTTTTATATGAATATTTTTATCTGACCAATAGATAAACTTTCATATTTACTTTCACGTATTCATAAGTCAAGTAATAAGATCTGCAACTGTAAGTTTACTATAGAGATTATCAGTACATATAAAATAACACTAATGAGCTAGTAAAACGTTAGAAATTTAAAAAAATAAGTTTTAATAATTTTAAAGGTATATTCCGTTCAAATTGGATTGTATTTCACCTTGACTATACTGAATTAATAAATAGTAAACATACCTTTGCATTATCACTTGGATTTTTCATAACGCCAGACGTTGTGAGAATTTTAAACTCGTCTGTAATAAATCAAAGTTGTAATTAAGTTATTTTAAGTGCTTTATATTTTACTAGTTTGTTGATCTCACTGCAACTTGTTCTAGTTAGCCTAAATAATTAGTATTAAAAAGATGAATTTTAAAATAAAATGCATCAGGAAAACATCTTTTAGGATAAAAAAAACTATTTGTATTAAATACAAGTGTTTCGAGTCATAGTAAACTTAGAGAACATTACAAGAGATCTGAAGATAATACAGGTATATTGAGGTACATTATATTATATACATTTATATGTTTATTGATTCATCCACATATCTAGAGGAACATAGTTTAAATACAGGCATCAGTCCGCAATCGAGCTAAGTTAACCGAGCAGCATCCGCATGCTGACGAAGGTATTGCCAACAATGGAGGATAGAGGATATCATAGGGTCAGCCCAACAAGATCTCCAGCCATTAATTTCAGTTTTATAGACAAAAGCAACTATTTATATATTCCATTAACTCATAACTTGTTCTCACGAGAATAAGTTGACCCTCTTCCAGACCCACCACTTCACGGGAAAATATGAAAGCTGGCTTCTTGTCATATATTCAATAAATATCTAGAGAGTAAAATTAGATCAGAAGTAACAAAATAATCATCAAAGTTATGGTAATCTATAGGTCATGTGTTTAACCAATCAGTGAGTCTATTAATTAAATGAGATAGACCTTATTAAATTATATTAGCTCAATCATTAGAAAAAAATTTTTAATAGCGTATTATTTATTCACCTTATCTTAGTGTTATATTGAGTCCAAAATATTTAGGAGATGTTCCCTAAACTCTATCACGTGCACGGTGGGAATCCCTTTTTGGTACTTAAGGTATGCAAAGAAGGAATAAGCTCTAATCTTACAAGTTATACAATTACATACCTTCATTTACAGGGAAGTTACCGCGACATTTAGTAAGAATATCCTAAAAAATAAAAATAAAATATTATGTAAATATAACAACTATAGTGAAGAGTGGAATCTTGAACTTGTCAAGGCATTAAATTTACTAAATAGATTCAAGTTCATTAAAAATAAGCATTAGAAAAACGACCAGAATCTTTATTTTAATTACCACCCAAACTAATGTATTGGCCTTGTACACATTTTCTTGTTCTTAAATTTAGTACCTTAAAAATAATTAATTTAATTATGCTATATTTACATTCTACGCACAATCCGCTTGTATAGGGTGGGAAAATAATGCTAACATTTTATTTCACATTTTTTTATTCCCTTCTTACAAAATAGGTCAGTTTTTAAAACTAATTTACCAAAAATTAATAAAAAACTGAATAGAGAATTTTTTGATTAAAGTATGATTGTAAATTTACATTAAATTACTCTACAACTCGTGAGGGATGAAACGTATAATTTTCCCAATTATGTTGTACACATTATGATTATAAGCTTAGAGACATAACATCAATCATGATATTTGTAGTTAGATAAAACTAATATTGAAGATACTTAATTCATTTAAAACCAATCTTGGTGGCGTAGTAAGCTAACGCGCTAGTTTCGTGTTGAGCTAGACTGCCGAGGACAGGGAGTTCAAGGTTTTAATCTCACTCGAGTGAACTGGGGGTGGTTTTCCTAAATGGTATTCCACCATCCCTCCACGTAAATGCTGGTTCACTTCTACTATATTCAACCTTGCTAATTCCTAGCTCATTAGTGTAATTAGTACTTGAGGGTATAACCCAAACAGGTAGCAAAATGTGGTGCTAAATAAATAAAAATAATACATTTAATTATAAACATAAAATCAATTTTTTAAAGAACTTACCGCAAATGAATAATCATTACATAAAACTAAAATATATATTATAATATACTTTAAAACTCTCATTATTACTAAAATATTATCTAATGATTGCTATAAGTATATGTAAAGTTAATATATATTATTTGGTGAACATAACGGAGGGATCTTGATAAAAACCAAGCCAACTGTGTGTATACAAAATTCAGGAGTGCACGATTAAAGTGTCAAATCTAATTACAACTTTTGATCCCCATAGAATGTTTTTAAAATTGCGTCATCTGTGTGTCAACATGAATGACATGAAGGTAAAGCGGAAACGCGATTAGAGTAAAACTAGTTTTACACCCCACACCCTATTAAACTGGAGACCAACAAGTGTCAAAAGAGGCTTAGATTGGTCATGTCCTGAATACTATAACTCTCATAATTTTGAAAACACTTTCTTTAGCAATATTTTTTTTCCCTGGTAAAATACATTTTTAGAAATTATTCTGGTAAAATACATTTTAAAATGAATTAATCATATATATATATTATGGATTTTTGCAATTTGTGAATTTGAGATCTTTTTATTTCAGAGGAATTTCATAATATACATCACACATATAATTGATTATTTGTTATTGGTGATGTATGAATACACAATTTTAAGGGTATAATTTTGGGATAAAATATAATTATATTCATATGCTATTAGTAACACCATAATGGTTATTAGAGACACATTATCCAAACCAAACAATCTATAAGAAGGATAGTTTGAAATATATTAATCAAATAATCTAGATGAGAGATTTAAAATTCAATTTGTACACAGAATCTGTCCTGTGTTTTTTCTATAGCCCCACTTCTTACCATCACTAATCATGTTAGGGATGAACGAGGTAGAATTCACATAAATTGTTCCCAAATTTGCGTGGAGAGAGAAAGAGAGAAAGGGGAAACTATTTAAGAATAAAAACACCCTTAGTACATCCAACTGACATCAAACCAGGATCTACTCATCATCAGCAGTTTATTCTTACGTTAGTATGCCTTAGACCATGTGGCCAATGATTTTGGTTGCTCCGTTGTTTATAGAATAAGCTAATCAACAAACAAATAATACAATAGTAATAAGCAAACATGATGTTAATTTTTTAATAAAATTCAGTGTCTATATTTTTTTATATATTACATTTATGATTATTAAATAATGAATTATAATTGTATTCTTAAAGTGGTACACCGGACTCTTTAAATGTCTATATTTATTTTAACTATAAACGCAAAAATGTATAGATATATTTGGGAAATTTAAGGTGTTTGATTATAAATAAGCTTTTTTAACTATCTAAAAACAGCAAAGCGATGTTGTTCACTATTTGTTTTATATATTACATATTAAAATAGTAATTATATCTAACAAAAGTCTATATTATATGATAATTTTACTCTTACGCATGTGCAAATCTATTCCTCTAATTATACTTTACTTATAGTAAAATTTTCGATACCAATAATATTAATAATAATCATTCATCATAAAATTACTAATGGTAGTATATTATTACATTATTAGTGTTATTATATAAGTATTTATTATATAAATCAAAAGTCACAGATGCATGACTTGGCGTATGAATACGTGAAAATAGATAAAGTAACATTTCTAGCTCCATTTTTAACAACACGTCTCACTTCCCGTTCGGGTTGTAAGTTAATATATTAATTACACTAATGGTTTTAGGGTTTAGGAAGGCTAAATTTAAAGGAAATGTATTCCCATTTACATGGAGATATATTGGAAAATCATTTTGGAAAAACCTTACTAAATGCATCCAACTGAAATTCAAATTTAGATTTTGCCGTCATCTGCCGTCTTATCTACTGCGAGATTAACGCCGCCTAATTAGGCCATGCGGTCACAAAACCGGTGCACATTTTCTTCCTGTTAGAAAATATTCTTTTTATAAAAAAATGGACTGTATATTTTCATTTACGTGGTGGATATAGAGGACTGACTCAAATTAAGAGATTCGATTCTTTACCATGGAAATTTAAAAAAAATGTTGGTTTTTATTTTCCCTACAGACATAAACTGATTAATGACCTTTGGGTTAACCCTTTTCTACCTGTCTACCTATAAAATCTATAGTGTATGTTTTTTTATTACCGCGTCTTACTATTTTTTCAGGTTACATGCATCTGTGTGTGTGTTGGTGTGGTGTGTGTGTGTGTGTGGTGGTTGTGTGTTTGTGTGTTGTGTTGTGTTGTGGTTTGTGTGTGTGTGTGTTGTTGTGTGTGGTGTTGTGTTGTGTGTGTGTTGTGTGTAGTAGTAGTGTAATTGTGTAACTATATATTAAATTGTTTTCTATCGGGTATATTATTTCAAGCGGAGTATTAAGAATTTTAATTTAGTGATAAACACTCTCCTTTTTATGTATGATATATTAAAGATAAGTTTTTTAATATTCCAATTTACTCCCTCACAATCCCTCAGAGAACGGGAACATTGTAATCGTCAAAAAGATCGAGTTCGATATTTTGATGGATGTCAACAATAATTGTTTACATCCATCAAAATTATTCACGATATCCTGGATCCTAAAGAGTGTTTTTTGCGATGATCTCTGTCTGTATTTCTCTCTGTTTATCTGTATCTCAGCCTAGAGCCGAAACTATATTACTGAATGGACAAAAACTTGGTATATAAGGTTTTCATAAAGCTCCCCAGCGGAGAGTTTTAAATGATAATTCAACATAAAATTAAGGATAGTTTCTTAGGACCCCAAAAGATAAAAGACAATATTTTCCTCGAATTGGCTCTAAACATTTTGATTAAAATTCGTTTTAATGATTTACTTAGCATTATAAATAAAATGGCGTGGCTTATTTTCCTATTAAAATGACCTGGAGTTTACTTTTCATAAACGGATAACCACAATTTTTATTATATCAGCGCACATCTAAGGATACTTACCCACCTCAGTGGCGTAGTTAGCTAACGCGCTGGTTTCATGTTGAGCTAGACTGCCGAGGACGGGGAGGTCGAGGTTAAAATCTCGCTTGGGTAAACTGGAGTGTTTTTCCTAAGTGCCTTTCCCCTTTCTCTCCAAGAAAATGCAGGTTCACTTTCTCTATGTTCAACCTTCCCAATTCCCAACTCATTAGCGTAATTAGTACTTAAGCGTATAGCCCAAACGGGTAGTAAACGCAGTGCTAAGTCTTATTAAATGTTATCTATTGATACGAAATTAATTATTTCAAAGTTGTAGGACTTTTAAAAATAAAATAACATTTAGTTGGTAAAATTTTATTTTTAAATCAATAGATTCCGAGCAACAAGAAAATATATTTTTAAAAGGAGGTCTTATGAACGGGGAATTGATCGTTATGATCCTTGGTGGATCAAGATGTTCTTTTTTTATCAGAATGTTTTTGTGTCATTTTATATTATTTCATTTGTGTAATTTGTTTTTATATTATGTTCTTTTTCCAATTCGATTCTGAAAAATGTTTACTGAATATTTTCACATAGCTTACATGTTTAGTTATTATGTAAAGGAGTAAGAAAGATTTTTCAGTGATTTGAGTTTGCATAAACCGCTCGGTTAGCCTACCCGCATATTTACACTAGATGAAGGCTTAAGGAAATCAAGCGTTTTCACAAAGTGTACCCTCCTGAGGTTAAAACTCATAATCAGCTTCACCGTAAACCAGGCATGAAAAGACCGACGCAATGTTCCACGTTCCCATTGATGAGGGTAGTAACTTTGTACTTTAATAACTCAATATAGTTTAGTTAAAATTATAACTGAAGTTTTCATTAACTTTATACCATAGAGGATTTAGTATTTTTAGTTTATTTTTTTATTTATATGAGGTATTTAAAGTGCACTTTCCAAACCGACTGACAGAGGGAGAGCGGAAGGTCCTACCAATCTTTCCATGAAAGGTATTTTGGCATACATTTTAGGGCTATTTTACATACCAAAATCAACATGGGACCTATGGCTTCACTTCTCCTCCGAAGGAAGTTGATCAACACATTATTAATGCTCAACAAATATCCTTAAATCTCAGTTGGGTTTGAACCCACGAACATTGAGTCCTGAGGCGCGCACTTTACTTAAAGGCCATCGAAGTCAATGTGTGATATTAGTACGTTCTTAAAATAAGCATTGACTAAATGTTCTTATATACTTAAAATTAATATTTTAACAGTGGTAAAGGGATAAATTGTTATTATTATTATTATTATTATTATTATTAGCACCGCGTCTTACTACCCATTCGGATTATACGCACTTACGCTAATGTGTTATGGTAGGGTGATTGTGAAATGAAATGGAGGACCTACAGTTTAACGTGGAATCCGAACCACGGTGGAAGCCTGCCATTCCACACATTCACAAGTTGTGATTAATACACGTCTTGTCAGAGGTGAAGGAAGGGTTTGGCAATCAGATAAATCTTTGCCGTGATAAAGGGAAAATAATGGTTAAAGTTTAATTTTAACCCAAATTGAGCTAGGACTGCCCCCTGTTATACAAACAGGAGATCTTCCTAATCCACTTTAGATTGTGGTTAAATAAGGTCTATGTTATATTTAAATTAATTTTCTTAAAGTATTTACCGGGTGTTTATGGAGTTTGAGATATAAAATTTGTCCTGGAAAATGTGTGCAGCGTGAATTTCCCCTCCTTTCTCTTGTAGCGTTTACATGATTTGTAAGCCACTGTAAAAGTAATGTAAAGAATATTCACTGAAAAGAGAGTTTAAACATGCAAACAACCAATGAAATATATATTTGCTCCCATTTAACTTGTTGCAAACTATTGTTACCTCACATCGTTCTTGTTAACCTTGAATTTTCTATTGTTCATAAAATGTTGCTTTGATACTATGACACACACGGACTATAGTGGAGGTTAAAATTATTCTTTCAAAGTAAAAGGACTAATAAAAATATGTGTTAACCATATACAAAATGTAATAGTTACATTCAAGCTTGACACATCTTCCGGAAGCGTTTGTTGAATTCTGTTTCCGTTCCTTTATCAGGTTTATAGGGCTTTGTTTACAACAGCTGCATCGAGATTTAAGTGATAGATTTAGTATAATTTTCCAAAATGAATAAAAGCTATTAAATAATTTATTTATTACATATTAATAATTACCTAAATTTAAGGATACTATTATGATTAAAAATGTGTTACAACAGCAAATGTTTTCCTTTTATTAATGTATGCTTGGTGATGCTAAACATTATTTAATATAATTATGAGATTTCATAGTTAAATATTTTTGATAATGGTTTTAGTATGTATATATAAGTGAGAAATACCAGAAACGGTCAGTCATTCAGTCACCAACTTTCAATCATCAGAAAGAAGAGATAACAATGTTGGGTCTAAATATTTTCACTTTATTTCTGGTAGCATGTGTTGCTAACATATCAGCTGGATTTGTAAGAAATACTTTTGTTTAGTGCTTATAAATATTTTTATTCATAAAAGCAAAAATAATTTTGCTTGAAACACGCAAAAAGTGCTAAACATATATCTATATACATTTAAAATCTGAAATATTATTTATAAAAATAAAATATACTTGGGCTAATATTGTAATTACTATAGTGTATTTGTGTTATATTACAGCTTCATTACTACAAATAGTAAACTTTTTATATAAAGAATTATGATATTAATATTTACTACTATTTTTGAAACACGCTAGTTATTTTTATTGAAGATGAATGGTTTTGTAGTTTTTGTTGAATTACAATTTTAAAATCTCTCCTAAACATTCGGTGTTTATAGCTTGTATAGATCGATATTATTGAAACCTTAATAATGATCTTGTTTATTTGATATAAAAATATACATTTTCAACCTGGTGAATATATTAAACCACTTATTCTAAGCAATATTTAAAAAGCTAATTCAAAAACCAAGTATGGACCTAATTTAAAAATAAAATTGGCTCAGTAAGCAATAATTGTGATATTTCCTTCAGTCAACTATGATTTGAGCTTATAGTTGTATTAAAACAGTTTTATATATAATTGTATATAATTATTAGTATTAGTATTATTATTAGCACCGCGTCCTACTACCCGTTCGGGTTATACGCATTTACGCTAATGCGTAAAGTAAATTAAGGAGATTGTGAGATAAAATGAAGGACCTACAGTTTAACGTGGGATCCGAACCACGGTGGAGGCCTGGCACTCCACACATTCACAAGTTGTGATTGATACACGTCTTGTCAGAGGTGAAGGAAGGGTTTGGTAATCAGATAAATCTGTGTCGGGACTGAGGATTGAATCCCGGACCCCCAGCACAGAAGTCTGACACATCCCTATACCACCAGGTCACCCACTATATATTATTATATATATTTGTTTAAAATGTGTAAAGATGAGTTCTGGAAATGCATTTTCTTTTGCACTAGCAGAATTTGGTCCTTATCAAAATATGCCTAGCATCTTATGCTTCGTACTATTGCTGACTAATCTTTCATAGAGCCTGGGTTGAATCTCAGTTGGGGTATTCTTAGCCTCATAATTTTACTAAACCAGACGAGGTGCGAGCTATTTTGTTGAATCCAGAAGTTACAAAAATAACATCTCATATTAACGTGTATAAATATTTTTGTGAAGAAAATGGAAATTTACCTTTTCTATGCTCATTTTCTTAATGCCACAAAAGGCCAGATCTACCATTAACAAACTGTAATAATAGTCCAAATAGTGCTACATATCCTATAGTTAATAGTAGTAATAATAATAAATTAACGTAGTGTCTGATGTATAACAATATCAATGTACAAAAATATATTCTAAAAATTTTACAGGTAAAAGAAGACGGAGTTGCTAAAGAGGTTTTAGATATGTGCAAGAATAAATTCCCTATTTCTGATGGTAAGAAAGCTTTGTTGGCAACAATTTATCATTCATAAAAATTAAACTTGTTTTACTTGCATAATCTTACTGACATTTGAAGAACATAATTTGAACAGTTCCCATTATTTTCCTTTATTCTCCTCTTTATCTTTTAGAAATATATTTTATACATTTCCCACTACTTCCTGAAAATAATTGTTGATGGGAGAAACCCATCTTTTTAACTAAAGAGAAAAAGTGTTGACAAAATTCCAGGACATCCTTGACAGATATTCAAGATCTGTTAATATTAGCATGTGCAGAAAACTAAACTCTATGTTGCTACTGGAGAAATATTTTATTTATTTTGACCAAAAAATGTATATTCTATAAAAACTGTAAAATTAATCGCGCTCCCTTCTGCCGCACCTTAAAGGGATTTGGCGGTAAATAATAACATGTATTTGGTGAAAACAAGTAATATTTGTCCAATATCGGATGTGTAAAGAAAGTGTCGAATGGTCGTCCAGTGTGAAAGATATTTTAGATGTGTTCCTCTCATTTGTACACATATTTCTCTCATCCTTCTTCAATTTAACATAAATTATTATTATAAAATTTATACAAAAGCATTTAGACACCTTAGATAATTTAGTAACGCCTCCCTACTAAGCTAAATGTTCCAGGTTTGATTCCCAGAATGCACCAAAAAAATTTATCATTGGTGAAATCAGGATTTCCGATTTCAAGGTGCTCAACTACAAATTGTGGTGTCTGGATAGTGTGTGTGGATGATAGGTTTAAGGTAGTTCGTTGAATGATGTTAGAGGCAGCACATAACTTATATTAGGGTACGCGTTGTTAATGGACTATTGATAACAGATTCAAACCAATATAAAGCTTTCCCACAGATGAAAATGTATTTTAAATGGTTCCAAACCCCTTCAATAAAATATGGATTTAATTAATCCCATAATATTAACTGAAAGGAAATAATATATATATTTTTTTGCAAATACACTCTACCAAAGAGCATAAATGAGATAATTTTTAATGGTAAAGAAACAATGATAAAAGTAGAACTACCATGGTACCTACTAAAAAAGTACACCAAAGAGAATAATAATCAATTTCAATCATTACAGCTTATAGCTCAGAAATTATTAGTTTTATCAAACTATTCTTCACGTATAATAATTTTAATGTTGACAGTAATTACTACAACTTTACAATGTTAACTTATTACGTAACTGAATTAGTTGCTGAGATATGATCAAAATTGGAAATTTATGCTTATTTAAAGTACCCTCAAAGTGATTTTCATATGAAATTGAGAGCTACCATTTTGTTTGAAATGTTATACAATGCCTAGATAGAAAGTTTAATCATAATATTTATAGCATATTATTAGAAAATCAAATTTTTCTCTTTTTGCCCTTAATTGTAGGGTAACACATCTAATTCCAATAACTCTTAGAGGGAAATTTGGTAAAGTGCTTTTTTTTTAAGTTTCAGCCCAATCAGTAAAATGGTTTAAGCTCTAATCCTATATCTAGACACACAGTCATATTGACACACACATATACAGACATTCACATTCGCGAAAACAACATTTAGTTTTCAATGGCTTATGAAACATTTACACTTACCAAAATATCAATTTTGATTATTTGTTTTACGATAAGAATTCTTCTTTTTCAGACTGATCAATACAAAGAAAAAAGTATGGACACTATTTTATTACAGTGTTATACAGAATACAACCTTTTTTTTCTGAAACATTATTAAATTCACTTTGCCATTTCTTAATTTTACAGAGCTGTTGGAAAGTGTACGTAAAAGTGGTTCACTACCAGACAATGCTGATGAAAATGTAATGGTAAGTACATGGTAAAGATATATTTTGTACATGGATTTCATGAATATTGATATTAAAAACAGAACTCTTATTTAATTTTTGTATACTATTACAAACTTAAAAATGTATAAAATATTCATACTTACAAATGAAATAATCATTAATCATATTCTAATTAAATCCCTTTTGGTATATAGCTGTCTAAAGACTTACCTTACGATCTACTTGATTCAATAATCAGGGCGTGTTTTGACTTGAATTTGGGGAAGCAGGTGATCCATTGGAAGGACACTATACTAAAACTTTTCATTAATTTTTGAGAGTTTAAGGCTTTTGTTTGTAATTATTTTCCTCACTGCTCCATTATTAATTCAATCTTAAATAATAATATTATTTATAATAATAATAATAACAGTATTGGTTTCTAGTTAACCATTTAGGTTGATTGGGTTTGTAATGCTAGGCTAGCTAACGCTCTTTTCTTGTCAACAAGCATTTAATATAAATAGTAATGTATTCGTTGACTTTAATATTATGATAAAAATGTATTAGTACTGTATTAGGAAGATATAGAACCATACATATTAAAATCCACAAGACACGACGGTTGACTTATTTTTGGTAAAGATAATTTTTTGCAACAAATGTAATTTAATTAAAAGTTTAGTTTTTGATAAAAATGGATTAAAGGAGCAGAAAAAGTATATACTATATAAGAGTAAAATACATTTTAAATATATTCTGTGTATTCTTTGTTTCAGTGTTTCAATGAATGCTTCATGACTGGAGTGGGAATTGTAAGAGAATATAATAATAATTATTATTTAATATCTAAGCTCAAAATCACAGTTTGGTCACAAAAATTCACATAAACTTAATATAGATTGACAAGAATATAATCACAAATCTAATCATATCTATTATAATACTAATATTAATGGTTAAAGCCATGGTATAATCCATAAATTTAAGACTGTTTCTCGAAAGGGCTAGCGAGAAATTTATATATATTTATAAATGAAGTTATTTTGTAATATATTTATATATATGAATATTATTTGAAGAAATGCTATTAATTTTTTATGTATCTGTGCTTATAATCTAATAGATAAAGAATGGTGAACTGGACAAAGATAAAACTAGCGCAAGTATAGGGGGACTCTTGAAGAAGAAAGGCATCACTGATGTGAAAAGTATCATGGCCAAGATTTTGGCTTGCGGATCTGAAGGAGGTATAGTTATTATATTCTATAATTCCAATTAATGCTGACGGTGACGCTAGGTATTCAATATTAATCTGGTGCAGAGGTCAAACTACTTGTACACACACACGTATGTGGTTGTATTGTAGGGGAATATTTGTGCATTTTTTTATGCTAGGGAGTAACGACTTATCCCATTGTTTATTTTATATTTCCTATCAACATTTTCATCTATTCTTGAGTGTTTTATGTGCTGAACTCATCAAATAAGTGCAGTGTAAGTATTTTTTATCTTTTACCGTCAAAGAATGTTTCATTTTTAAAAGAGAGGAAGAAAGATAAATATATTTTCTAATATTTAATTTTAATACTATCCTCCTCTCCACACCAATTATTCTTATTCTGTAGAAATACTTTACTTTAATGCTGAACAAGACAAATATATGTTTTGCACTTAATTGATTAAAAATATTTTGTGGTTTTTCAAGTCCTACATACCCAAAAAAAAAAAGTCTAATTGTTTTTGGTGAGGTCATCTATAGAACAATTTTTTTTTAATTATGTTATTTGTATTAAATATTTTATTTACTATTCTAGCAGTCCATATCTTAGCTCTGTCAGTAGCATGTCTGCCTACTGAGCTAAGGGTCCCAGGTTAGATTATCATTGATGAAAATATGGGTTTAACCTTTCACATTGATAAATTGATGGCCGGAGACTGGATGTTGTGCCTGTCCTAGTCTTAAGATAGATATTATAAGGCATATAGAGCTATGGCAGGCATAGCCAGCCGGTAGTGAAAAATATATTACTGGAATAATAAACCGACCCGGACCACAGTCTGGAAACCGTGATGGATTTAAATGATATATTATTATATATTTGGTTATGATATAGATTAAAAACTATAAACTATCTTTTTTGTTTATCTCATATTAGTTGGTGTATGTATTTTAACATTCTATTTAAAAGAGGGGCTTAGTAACCGTTATAAAAGACCGTATATTTAGATGAAATTCAGATATAAGCTGGTTTCTCGTGTACTGGGAGTTTGGTTGACCCCCGAAGATCGAATTTAAATACGATCTATAGAAACTAACTTAGCTCAATGGAATGATAATAAAATGGGGATAGCCCTAGTTTTGAAATACATTATCCGTTTAATTTAACAAGTTAATGTAAAGTTCATTTTGTGTGGGATCAAACACTGTCGCCTTGGCTTACAGTCGATACATTTTATTTTAAGTGAGTTACTTAAAGGAAACTAATCAATTTAGGCATGACTGCTGAAACAAATTTTAATAATTTTAAAGATTAAAATGTAAACTATTATTAAAATTAATTATTGATAGTTCAATGACTGCAAACATATAACACCTATGTTCCATTATTTGTTATTGTTTGGTACTAATATTAGTAAAGTTTAAAGATTAATCAACTTTTATTTTTATATTAACGCTGTCTGAGTAAATTACTACAGAGAAATTCCGATAGCATATAACATATTGAGCACTAATTATTTATTGTATTTTAGAAACTAAATATTTTAATATTAAAAAATAAATTTTCTACTCATACAAACAATATTATTGAAACGTCATTATATTCTAATTTAAATAAATATCATTACAAAAATTAGTTATCATAAAGCACCAATCATACATTTTTTCATAAAATAATGGTTATCATATTTGATCCCTGACACACTCATTTTCTGCAAAGATAATTTAAGCTGAATATACATATTATTAACTATCTAGTTTAATTTTTATATTAATCATTTATTTTCGTAGTACTACATTTATTCTAGAATCGGCCTGATATTATTTTATAGCAAATAATGTTGGTTAGATGCTAGTCTTCGAACCTCTAATATTAACAAAAATATATAACTAAATCTATAAATCGGGTATTATATTTAATATTAACAGAACTATGTAGTTTTTTTTAATATTAATGTCTCGAAATCTAGGCCTAAGCTGGCAATTCTTGATAATAAAACTAGCTATAAATTGATTATATTAGGTACCATGTATAGTTTATCATACCCTTGTCAGCTGTGTTTCTTGTGAAAAATATTACTTGAACTTGAACTTGAACAATAAAGTGGGTTCATTTTTATAAAAGAAAATACTTTATCTACTTTATTTAATATCTTTATAAACATAAAATTGTTTGTTTCAGCTGGATTAGAGAAATGTGCTAAATCGTACGCCATTGTTAAATGTATTGACAGCATAGTAATCTCAGTAAGTTAAAATATGTTTTTAATTTTTTGTTTAAAGAATTTTAATAGCTATATTATAATTTTAGAAACTGAATTTTATTTACTTCATATGCTTTTCAATGAACTGTTAAACAATCTTTTAATATTAAATAATATAGTAAATCGGAATTTGTTTGGTTCAAGAATAAAATAAATTTAAATTATCTTGGTGAATTTCACTAAAATAAGGACTTAAATAATCAAAATTTTAAAGTATTTCATGGTAAACCAATGATTTATAATTTTGTAGAAAATATGTTTTTAGTTATGGTGTTTTCTCAAGATGGACACACTTTTTTTCTTAAAATAATATTTTTAAAAACAAAAATTTTATTTTGATATTTAAAAATATTTACTATTAAATTTTCAGAAAATCTAAAATATATTTCCCACAAAATCTCACCATGGTATTGGGTTTATATTTTATACTTAATTCATATTTAGTAAAATAATCTAGATAATATAATACAGAATATCACCGAAAAGTGTTATTCTAAATTTAATGAATATTATATTTACTATCTTTCTTTTTCAGACTATTGGTCCACCAGAGTAAGAAAAATTTGGCTTATACTTGTTCGTCAAGGGATGACATGAAATCCTTACCAGTGATTAGCATTATATGCATAGTTCCTCGGTTTATCATTGTAATATTTCAATAAAATAATTTTCAAGCCAAATATTGCTTTTTCACGTGATTTCCATAAAATGTAAATTAATCACTTTCTACTAATAGTAGAATTATTACTCCTATAACACCAATTCCATTTTGATTTTTATATATATAAATCTATTAAAAATAATAACATTCTTTCGATAAATACTTATTTAGGGAATTATTCTTAGTATTTGTGTTACTAATTTAAATAAGGGCAAAGCTGAAATACAATGCTTATCATATGATAGGTAATATTTTCCCCAAATTATATCAAACATTATTTTTTAAAGGCAAAAATTCTCTTATGATTTGCTAAGAGATTCTAGTTTAAAATCAATAATATTTAAGAAAATATATGCATATTATTGATGTTATATTGTCGTTGTGCGTGTGCGCATGTGTGTGCGTATGTGCGTGTGTGTGTGTGTGTGTGTGAATCCTATTCCTAATTTGGCATGGTTCTTAATGATTTCCAGCATTAGTTGCATTTCTTAATAACCTTCCTTTAGCATATAGTACCTAAGTTCGGTTTCATAATTCATTTTGATATTGGATAGAAATTTGACAAGAGTAATATTTCAAACATATTTAAAAGTTAAATTTTTATCATGTTTGACTCCTACAAATAATCTTAAGATAATAAGAAACAATATAAATCGTGTAACACTATAAAATAGAGCTCTCTGATAAGAACCCAAGATTTATTATTGAGCCAGTCATCAGGGCGTTAATAAAGCCCCAATTCGGAAATTATTTCAGGAAATATGCAAACTATTATAATCTCTTTATTTAAGTTATGTTATGAACATACTAAGTTCTCCCCCTTCTTGCAGTTCTGCGTCCAACGCCATCTTGGAAATATTGCGGTGAAATGAGGATTTTCACGAATATCTTTTAAAACTTTAATTTTACGGTAAAACAACCTTATTAAAATTCATTTTATTTGAGACAAAGTTTTTAATAAAAAGGTTATAATCATATTTTTGTAAATCTATTCTTTTCGAGCTATATCTGACAGAAGCTTAGGATTTTACCACTACCGCATGAAGTAAGAAGTTGCCATCCTAAATTAAATTATTCGTACGTAAGATACGTTGTAATTTTAACAATTATAATGTAGCCAGTGCATTTGTTACTAAATATACATTTGTTATTCTCTAAAATTATTATTTTTAGTTCAAAAATGTTTTTATAATATATTAATTTATTTATTTTTTTAGGTTAAAACTCTTACGACCATTGAATTTTTATAATCGTTACCCCCCTTCTCTTCATATAACTCACGATCGGGAATAGAAGGTAGATAATCAGTTCATGTGTCAATAAATATTAACGTTTTGTACTCTAAATAAATCTATTTGACATATTCATACAAGTTTTCAGACAAACAAGCGGTAATGTATAGGGCAATCTTTCTTTTTTTTCAATGTGATTTCCCCTGTAATCCACAACAACATCTTTAATCAAATTATATACGCTTGGATGTTGAGCGCTGATAAATTTCTTCTTATATACCAACCTCTTTATTTTCTCTTTCTGCTAGAACTGTTTCGTCGGTATCTTCAGAAATAAAGTCATCTGATTGTATATACATTTCTCCATCATTATTTTTCGTGTTCTCTTCTTTTGGGATATTTGTGCATGACTGTCCTTGGCAATGGGAACAAATGGTGGAGCTTTGGTTACCAACTTTATCATAACTGCAAGCTGTTCTGCATCCTTTGTTACATTTACAAGATACAGTTTTAAGGAGTGCTCGCGGAGCTGGATCTTTGATGGCGGCTATAAGAATCAGACAATGCTTCAAGTTTTCCCAATCCCTATCAAATTGAAACTTGTTGTTTCCGTAGAATATTTGAATTTTTTTGGAATGATATTAAGAGATGTTGACGTGAAGGTTGTCTGAGTAAAAGGTAGAGGTGCGGTGTTGAAACTATTATTATTCAACAAACATTTTGAGAAAAAATATTCAGAACCTAGTTTGTTCAGAAGAGTTTTCGCTGATCCTGGCTTGGTATAGGGTTACAATAATTGTTGTCCTACCATGTATATATTTTCTAAATGACTGTACTGATATGTTTGTACAGTTTCCTGCAATCTATCGTTAATGTTTAAAAGTCTTACAAATTTAATTTTGCCCTGTCTGAAAAACGAAGAGGCTCTGTCTCAGTCACTAAATACGTGGGGGAACCAAATGTTGCCCTTTTCTTATTTTGGAAATTAATTTGCTGGAACCATACACTGGATTGTCTGTTTACCCTTTGCCCAGTTTCATTAAATAAATGTCGACTCGAGATGTAGCTAATGCTGACAGAAGTACCAAAAGGTCAGTTCTTCACCAGCTATTAATATTTAGTGAGCCACTATAATCGTCAGATTTTTTCCCAACGAATTTCTCAATTTAGAGTTTCTCACAAATTATGGATACAAGCCAGTTTTTATTATTTTTGTTTGATAAGAATTTCTCTTGAGACATAGTTGCTGGTATCGATTAATCATTTTTATTCGTCAAATACGTTCAGAGTTGATTTCGTACTTCTGAAAGTTGAGTACAATCTTTTTTCGTACGAAACAACTCTAGAATCAATCGAACCCTTGTTATACTGGTTGTAATAGCAAAACAGGCAATATCTAACATTACGTCAGTTTTTTGTCCCGAATGTCAACAAACACCTATCATGGAGGGAAAGGGTCGTATTTAGGTAACTGAATGAAACTTTGCTGTGCAAGAAGTGAAAGGTTTTACTTGCATTTCTAATCGTAAGCTTTAACTTGCCTGTGAGAGGGATAAAGGAGACGATTATAAAAACTTACAATTACCGTAAAAGTTATAACTTATATAAATTAATAAATATTTTGTAGAAGTACTTTTGTATTAAATACTAATTTTGCCTAGCTTAAACCATTAAACATCTAGTAATAAATACACTGATTACATTTTAGTTGTTAAAATTACGGAGTGCTTGACATAAAAATTGAAATATAAAATGGGCGCCCCAGTGCTGCGTGCATTTGTGTGAAAATCGTTGGCTTTTCCAAGAGATATTCAGTTTTACTAAAAAAATACGCTAAATTATTTTTTATAAAGAGTTGTTTTTGAAATAAAATAGATAATTTATATTTTAATCGTAAACTTAACGTTTAACGAAATATTCACGAAAATTCTCATTTTGCCGTCATCTTTCCACGATGGATCTGAACAGAGATATCATGGAGGGGAAAAATCTTCGTATCGTAATTAAATACCTAAAATAACACTTGCGTGCAGATTTCCTAAAATTATTCCCCCATTTAAATATCCAACCGCTGACCTAGCATAAAAGTTGTAAATTTCACCAAGTAAAGAAAGTAATTTTCACCAAAATCAACTAAACATAATAAAATAAGTCCTTGATGTCAGTTTTATTTGATATAATCTTACTTTATTACATAGTATATGAAGTACAAGGTACTATGTAAAATAATTTAAAAAGTTCTTCTATAAAAATATGATTAATATTGTTCACATTTGATACGCCCCGAATTTTGAAAAAAAAATATTTGGTTATTTTTCTTTCCATTCATATTTATATTATTTTTTAATCAATATTGGAGCTTAAATGGTGGTTATCTGACTAATGTTTAACTTTTATCATTGAGTTTTATATTTTAATATTTATCCATACTATTTCATTACATGTTGGTAATAAAAGAAGAAATACTCTTTAAATAAATTTTTGCAAAAGGAAAACAAACTTAATATAAAAATAGTCTGTAATTTAAAACTGAACAGGTAACTTTGATTACATTTTAACAAATTTATGGATGAAGGTAAAAGTAATGTGATACAGGCCAAAAAAGTTTAGAAATAACCAGATGATATAGATACATTTTGTTTTAGTTTGTAAGGGTCTGATGCTGAAATTTTCTACTTTCTGTTTTTGAAAGTGGTATGTCAAAATATATTTATAATAAACACGTATTGAAGAAATATTCACTCGTAGATGTAAATAATTAGTGTGTTTTATATAAATGAACAAACTAATCAACTATAAAAAGTAGGTAAGTGGGAAAGGGCGTCTGTTTCACTTGATTTGGTTTTCCAGTGACAAGAGGGTTGTATTTTCTTAATTGCTTCCCCAACTTATCTCCACGTAAATGTGATAAATTTCCTCTAATTTCTAACTTCTTCCTATGAACAGTAATATGACTGTGGCATGGTGCACAAACCAGATTCCCCTAATCAAGGACTCACAAACACTAGCCTCTGACACAACGACAACAAAACTGATAGCATACCATGGCTGAGACTCCGCAGTGGCGAGACCAATTCCTACCAAAAAAGGGAACAAAGCTAGCTAATCTTTAAAAGAAATAAATTGACTTGGTCATAAAAGCAGTGACGAGGAGCTCACAATGGAATGAAGACTAGGAGAATACTGGTTAGAGCATAACGAGATTAATATATGAGATTTATAAAAAAAACTATACGTATCTCCTAAAGATTTCAAAGATGGTGGGACAAAGAACGTAACTTATTTCATTTATATATTCAGAAACTAGAAAAGAAAAGAGCTAGTGGATTAGATATCTATATAAAAATAATGTCGGTTTGTTTTATATTCGCTGTAAAACTAAGAAAAAACAGGAATGGATGGGGGAGAATAAGAAATATGAGTACAGGAGACGAAGACGTAAATGGAATGGATGTAGTCGGGTTAGCGCAATGGTTTTACTAAGAGACAAACGTGGGTGTAACTGAAGACAAGCTGAATAAAGATGCGGGAACAGATATAGATATAACATAGACTAGACAGCCACTTAGGAATAGAGAATAGCATCAAAAAGACTATCAAAAATATCTTAATAAGAGAATGTAGAGAGTCGAGGATCTAGGAGACTTGAACAACAAATGTGGACTGAGAAAAGTGAACGCCAGGAAAAAAACTCAATTAAATAAGATATGTTTTCTAATCAAATGATTTAAAGTCAGATTATTTGAATGAATACCGTGAGAAGGTTGAGATTAATGTAAATTAATGCTAAAATAAAATTGATTTTTTTTAGGATTTAAAATAAATCTGTAAAGTAACATATTTTATATTTTATCCCTGGTCTTAATCTAACAATAAGGGGCTTGATGAAATAAAGGGCGCTAGAGTCAGCCTTCCTCTTACAAAAACAATATTTTTTAATAGGTTCACAGCATACAATTATTAAGATGTTGGAAAAACTATCTTTCTTCTTTAACTTGAGATTAGAAGCTTTTGAGTTTTCTTTCTCATCTTTCTAAATGAAATGACAAAGGGTGGTATTAAATAAAGGGCGAAAGGGAGTAAAAGTTTAGCTAGAATTGGGAAGAAGTTCCAGAAAACGACACGGACCATTTTATTTTAAGCCATGTGGGCTTAGAGCGGTGGCCATATAAGCATTAATAATCTTAATAATTATAGTAGGAATTTAATAAAAAAAAACACATATAGCCTGTTCTATAATCTACAATTTTCAATAAAATATTAATGAATTTCAAATTTATTTCAAAAATATATAAATAATATAGTTCAATCAAATTTGGTCAACATATTATAACATATTCTTGTATTAGAATGACTAAGTCCCTAAGATTTACTCAGCTTTTAGAAGTTTGAACATGCTAAAAATAATGATCTATATGAATACAAAAACTAGCATATTTTTATGTGCACCAGGTATTACTACCTATATGTGCCATCTGCATATTAAGCGCATATAAGATAAGAAATGTAAGGAATAATTTAAGGTTATTTAAACACATTTTGAAATTTATTAGGAAGAAATAATATATTATTAAATGAATCAATCAGTTTGTATTGAAAGAATTTTATAAAAAATATGCTATCAATAAATACCGATGGATTCACAAATAAAAGAATTTTACGCAATTATAGCTACATTTGCATTGAGAAATAGTGAGAAAATATTAAGGAAAAAAATTTAAGTCAACCTGCTAGAATTCTAGCCTATAAACCTAATTATCGGCAAAACAGACATTAAGGTTGTCTTCTGATGTAGAATATTTTGCTCATCTTTATTTGATTTCAAGGAAAATGTCCACACTCGCAAACCAAACATTATTTAATATTAAACATCAATTATTTAATGAAATAAATAGAAATAAATGGTACGGCGCACCACACAGACTTTCTCTCTCTTTCTATAAACTCGTAAGATTTCTGAACGGAATAATGTACATTGTATCATCACCACTCCACATAAGAAAACGCATAAAATAATATACAATGAATATAATCAATGAGAAAAGAGGCGCATATTTGTCCACCTAAGAGCATTTCAAAGAGTTTAATGTCTTCCACAAGGGTCAACACTTCGTAATAAAATTTTGATTTTTGGTTAAAATTTTAACATTTTATAAGGTGTTGCAGATCTTCAAGTCATCGCATTGATATTTAATTATTCATTTATACATTTTGACCAATAAAAAATGTAAATATTGACTATTGAGTCTAAAATGGAGATAGATTATTGCTGTGCAAATATTTCTCCTAAGAGCTTTAAGGAAAAATAACATACTTTTTTTAAATACTTATATTTAATTACTCTATAGCATTGAAGAATTATTGCGTTAAGACTTAAGTAGTATATGTTTACAACTAAAGCTCACAAAATTGTATTAATATATTTACCAATATCTCAGAAACTGTCGCTTTTAGAAAAATATATGTCAAATAAAAGTTTTTTATTTCAAATAGTCCTACAATTTTGCAATGATAAGTTGTTTAGTTTCTCCAATAGTTGTGGAGATACGGAAATTAACGCTTCTGTAAAGTACCCTAAAAATCATTTTCATAGGAAAATAAAAATATCCAGTTTATTTATAATCTTAATCAACGCCTAGATACGAATTTTAATCAAAATCGTTTGATCAGATTTTGAGAAAACCAAATGTTTCTCTTTTCGCCCTTCAGTAAACTACCCTTAATTTTAAGTTTTTATAGACACACAGACAGACGGCAATGCAAATACTATTTTTTAGGGTTCGGGGGGTCATGAGACGTCGACATCCATCAACTTTTCAGGTTAATTTTTTTTTACGGTCGCAATACTTGATCTTTAATGTCAAAAAGTTAAAAAAAAATTCATATAATTGCGTATAGATTAAAAGTTATTGATTTTATAAAAATATGTTTCGAATAATATATCTGTATTATAAATATATATACATATTTGTAATGCTAAGTAATTTCATATCTCAAATAGTTTCGGAGCTATTATAAAAAATGTTAATTAACGAATCAGACCGGAGCCCTTAAATCCATTTTGCCGAAATATTGAGGGTAGCCATTTTGTTTGGAATATTTATTTATGTTTATAAATGAAATTTAATCAAAATCGTTAGAGTCAATTTTGAGAAAATCGACTTTTTCTCTTTTTGCCCTTCAGTAAACTACCCTTAATTTTAAGTTTAAATAGACACACAGACAGACGGCATTTCAAAGACTATTTTTTAAGGTTCGGGGGGTCATGAGACGTTGACATCCATTAACATTTCAGGTTAGTTTTTTTTACGGTCACAATACTTAAGCTTTAATGTCCAAAAAGTTAAATATATATATAATTGCGTATAGATTGAAAATTATTGATTTTATAAAAATATAATTCGAATAAAATATTTGTATTATAAATATATATACATATTTGTAATTCAAAGTAATTTTTCATATCTCAAATAGTTTCGGAGCTATTATAAAATAAATGGTACGGCGCACCGCACAGACTTTCTCTCTCTTTCTATAAACTCGTAAGATTTCTGAACGGAATAATGTACATTGTATCATCACCACTCCACATAAGAACACGCATAAAATAATATACAATGATATAGAATCAATGAGAAAAGAGGCGCATCTTTGTCCACCTAAGAGAATTTCAAACAGTTTAATGTATTCCACAAGGATCAACACTTTGTAATAAAATTTCGATTTTTGGTTAAAATCTTAACATTTTATAAGGTGTTGCAGATCTTCAAGTCATCGCATTGATATTTAATTATTCATTTATACATTTTGACCAATACTAAATTTAAATATTGACTATTGAGTCTAAAATGGAGATAGATCATTGCAAAGACTATTTTTTAGGGCTCGGGAGGTCATTAGACGTCGACATCCATAAACATTTCAGGTTAGTTTTTTTTACGATCGCAATACTTAAGCTTTAATGTTCAAAAAGTTAAAAATATATATATATATAATTGCGTATAGAATGAATATTATTGATTTTATAAAAATATGTTTCTAATAAAATATTTGTATTATAAATTTATATACATATTTGTAATGCTAAGTAACTTCATATCTTAAATAGTTTCGGAGCTATTATAAAAAATGTTAATTTACGCATCAGACCGGAGCCCTTAAAGCCATTTTGCCGAAATATTGAGAGTTGCCATTTTGTTTGAAATATTTATCAATGTTCATAAATAAAATTTAATCAAAATCGTTAGAGCTGATTTTGAGAAAATCGACTTTTTATCTTTTTCCCTTCAGTAAACTACCCTTAATTTTAGGGGTAGATATCCAATTCCAAAAATCCCTCGGGGCAACCTATGAAAACCCTAGATATCAAGTTTCAGCTCAATCGGTAAAATAGTTTAGGCTCTAGTTGGAGGTACAGACAGACAGACAGACAGACGGAAATTCAAAAACCACTTTTTCGGATTCAGGGAGTCATGAAACGTCGAGATTCATCAAAATCTCGAGTTCGATTTTTTTGACGATCACCATACTTTCTCTGCCTGTAAGATAGAGAGAAAGTAAAAACTTAACAATCAAAATGTAATTTATATATAATTTAATTGTTGTAATTACATTGATAGTGGTAGTTTCTATATTTTACACGTATGAGATGTTTTCAACAGTCATTAATTTATTTTAAAACTGGTATTCTCATAGCACTTGACGTTATAATTAATGATGTTCTAGTTTTTAATATAGAAAAATCTATTTACTATTAAAATTGAGTTGTATAGTTCTTATCTTATATATTTATATCTTTATATATCTTTCTCTAACTGTTGGATTTAATATTTTCTTGATAGGTTAAGTTTTTATCATCTGAAAAATTTGCTATACGAGGAAAAATATCGATAAAACGCAATCAAAATTTATACTTGTACTTTTAAATTATTTATCCATATGGTAGAGAGAAACATATTAGATTAACTGAAGCAACATGCTGTGAGGATTTAGCTAAGCTTTGGCTGTAACATAATAGAGCATAACCACATCAAGCTAACCCTTGGATGGTTGACTTAAGAAGAAGATGAATTAATAATAGTTTAAAAGCTTTACAGGTATTCAGTTTAGTAAGTATAGTAAAATTGTATCAAAACATAATAAAATTATAGGATATCCAAGGTTAGTAACCTAATATATAACTACAAAATTTCTTAACACTTTTCAGTAAGTGAAAAGAATCTAAATCCAAGCTCGAATGTTGCATCTCACCTTATTATTTGTACCAATGAATTAAGGGTACTATCGACTCACTCAAATCTTTGACTATAAGCTGCAAGTATCTAAATATATTTTTGTATGATTATAACTTGTAAACTATATCTCTCAATTAACAGGTATGTTATTAATCACTATATACAATATAAAGTTAAATTAAGGTCAACCGAGTGCTAAATATCCAAATTAGATTTTTGTCCCACCTCCCATGCCCCCTTTCCCCCCCGTGACTGAAACAGTGTCATTATGACGTAGAATAAATGCAAGGTGTGCCAATAGGGGTGTGGCTTATTTGACAATACAAGTAGAAGCAGTTTTTAGATGATTGATCGGTTTCACAAATGCTTTTGCTCCTTTTGGGATGCACTAGACCGTTTCAAACAATAAATTTTTTTATCTTTGTCACACGCGTGACTCAGAACCACAATCACTTAAGTGCTTCTAAGCTAACATGTATACATCACCCCCGGGGAAACTACTAAGCTACACCGTTAAGATCATTCTAAAATGACAAGGTGATGAATGATATTTTTGGACAAGTCGACTTGTAATACAATAATCAAAGATTATTATTATTATATTATTATTATTATTATATGTTCTGTCTTACGACAGGTCCATTCCTTTTGTCAGTGAACTTAAACTGACAATGCATCTTTTCCTCTGCCTCTTCTTTAAGCTCTCTAAATTCTCTTCTTTCCTTTAAGTCATCCAATATTTTAACCTTATTCCTCTTAAGCTCCTCTTTCCCACAATCTTTATTTCTATAAGGTCATCGTGCAAAAGACAGTTCCTCCTAGGAATCCAGTGCTGAATACAGTTTTCTTAGAACTGAAGAACCATATAAAAATCAGTTCTCATCTCAGCCACTCTTCTTAGGACATTCTCGTTTGTCACCTTGTCTGTCCACCTGATATTCTTCAGTCTTCTCCAACAGCACATTTCAAAGCTCCAGGGATTACTTTTCCATCTTCTTGAGAGTCCAAGTTTCTGCTTCGTACTGTGAGAGGCTTCAAATGTAGCATGCTATCAATTTATTTCTCAATT
This sequence comes from Timema podura, assembly GCA_033556935.1. Lineage (NCBI taxonomy): Eukaryota > Metazoa > Arthropoda > Insecta > Phasmatodea > Timematidae > Timema > Timema podura. The sequence goes on from JAVRXN010000012.1 coordinate 41,885,958, forward strand.
CCAAACTCAACTTGCCTGTCAGCAGTAACCTCTTATTATTGAAATCTTTTGTGGCCAAGGCAATCCTTAATTTAATCTCCTTGGATAAGTAGGCATTGTTTGTAGGCCAATTTTCTAGGTACCTGAACTACTGATTGTTTTCCAACTCATGGTTTCCAATTTTTATTTTCATTGTCACTTCATTTTATAAAATCACCATCATTTTAATTCTCAATGTTGATATCCGTTGACGTCTTCTCCCTGTGTCATCATTAATCCTACTAAATATGTTTTGTTGTTAGGCTTGGCTGGGTTAGATTATCTTATATTTAACTTAACTTCAGGTAAACATGCTTATTTTTACTTTTAAAACAAAAATGTTTAGTAAATTATTTATTTTCATTATTTATCCTTTACAAAACATTCATTATCACCTATATTCAGAGTGTCGAGAAAGTTTAACCTGATTTGGGTAATTAATTACCAATTGGTAAAATACGATACAGATTTATTAACTTTATTTCTATTGTAACAATTTTTTATTGGTTCTATCAGAATATAAAATTACTTTAAATTTATAATTAATTTTGTTGGTTAATTTAGTTCGTGAATCAATAAAATTATCATAATGATCAAATTATTCCTCTTCATGATCAATGAACACCCGTAATCGTTGGCTGCCTACACTGTGAGATATCTTTTAACGCATCTCATTGTCAATAGTAGCAAAATGTTATTTTATCACTTGGGTAAGCTGTATATTAGTTATTGTCTTTTCTATGCATGCTAAACCATTATTTTATCACTGCATCTTACCCCCTTCTATGTTATATGGATATGAACTATTACGCTAAATTTTAGGGTTTAGGAAGGTTGAATTTGGAGTAAATGTATCCATATTTGTATAAAGGGAAAGTGGAAAAACATTTAGAAATAATCATCTTCAATAGAGTAAGGATGCCTAATCTGGGCAAGTTTTTATTTTGTAAGTTATATACTTGTTGCTTACATGTTTTTGAGCCAGTGGAACACTGTAAATATAGATTATTAACTTATGTTGCATATGCTAAATTATCAAAATGAAATTGTCATTTTTTTCAATATTACGAATAAAATAAGAAAACTATACTATCTCCCCATTTTGAGAACCCGTGCAACTAATATGGGGTCGTGTCTTTTATACACTAGTTTTCAATGAATATGTGGACCAATTAAAAGAAAACCCTTATCAATTAAATGTTTATAGCAACTATATGAATTTATTGATTATAATTCAACAATAATAAATGTTTTTAGTGCATATTAAAAACTAAATGCCACCTTATGTTCACGTGATGAAAATCCAATCAATAATTTTCTTTTTTGCAAAACGTAAAAATTTCACTTTACTTAAAATACTAGAAATTCTCACTTCAATGGAAAACCAAGATCGAAGTATGTATAACTTACTTTTGTTCTGCTGCTGAAACTTACTTTATTCATCTTTTTTTTCCACCCCTTTCTCCTTTTATGAATAGCTTACCTATTCTCCTTTGACTTCTTTTACCTTTTATATTTTCCTGGCATGAATCCTAGATTCTATTCCGTGTCAATGGTTTGAATCTTTGCCAGGAGTTGTTGAATCTTCTTCATTGTTGGCAACATTCGCATTCCTAGCGAATTTAAATTAAACCATTTTCCCGTACGTCTGGAGTGAAAATATTTGGTCAGTCAACAAACTTCAGGGAAATATCAAGGACCTCTTATTAAATGTATATATGTATTTTATTATTTGTTTGGATGGATATTAAAGTAACACGAAATATCTGAGTCAAATATATCACACAAATGTTCTCAAAATATATTTGTTGGTTACATCTTTAGATATATTATCCTGCTTTTATTAAATTATCTAATCAGTATTAATTAATAGGATATTCGTATTTGATTTATACCTGATTATTATGATATTTAAATAAAATTGAGAAAACTATTTTTGAGTTATACGAGAGCTCTGTGTTTTACAAAACTTAATAAAAAGAACATAAATTTTAAGGTTTAGTCAATAGGCCTATACATATTATTAGTATTAATGCTATGTATTATATCTTAAATAAATTATATTGAACATAAATTAATTAACATTTTCCTGAACATTATTTCTTTGTTCTTGATTTTTTTAAAAGAGAACAATTTTTTTTCAATATATATTTTCCGTTTAAATGTATTAGAAAAACTAAATTAATCATTGATTATTTTAAAAACTATAAAATTGTATACATGCTATATTGCTATTTTTGAAGACATGTAAACCATAAGGTAATATTTAGTTCCACATTTTTTTATAAATAGGTGAGACTTATTTGAAAATTCTAGGATAGTTTTATGACTAGTAATTGCTTTGCGATTTTTGTACTAGTTAAAAATACTAATAGATTTGAGTTAGATGTTCTTGAGACAATGTATAAATGAACCTATTTTCTTTTGCAATCCCTAAATTAGATGTTCTTGAACAATTTAAAATTAATGTACACTATTTTCTTTTGCAATCCCTAAATAATTTATTTTTCAACAATTAAACTTAACTAACTGATCAGCTATTTTTTTTCTATTAATATTAATGTGTTTATACTTTTGAGGAATTATATTAATACTGATTTGTATTTCTAATAATAATGTATTGTCCAGGTTTGGTTGAAATTAATAATAGTTTATTTGTATTTGTGAATTAATTCGTTAAGTCCAATTTTTATTTGTTAAGAAAATTAATAATATATAAAATTTAATTTATTAAATAAATTACAGTAAGCCATATTTTTTAAATATTAATATCGATATATGTATAACTTACTTTAAACTTGGTAAGTTTAAAAATAACTTAGATCTACGACCCACCCAACAAATTTGCACTGAGATAAAATTTTACCTCCATCTCATACGTGAGTAAGCCAAATTGACATGAAATGCTGCTATTAAGTTAACCTTTCCAAGTAACTATGTAAAGAAATATGTAGTATTCTTAGTTAGTTAATGCTGAGTCAACGATGGAAGATTTGGTTTTCTCATTATTTCCTCTCGAGTCCATCAAAGCTTCGTAGCTCTGTTTAAAAGTGAGAACAACATGGATGTATGTCTATTAAATAAGATTATAAAAGGAGAAATTGTACTATAAGTTAATAAAAATAGCTGATTGATTGTAAAACATTTTGACCTCAAGCAGTAAACCAATTTTATATCACTATTTAAACTAAGCTGAGTAATAACAAGTAAGATTCTTAAAAAAATCATTAATTATATACTTTTTATATCACTGGAACATTCCTGAATTCAAAAGATAATTTATAATCAAACATTATCAATAGCATAGTTTTAGTGTTCATTTCATATCAAGTAAATTTTAAATAGATTTAATACTGCATTCTTTATTTTTATAATTAGTTATTTGATTACCAACTTTAAAATCTAAACATATGTTTTTGTTACTGCTTGATGTCCCCATTTAATTTTTTAACCAAATGTAATGTATTTTTGATTGATATTTTTCAAAAATGTCATAGAATTATTTTTAAGCCAATCTCTTTAAAATATTAAATAATACTCCAAAATATCCAACAAAAAATGTAATAACTTATAAAACACTAATTAACATGATTTAGTAGTACTAACAAGAATTAAAAATGAAATATAATTTCATAGTTAAATAATAGGCCTATATTTTAAATCATCCTCTGTTTCTATGATTAGAATGAATTTCATTCAAATAAAATCAGAAGTTTTTTGAACAAATTATTAGTAAAAACCAATACACGGCCTACAATAAATCTATAGAATATAAATTTGTTAACTTTAATGATTTTTTATGGTGTACAAAAATACAAATAATGTTAATATCTAACCAGCTGACATAAATAATGGCTGGATGATTTAATATCACATTTAAAAGATTTAGTTTCCTAGAATTATTATAAAAGAATTTATGGGATACATATATTGGTATTCTTGGTGGTAAATTATATCATATCTTTGACATATTAATCTCTCAATATATATTATAAGAATGCTTACAATAACTTCTTTAAAACCCTGTGTAATTCCTATACTCACTGTCTTTCATCCAAATTAAATTCTCTCTCCGCCTTACCTCCTCCTTGTCCTTTGTGTTTCTGCCTCTATCGTTTCCCTCCGCACAGAAATAATAATGACTATGGCAATAAAGTACCAACTTCCCCGTTTTAATAATAACAAACTTGTGTGTAACAGTGTGCTGCGCATCGCGACTGCAGCGCTCCATTTGGATCCGCTGCGGAATTAATAAAAACATTTTAAAACATTTCTCATTTGCGTAATACGATACCTCCCATGAAGCCGTAGAATGAAATATGAAGTTGTGTAGTTTTAAAACAATCTGTTACCGTCATTGTCCTTGGTAATTGGCTCTTTAGTGTGAACATCACATTCACTGGATCATATTTATTGTGTGTTTTTAAACAATATCACACTAATTATAGTATTTATTTTGTGTATAATTATTTGTAATTTAATATCTAATATAATTTTTTTAGACGCAAGCCATATCTTACCATTCATTCGGGATTATTAAACAATTTCACTAAAGATTGAGGCATTAGAAAGTTATTAGAACAAACATAATGGATATTTCATCATAAGCCATTGAGAAAAGTATCACATTAGTACACACAGCCTGTATTCAAACACCGACCTTTCCATAATCGGTTAATCAGTTCAAGTGAGACTTAAGCTTGTGTCCTTTTACCCGATAGTGCAAATATAAATAATATATAGCATATTATATATTATTCTTGTTATATATAATATATATTATTTATATTATACAGGATGGAGAGTTTAAAGTGTTACAAGCTGTTTCTCGGTTTTCGCGCATTTTGGAGAAAAAAGGTATCAAGAGAAATGTTGTTTGGTTTTGAGGGGAAATCGGATAGTGTTTTATTAAATTTTTTATGTTGTGGCCTCTCCTCGTACAGGAGGATTGTACATAACTCAGATTGTGACTCGATAGGAAGGCATTTAAAGTTTCTTGCCACTCATCAGGGCAGGTTGAAGGTTAAGAGCCAGTGGAACGCTATGTGATTCCCAGTGTTAAAGAATGTAGTTTAGAGTGAAGGTAATGATTTTTATTATCTGGATTAATCTACATATTTACAGGAGGAATTGGATGAATACGTGATTTCTAGTAGTTTCACAGTGGACTTTGATAAATAGATTAGCTAAGCTAAAACAAAACTTGCAGAAAGACACACTAACAATTTACTTGTTGCTAGTTATATTATACCGAGTATGGTACTTTTGTTTGTTATTATAGCCTTATTGTGTACGTTCAAGAAAGTAAATAAGCTGCAGGAATTACGAAGTGTAAAATACAAGACGAAAAGTAAATGTTTTCAAACAGCGATGAGGGAGTTAAGAAATTCAAAAATGTGTTAGATTATCTTAAATGAAACCCTGTGTAGTGTAGCTGCACGACCTCAATTGGAAGGAGTGTTTGTGTAATAATGTTATGAGTTGCGAATGATAAAACGAATGTTGCGAGGCTGTTATGATTATTCTATAAAAAATAACCTAGAGGAGCTGACCACAAATGTGTTGCCAGCGTTCCTTAGTGAGAAATCAGCCTGTAGGCCCAGTTAAAATGAAGGGGATTGAGCCCCTCTGGGCTGGCTACAGAATAAAGAAGGATAGGTGTCACTCTGCCAGTTTTGGGGCTAAGATGCCGGTTCATTAGTACCAGTCTCGGGGGCTGCCACTCGAGCCTAGGGAACCTGGTTCTGCGACCATGTAGGGACCACCTGTGAGTCAGACCATTGGGTAAGCCTCATAATACTTCGTTTTGTCACACGCTTCCTAATATAATTTAACCTTTAAATGGTGAGGTGGGGTCTAGGAGACCCCAGCAGCCCTTTAAATTTCTGTGAATCCCCTTCTCCTCATGCTAACATCTTGTCCCCACCTGACATTTCCTGTCTCAACATGCTCTCACTGTAACTCACTTTTCCAGTCAGTTTCCTTCGTGTGTTTGGTTAGGAAAGACGTCTTGGGGTCCCACAGACCCCACCTCACTGCTAGTGTTCGGATTTTTTCAAATATAGTTTTTTCTAATATTCTGGTATAAATGTCACGCGAAGTCTTTCGAAGTGATGATCCACAGTTTGCTAGATTAATTTTGGAGGAGCTCAACAGACCACTGGGTGATGAGTTGCCTATTTCTGATTTGGAAGACAGTGACAATGATGGTGGAGATGCAGATTTTGTTCTGAGTGATCATCAATCTGATTCGGAACAGAGTGAGGTGAGTGATAGTGAATCTACCGATGAGGATGGTGAGAGTGTGCCTCGTGATGTTTACAGAGGGAAAGGTAAAAACAGAATTCCGTATGTTTGGGGAAAACAAAAACCAAGACACAGAGGTAGGGCACCTGCCCATAATATAGTGAGTCATTTACCAGGATTGCGGAACGAAGCCAGAGCACTATCTCCAGGAGATATAAATCCTCTAGTGATGTGGGAACTTCTAATGCCCAATACTATGTTAGAAAAAATTGTGAATTTCACAAATACTCAATTAGAAGCATATAGAAGTAATTTCCAAGACCCGAACCGTACTGACTTACGCAATGTAGACCTGGTTGAGATGCGGGCTTATCTAGGTCTACTTTTGCTTTCTAGTATATCTAAATCCGGAAGAGAAAGCATGAGTTCCCTTTTTTCGGACGACGGGCACGGAAGGGACATTTTTAGATGCACCATGTCAATGAAAAGATTTTTTATATTGACGGTGTGTATTAGATTCGATGATAAAAATACTCGAGAAGCACGGAAACAAGAGGATCCAACTGCAGCTGTAAATGAAGTGTGGGCTGAATTTCTTCTCAATTTCCAGCGGATGTATTGCATAAGCCAAAATGCCTGCGTCGATGAAATGCTCGTCCCCTTTCGCGGAAGATGCAAATTTCGCGTGTACATGCCTAATAAGCCGACAAAGTATGGCTTGAAAGTTTTATGCCTTACAAATGCTCGGAACTCATATCTTTTCAATGCGTATTTATATGGAGGAAAAAATTCAGATAGCATTGGCCTAACACATGAAGAAAAAAAAATATCTATCCCCACACAGTCTTGTAAAACCCATAGAAAAATCGAACAGAAATGTTACATGTGACAATTGGTTTATGTCTATGGAACTCCTAAATGAACTAAAAAATAGAGGCCTAACAGTTCTTGGAACTCTAAGGAAAAATAAACCCAAAATTCCGAAAGAATTTTTACCCAATCGGGGGAGAGCACCTGGAAGCAGCTTATTCGGATTCACTAACGCAGCCACTTTAGTGTCCTACGTCCCCAAGAAAAATAAGGCTGTGATTCTTCTAAGCTCCTGCCATCACGATGATAAGTGTGACGAAGTTTCAGGTAAACCGGAAATGATAATTGATTACAATTCCTTCAAAGGAGGAGTTGATAACCTCGATAAAAAATGTGCAATATATTCTTGCAATAGAAGAACACGGCGGTGGACTTTGGCATTATTCTTTGCTTTATTAGATATTAGCGCAAATAATGCCTATGTTTTGTACTCTGACAGTCGGGAACGGAGTCAAATGAATCGTTTTTGTTTTATTAAAAAACTCGGCTGTTTTTTGATAAAGGAACATTTGGAGAGAAGAGCAGTAAATCTCAGACTTCCCCGTGAGCTTCGTCAAAAAATCCAAGCAATATCAGGAATAAAACCGGAAGATCCTGTTCAACACGGGGGCCCACCGAAGAAGAAGAGATGCTACACTTGTCCCAGAAACAAAGACAGGAAGACAGCAAATTTTTGTGTTAAGTGCAACCAAAATATTTGTGGAGAATGTTCGCATGCCATATGCAAAAACTGTGTGTAGGCATCGAGTGCTTTTTTTTCTCTCTCTCCCTCTCTTTATTTATATTGTATTTATATGTTGTATTTATCATTTGTCTTTCTTTACATGTCTATTTCTTCTATATTGTAGGCTTTCTCTTTTTAATTCAATTTTTGTCATTTTTACACCAGTATATATTAAAAAAAAAGAAAATTGTGAGGAACCTCAATTTGCCTTTCGTAAAAATTTATTGCTTGGATGTCATTGAGCATATTTCATAAAATATTAATCTAATCTATTTTATTCATAATTTCCTTTTTCATGGGTATAGTAAGCTGACACAAAATTCATTTATTATTTTATAATTCATGTTTTGGCAATTGTTACTAAATAAATTGTAGAAGAAAGATTAAATATAAAGTAAATTTATTAGTGTCAATTATTTATTATTAATTTTATATTATTTTAAATTTAACCAGTTTCTTATGGTATTGGGTTGCAAGAACACGTATTAAAAGGTTAATGACCTATAAAAAAATTTGGGCGTATATAACAAAGGAATTAAATCTGGGGTCCCCTAGACCCCACCTCACCACTTGTGATTGTAAACTTCACCTCACTAGTTAAAGGTTAAGTTCTTGCTTTCTAACTTCACTCCTAACATCACATTTGTAATAGAGATAGTGTTATTAATAAACCTATTTAAAAGCCATGTCTAATCTCAATAACGAGCCCACACATGTATTCAATATCCACGTCACTCTAACCCCGGCCAAAGACATCCTGACAGATTACAGGCTCACACACAAAGAGACAAGAAGGGTGGTGACAGTACATTGATTCACACTAACGAATCAATTGGGTGTATTGGCATTAAAAAAATACTAAGTACTTAAGAATTTCCTATACAATTTCACAATTACACACTATCAGTGCGTATAGCCCGAATGGGTAGTAAGATGCACTGCTAAAAATAATAATAGTAATAATACACTATATCTATTTCAGATCCATACTATTGCTATCCATCCATCTGCGTCTTCCGAATGATCTCTTACCACTGGGTTTGCCAGTCAATTCCCTAAAGAAGGTTCTAGATTTTTCCATTCACGCTGCATATTCTGCCGACCATAAACAACGAGATTTGACTATCCTAACAATATATTGTGGTGAGTACAGAGTATATAACTCATTATTTAACCTTTTCCAACTCCCGAGTATCTTCAGCCATTTTTGGACCTAAATCTTCCGTAGCACCTTGTTTTCGAGCATCCCAAATTTCTTTTAGTCATGATTTTTACATTCCTTAACTGCAGGCCAGATGTTAAAAAGTTACTGACCGAATAATATCATGCATTACCAACGATATGCTCTTCCTAATTTCTACTCTAATATCGTTATTGCTAGTTAAAATTTTTCTTTTATTTTTATTTATATAATAAGTTTATTACAGGTCTATTGATTATATCATCTAAGAAATAAAATGTTATGGGTATTTTAGAAGAACTGCACCCAATATATCATGGATGGAAGAAAGAATTACTTTCGTGGATATAACTTTCCAATCCCATAGTAATTAAATCAAGGTTTCAAATCCTGACCTCTTCTTCGACGGTGAACAAGAACAATGCAATTCGCGCGCCCTATACCCCATGGCTACCTATGCAGGTTCCTGTAGACCTGTAATTATTATACTACATAAATTCACGTTTTATTGTAATATTTTATGCTCCGACTTGCCACATTTTTCCTCCTCCTTATCATTAAAACACATGTCCTCTACGTGTGTATAATAATATACAGGTTGAAGAGATAACTCATCTCCCACACCTATAGTCAGATATTTTTTTTTTCTAATTTCATAGAGTTGCGCCCCCTTCCATTGTTACCAAAGTACAACACTAGTTTCCTCCCATTTTATGCATGTCCTGTAGAAACCTCGTGAACGAATATATCAAATATTATTACGCGGCGAGTTTAAATTCTGCACCCCTAACATCCCTTTCTATTATTTTTATTATTCATCATTATAATTTGCAAAATCCTTGTAGTTGTTTTACATCGAAATGTTTGTGCAAAACAATAAACCTCACCACTGGTATTACTCAACAATGATAATGCCCCTAGCTTCCATAGCTACCATTCCCTACCGCTTTTGTGCGTCACCCACCGGTGAATTATGCTGAATGATCATTTCATACCCAAAGGGCGGGAACTCTAAGGGGGGAGGGGAGTTTGTTAGGGGGGTGTGTGTTCCCTGTATTGTCGGGGAGTGCTAGTTGTGTAGTAGGCCATTGTATTGTTTAGTCTTCGTTGCCTAAACACCCCTATTGTTGAATTAAACTTGAGAGGTACAGCTATACTCAAGATAAATTAGAGCTTCATTTTTATTTCACATAGGATAAGGGTGTGATTAAACCAAATAACCTATTCCTAGATTTTCGTGAGTAGAAACTAAATCTGTGTTTCTCTAGGGTAATAGTATCGAAGAAACGACTCTAGAACGATTTTTTCTTTAATTTTCAATTCTTGGGTTAAATTTGAGACTTTTTTCTGTACGATTTTTTTTTATTCACAAGTTCTTTTAACAAAATAAATTAAATTTTCATAGCTATGTGCTAATCTCCATTATTTACATAGTTCGTCACTAAACTTCTCTTATTACCAGACACGCAAGATATACAGTGTACAATTTAAGTTGGTGCTAATGCGTGGTTGAGCTAAAACACTTTCATCTAATAATAAATTCGTGAGTGTATCACATTAACTCGTTACTTCACCCGTACGGTTGGACGAGAGGTAGAATACGTTAAACTATCATTGCCCTTTCTCGCCGCTGTTTAGTAGATGTCAACATTCTCCTTACATTCCGGGAAATCAATATACCAAATTAATTCATTAGTGAATTCTAAGTTTTGATGGACGATAACGTGAGATTAATAATTCATTATATATGTAGTTATTTTAACAAACAAATTTTTTGGCCAAAATAGATGCGTTTGATTCAATTTGTTACACATAGTAATTTAAACAATTCTTAAATATCTGTGATGAACATTTGAAAATACATTTATTTTTTTCACTAATGATTCCCATAACAATGGATTGTTGATATACCTACAAGTTTTACAGGTTGTTTCTAAACTATCCGCCCAAACTTAAGCCACAGAATATGTAGGCAAAAAGAAACAGAAGATCCTAATAAGAAAATGTTAGGAAAAGTCATCTTGTATTACTAAATGTCAGTTTAAGCTAGTGATAACAGCGCCAGGAGCACGCAGCTGTAAGCACGTACCTGTACAGCAGGTTGCCTATTATTAGGCGTGAACATGCTCAAAACTCCTTCCTTGACTTAGTCACAACAGTATTCGTCGATTGCATTTAACGCGGGCCCGCCCTTCGGCAACCTTGCTTGCAGCTGAATATTTCTGCCCACTTAATGATAAGTGTGCTTACAGTTGGGAACCCCCAACGTTGTTGTCACTAAATTCAAATTACCATAAGTAATACAAGATGATTTTTGCGAACATTTTCTTATATGATTTTCTATTTCCTTCCGCCCGTAGATGATGTGGTTTAAATTTAAGCAGAGAGCCTAAAAAAAGCCTGTATGTAAAATTAATTAAGTGTAACTATTGAAGCAACATTTCATTTTTTTTAATAAATATTTTTTTAGTATAAATTGCCAAAATAAATACAAATACTTATTAGGTTACTCTTTTTCTCTCCATCGTACAGCCGCCACTTTATTGTCGCCCCAGTGAATCTTAGGCACTTTCAAAAGCAGGCTAGTCTTTACTATCCACACAATACCAAAGAGAGTGTAGGTCATTACTTGGTGTGGTAGCAACTAGCTCCAACGCAACCAACTGTCTCTTTCAGTCTGCAAACATATATCGAAGGAAAAGCAGAATATTACCTCCACGCTCTCCAAAACCAAATATTGACAAGTAGCGTAGTCAGTCAACTCAATTAAGCAACCTTTAGGAGTTTGGCTTCTTAAGTAAACAATATTAGGAGAAGGTTTGAATGCTGATAGAATATGATTTGTTTTTGGAGTGAGTTTGATGGGCGCGAAACTCGTTGGTTTGACGTTTAGTCAGCCTTTTATGTCGCAAACATATATTTCGCTTATAGGTCATAGTGTACAGCCAGTTTGTTAAATAACAAAGGTTTATCTATCATAGATTTTTTCCAAAATGGATTTACACTCTTCCTCCAAGCAAATGCGGGTATACTTCCTATAAATATAACCTTCCTCATAACTGAAATCATTGGTGTAATTGGTGCATTAACGTACAACCTGAACTGTTATCTTAGCTCATTAATCATTTGTTTTACAAAAAATAAATATAAATAAAAAACACTTCGATTAATTATTTGCCTTTTTCTTCTTAAGTCAACATCCCGAAGGTTGGTTTGATGTAATTTATATCCATCAGAGGCTATGCATGCGTTAGTTTGCTCTTGTACCGTCTGGTAAAAATCCCATGTACTAGGAGAGTCCAAGAAGAGTGGTAATTCTCATCGCCTTCCAACCTGAATTTATATGAGTGCGCGTGAAATATATTTTCAAATAAACTCCAGGGTTCTTCTACATGCCCCAAATGTCACGGTACTGGTAGCTTTACTTCCCCTCTAAAGGAAGTTATGCTATAGGTTGTTATAGCTCAAAAGGTTCTAATGACCTAGGATGGGTCTTAACCCACGAACATTGGGTCCTGAGATGAGTACTTTTCCTAAAGATCACAGATTACATTCTTTAACTATGTTATTTATTTATCAAACCTCAATTAAAATTAGTTATTTTATATTACATAGTATTTAATAAATTGTTGATACTATTTAAAATATTAATGTTTGTTGTAATTGTACTATTTGGTAGCATACTAAAGATAACCAAGGGGGTTTTCCCCAACTAAAATATAATATATATATAATTTATATATAAATGTTAATTACTTTTTATAAAATATATATATTATTTATATTATATATATAAATTTATGTATATATTATTAAAAATATTATTATATATATTATACATTATATATTATATTAAATTAAATATATATAATAAATATATAAAATATTATATTTATATGTATACATTATATATAACATTATTTTATAAACCAGTAATTAACAGTGATTAAGTTGTACAGGAGATTTTAGCCCTACACCTTTTCCCTTGCTTCTTAAAAACAACTCTTTTTTTTCTCTTAAATCTATATTTCAAAAGGAATTAAATCCTATTTTTTTAATAAGAATCGTGGAATCTTATATTTATTAATTATATTAAAATATAATAATAATCCTAAATATATTAATAAAGTAATTTTTAATAATTACTGTATATATTTTCCACCAAATCTATATTATATCTGAACATTTTGGAGATAGCAATAAATCTTATTTTAATTGAATAAGAAAATATAAATTCAAACAAACTTTTCTCAAGATATTAACGATTCTGCGTGTCACCACATTGACTTAATTATAATTTTTAATTCAGTTGTATTCGAGGAGTGCTAACAAACTACTGGGATGTATTTAATAATTACGAAGGGGTGGACCCTATCAAGTTGATTACACCTTCACTTATGGATAGGATGAATAATCAACTAGTATTAAAGTTTTTATGCTAAGGACTTCATTCTTATCGTGACCCAAAGGAAGACCATAGACGTTGTTTTAGACCATTAAGTAAAAACACTTTATAAACTGAACATATTTTAGACGATAGTAAATATAATTTATAGTGACTCTTGTAATAGTTTAAACTGTAGAAAACTACAGTAAATAATTAACTATATCATTGTCATCAAAAAGCCGACTACAGAGTTGATGGTGGCTGCGTTATCTTATATCTCATGCTCTTAATTGAATAAATATTTGTAGATGACGATTTACACACATCCATAACATACTCTGCCTTAAAATATGAAAGAAGAATGCCTCTGAGAACGGGACTATTCCTGGATAGCTCAGTAGTTTGAGAAATTATATACTATGCTAAAGGTCCTGGGTTCGATTCTCGTATCCAGGTGAAATTATTAAATTTAAAATATAGATAGTAAGATAGCGCCACATTACATATTAAAATATATTTATGAAAAAAATGTTTTTAAAGCTAAAATCTTTAAAACGTCAATATATATATATATATATATATATCACGGCTATTAAAGATGATAGGTGAATACACATTATTTGGAGTATAAGTAGGCCTACATGCTCAGCTCATTTGATGTCACATATATGAAAATAGTGACTCACCTACTATGTTTTATATCCATGTGTGGATCTATATTACTTAATAAAAAATCCAAAACATTTTCTTTCTCCTTCTGAATACTCTGTCTTTGTATGTGTGAATTCATTAACTTTGCTTCTGTATTTTCCAAACCAAGGGCACATTTTAATAGTATTTGCAACGCCCCTTAACGTATTACGGTCTAAGTTTACCATCAGTAAACTAATATATTAATCTATTTGGGGCTTTTTATATAATCATTCAAAATCCAGTGTTGTATCATTACTCGAATTAAAAAATAATAATTCTAGAAAATAAGAATATCCATTCTTGTGAAAGACTAAGTTCCAAGCTCACCAATTATGCATTTTCGGCCATGCAAGGATTCGAGCACGGAAGCCATATTTAAATAGAAATATGCATCACTGACTCAGATATGAAAATACACAAAATAATGTTAGGTTTACTAATAATATAAATACTTACACCAAGTTCAAGAGATAGAATGTGATAGTACTTTGCTTTTTATGTAGACTAACTAAAGAATTATTAATATGAGTTTAATAGGTAGGCCATATGATTTCAATTTATCAAAGTATTATTAATTTAATATTTTTATCTTAGTAAAATTAAATATAAGAATAGTTTACTGAGATTTATAATTTTATAGAGCAAAAATTGTAAAGATTTCAGGTATGTTCATACATAATTTATATACAGTAAAATCAGCGATAGCAAAAGTGAAAGCTTAGGATAGTTTGATTTTTGAAAATAGATTGAAGCTCAAATTTTCAATACAAACAGTTTTAAAAAATCACTTATAGTAGTGTATTTGGTTCCACTGCCAAATGAATACTTTCTAATCCTTAAGCTCGAATAGGCAGGTGTGCTTTTAAAAATGTATATTATAGATTTCTAAGCTCAAAGTTTATTTAAACTATACCTATATTTTAATTTAGTCCTTCAGTTGATATTAACACCCTCTTGAAATGATAGCTACTTCCAGAGGCTGCTATGGGGAGTACTACTCATAAAACACAATAAATTCATCCTGGAAAAAGATAACTAGCATAATCGATAGACAGATCGCACTGACCAGGAAAAGAATGACCCAGTGTAACGGTGTATTAGTGTAAGGGCTTACCCGTCGAACTACCGCAAGCCCATGCTAGTTAAAACCACCATTAAGATATATCATCTCCTCATAATTAGCGTGCTCCTATTAAGCTAATGACTAGGCTAGAGCTCTATGGCTAGGTTGATAGGAATTAGCCAATGACCACTACAAACCGCATCACAATGATATCTCTTACGCGCATCACATACCCTTATGGGGAGTGTAAACAAAACTATGAGAGCTCATAGGATGGTTTGTAGTGGATTGTGTTGTTATGATGTATGCAGCGTGAGCCAATCAAATTTCCCTTTTCAATTTGTTTTTAGTGTTGGATGCGAAGGATGACAAACTATTATTAAGTTTTTTTAAGACCACGTCTTACTACCTGTTTGGTTCATACACTTATCTACTAATTACGCTAATGATTTTATGGATTAGGAATGTATTAAATAATTTTTTTAAATAAGTGTACCAGCATTTGCGTATAGTGAAGTGTAGAGCCATTTTGAAAAACAAAACAAAAAATCCTCCATACACCCGACCGAGATTATAACCTTGATCTCTCTTTATTTTCATTCTAGTCTACTGCGAGAGTAGCGCCTTAGAGCATGTGGCCACCGAAGTGAGTATTATTTAAGTTCGGTGAGAAAATAGGTGTATAATTTTTATGGTTTAAAAACATTATGTGTTCTCTGTCTAAAGCTATTACCTTCTTAAGTGGCTGTATGGTCTAAAGCATCACTCTAGCAATAGAATAAACTGCCAATTACGTGTGGATCAGGGTTCTAATCCCATTCGGGTGTACTGAGGAGAGGTTGACAGAAAGGATGTTCCATTGTTCTTCATGTAAATACTGGTACACATCCTCTATATTCAACCTTCCTTATTCCTAATATTTTAGCGTTTTAGTACATATGTGTATAGCCCGAACGGGTGATCACGCGTGGTGCTAAAAATATATATATGTTTAAATTGAACTTTCTAGACCAACTGAAAATATCTGCATATGAATTGTTGATTAACTTAGCTATAGAACATCCATTTTGATGGTCTAATGGTCTAAGCCCTAAACCGTCACTCTCGAAATATAAACTGCCAAAATTGGATGGAATGGGGTTCGAGTTCCTGTCAAATGTATTGAGTATGATAGTTCCTAAATGATTTTACATCCTCCAGTCACGAAAACGTGGTCTTTACTTTACTCAACGACATTAGAAACTAGAAAGTTCATTACTTACAAAATTACGCCATATGCACCCTATCTTTAGTTAGTTCTAGCCAGTCCCTTTCATTAAACCCTATCCATATCTTGAGATAGTTCTATCCAGTCCACCTCATTACTCCCTATCTCTTTCAGGTCCATTATAATGTTATCCTTCCATCTGCGTCTAGGTCTTCCAACGGTCTCTTCCCATTGGGTTTGACAGTCAATACCCTGAACAATGTTCTGTATTCCCCAACTCGCTCTGAATGTCCTACGAGACACTATTATTACAACCTAAGTGTTTTAGATGAGTACAGATAGGTAACTCATTAGGTAACCTCCTTCACTCCCCAATATCTTCATCCTTTTTTGGACCAAATATCTTCCTAAAAGCCTTGTTTTTTGAAAAAACTAAACTTATTTTCTAAATGTTGGTCCACTTCCTTTATAATTCAACCTTCCTCGTCTTTACCACTTTAGCATAGCTAGTATTAATTTTGTTTAGAGCCCAGGTGGATACTGAGACGAGATAAAAAAAAATACATACTCTAGAACAGACACAATACGCATCCCCTCGATTTTGATCTATAATTGTGAAAGAAGTAGGCTACTAGTTTCTACAATTATAACATTTTAGGACATGACTATAATAAGATGATGACACATTGGTTACTTATATACACTATTGATTAAGCTAGAGTATTAGATAGTAATCCACTAATAACATCTTGTTTAACAATACGTTTATTTGATGGCCTACTCATAAACAAACATAACATTTTTTAATAGTTTCAAATAATAATAATAATAATATATTTTAATGGTGAAGTTAAGGATTCAGCCTTTACTTACACTTAACCAATACAATTAAATAAAGTTTAACAGAATGATCTACATAAACACACACAAATAATTAAATAGAAAAACTAAAGCTAAAATACACATGGATTACATAATATGAGAACTAGAGATCAATTTAACACAAACATCGTGAACATATATCAAGTTAACACATACATATATAATTCACGTACACACACACACACACACACAAAAACAAAAGTGTGATTACTTCTCACACTCCTCAATAAGACGAATGATCTTCCACACGCAGATTATTTGCGAATTTCTTCGCATGAAACCATTAAATTCTAATTTATTTATATCATTGGTTAGGTATTCCATGAACGAGAATCTGAAACAGTGTAAGAATTTAAGTAATGATTGGAATGATGAAGAGTAATGAATAATGTTGAGTTTTCTTGTGATTGAATGTTGAAATTATTATTAAGGTTGAGTGAGCGTATACGTGTAAAAAAGGTACTGTGGGGAATTGGAAGTCAAAAGTTTATTTATGATGTTCATCGAGTGGAAGAGTTTATCTTTCCTTAAGTCGTAACCAAGTTAGTTTATTATAGTATAGGGAAATATCATCACGTGACTGGAGCTCAAATATAAATCTAACACATGTGTTTTAGAGTCTTTGTAGTCTTGCCGCAAGGTCAGCTGAACGATTGAGTTAGCGAATTAAATGAATAAATATATAATTATAAATGTGAATTGGTATGGTTTGTGTTGTTTAATGCATAGAATTAACTATTAATCAAATTGTGTTGGTTTTAAATCCTTAACTAAGATGTATAACTTTTTTTTTGTTTATTTGTGAATTTTATTTAGATAAGTTAGGAGATTTGAACTGTAGCCTACTAGCTAAATTTTTATTTTCTTTCATTTAATCAACAAATTATGCGTGCGTGGTTGGATGAATTTAGCTTTAAGGGCATGTTTAGTTATCTTTAGTAGATAAATTAAGTTATATTTGATAACCATATTTAAAAACTCATTTTAGAAATAATAAATTCATGACTAAAGGTTAAATTTTATTCATCACAAATTCACTAATTACTTAAGATACTCCGACTCTTGAGTTATCAATGAGGTAAGCTCTTTGTATTTCCAGATGTGTTCTGGAATATCATAAATATGATTTTTTTTTACACTTTATCTTAGGCGTACTACTTATTGTGGCCATCTGTATTCAATTAGATTGATTGGTTAAGGAAGAGGAGGGTGGTATTTAGATAAAGGATATCAATATTCACGCGGATTAAGAGTGAGAAAACATTAATTAATAAACAACCCCTGAACAACTATTCAAGATTCAAACACTCATCTTCCTACCACCGGTAAAAGTTATAATAGATAAATTCTAAGTTTAGTCCACGTGGTCAATTATGCGGCTATTAAAATGTTAATTACGTAGGTAAACTTTGGAACACGACACACTGTAAGAAATAAGTTTATAAACTTCAGGGAATAAGATAGTTTGTTGTATGATTAATAGAAATGTATTAAAAGTTGAAAATATTATGTTACATGGAAAAATCTAAATATAAAAAAACTAAATTTGTTAAATTACCTAAGTAGTTAACATACAACCCACATGGTTGGACGTGCCGTATAAGGCGTACACCTCTTCTATTTTAGTTTACCAGTGACAAAGAAGTCAGCACCCGAATAACATTTGAATGGAATGAGGTTATTTCAAGATAAATTTTAGCTCTCCCTCCACGCAAATGAAGGTAAATTTAATCTAAATTCTCTCCTTATCATTCTTACTCTATTAGTGTAAATATGCAGATAGTTGTAGTAGGTATGATATGTTAGAAAAATAAGATAATCAATAATATAGTTGGCAGACGAATATGTAATTTTAGCTAGTACTTGAGAGTATAAAATATAAAGATTGATAGTGTACCCTATTTTTATGTTATGTTTCAATGTGTATATATCATTTATGAACATACTTATTACCATTATGTGATATTTTCTTAACACAAATTATTATATGAAAGCGTAATGAACATTTAATTTAATAACATTTAGCGGAGTTTTTTTTTTGTTGCAATTTGGCTGTAGATTAAGATAATGCTAGCAAACATCACCTTAAGTAAATTTCATCCACACGTATTATAGCTAGGTACATCCATACATACCTAATCACGCCATTCCCCTGAGAGGTAGGCAAAAACTGTGCGTACACCTCCGTACTTAGTCCATCCTCACTAACATTCTCCACACTTCCCCATCCTCCCACACTCCATTCTTTTCAAAAACATTCATATACCGAGTTATACATGCTCTTTTATTTTTTAAACTCTGAATGTTTCTCTTTTTCACCCATTCGTCTACAACATTTAGCCACGTCTTAAATGGCCTACTCCATCCTTTTGATCCACACATTATACTTTCATATATTTATTTACTTCGTCACTCGATCCACAATCATCCTCTCAACATACCCAAACCAACGTAAGATGCTTCTTTCATATTGATCTATTTTCGTAAGCGTGTCTCTCTCTTGTGTTTCACAAAATGACGACGTTCTGGTTAAGAACATTCTATCTTAATACTAAATCAAGGATGTGCTTGCCAATATTCTTGGAAGTATAATCCCCAAGAGTAATGTATGTTTCTAAGTTTGTACATTTAATATAAGATCAAAGGGAACAACAAAAGAGGAAAAGGTTTTTTTTAATATACAAGAGGCTTAGAAGCAAAACAAAATGAACCAACCTCTCTATTTACGCCAAAGCTTGTTTGATCCCTTTCGAGAGATATACCCTTCGTTGGCCCTGAAAGGCAGCAGTCTCGTATTAAGTATATCAACCATCTAAAGCGAAATATCCTCACGATGCAATATTAGAGAAATGGCAGTTCTGAAGCATAAAAACCACTAATTAAAACTCTTAAATATGTTTAGATTTTTGGTTAACCTTTTTAAACTTTGTTAAGGAGAGAAAATTAATGTATTTCTCGCGCAAAGGGCCGTAAGCTGAATTTTTGTAAGGGGTAGGGGGTCAATAATTTTTTTCATGATCAGATAGAATTAACTGGTTTAGCAATAAAATAATATAGTTATGGTGACACATAAAATATTATTGAAATGTTTCTTTAAGTAATAAAAAATAATTTATATATTTGTATTTATTGGATTTTTTTAGATTTTATTGGTAACCAACAGCTTGTCCAGCTTGTCCAAGATATGCTTTAAGCTTCAGGGGGAAAATGGTTAAGTTTCTCGCTGGAATCTACTACTGAAACAATATTTGTTCTCGTCTCATTACATTGGTATCGTTTTATCTAATGTAGATTTATTTCTCAAGGGGGGAATTCCCTCCCTCTATTCATGCTACGGCCCTAATCACACATTTTACTTTCAGTTCATAAGTGCGTTAAACTTCATTGAACTTTAGCTAATTATATGAGTACCTTTCACATTCGAGTTTTTTTAAATTTATTAAACTTAAAATGTAAAGCTTATAATTTAATAAAAACCACCATTCATATTGATTATCTCTAAACGTCTGCAATTTGTTTGCAACATTTCGTTATGTACTACCTATATTGTTTAAACTATGGTGTAGTTGAAAATGTAGATTTATTGTATAGTCGGTTAAGGTAGGCATTATATACCTTCAAGTGTATATGTCGTGTATGATACATTGTTGACTAAGGGTTAAGGTAGACAATATGAAATTAAATTTTACAGAAATAAAATATCACATTAATTCTTTATTTGCATGAAAAAATACTATACATATATAAATTATCTAAACCTGTTAGTTGGATAATAATCAGGCAAAAAAAACTATAAGTTCCTATGATAATTCTAAATACAACGTACGTATATTAAATTGCATATTACAAAGCAGTTTAAATAAATATTTAATCAAATTATCTAACATTGGTCTCATATTATGCTACTTGTTGGTTGTATGTATATGAACTATTTAGGCAAATTAAATAGGAACAGGAAGTTTTGAATCTTAGAGGAAATGTACTCTCATTTGTGGGTATGGAGAGTGTAAGACCATCAATTAAAAAACTATAGTATGTCTATATCCAACAAGTATTTTAAACCATATATTCCCATAATGGGAAAAAAACATCGGTAAAAGTAATTCATCCCAAAACATATTAAAACCACCTTTAAAAATTTAATTTAAAATGTATAAAATATTGAATATGATTTCCATAAACACAGTCTAAATTAGTTACAAACATAATTGTAACAAGTTTAAAAAAGAAGAAATCATTGAAATGTTTATTTAAAACGGTTCAAACTAATTTATATTTACTCACCGTTTCACTACATGGCATTCTGATTGTACTGTCTGCGAAAGCCCCAACTCTCCCAACAGGAAACATAAATTCACATCAGTAAAATATACAAGGATAATATAGGTGATACATTTGAATGGAAGAAATCAATACGATATTTTCTGCCATACCATTCTTCTTCCGCCCCCCCCCCCCCCCCACCAAACCGCCCTTTTTCCATCTCATTTCAATAAATCTTTTTTAGTTCCACAGGGGAAGGTTTGAAAAGGTTCTGTGTAAATGACACCAACAATTGTTTTCTCTTTTCCCCCTTATCTGAAACTCACCCCCCTCCCAGAATGTATATAATATATTTTTTTTTACTCCTTCTTTTGTTGGTTCGTGTATCCAAACCAAACCATGCAGACACACTTACGTCCGTTCTCTTTATTTCCCACACAACCTTGCCCCCCCCCCCCCGCACTCTTCCAACACATGGGTTTGACTAAGAAAGGGAGCAAGTCCATATACAGATAAATCGTTCATTTCTTCAGCTATGAAATTAGTTTCGGGACAATACACATATGCAAATTGATACATACATTTGTATACGTAACTATTTATACATAAATAAATGTATTAAATACGTACATTTTATGTATTAGTGGTCTAAACTATTTTTTGGAAATAATTGGACCTAACTTCTTTACTTAGTCAAACCCATACGTAGGCTATGTACATAATTATGTGTGTTTGTATATATTTAATTTGTCTATTATATAAAAAAAAAATATCAAAGGGAAAACAATACAATATAAAGACAAAATATATAGTAAAAAAACTAAGTTTTTCTGGTATATCTTAGATTTATTATGTGTCAAAATTCTTCATACCTCTACATTTACCCCTCTACCCTTCCTTACCATGTTAGGATTTAAATGCTTTGCCTGGCCGAAACATTTATTTACGTAACCAGTATTGATTAGGTAAATCAAGAAAACATAATGTTTTCAACAATACTTCCCACAGCACTAGACCTACACTATAATCTTAATTTAAAAGACTTTAGTACTATTATCACTAATAGTGCAAGTAAAGTAATTATTTAAATATAGTTAATAGTGGATATTAGATATAATATAAATAGTATTATTATTACTATTAATAAAACTTACGAATGGAAGAATCGTGTTCAGAGTATTAATTGGCAAATACATTAGTAACATTGGGAAGACCTAGATGAAGATGGGAGGATGATATTAGAATGGACCTGAAAGAGATAGCGTGTAATAAGTGGATTGGATAGAGCTATAGCTCATAATAAGGATAGGTAGCGCACTTTCGTAAGTGTGGCAATGAACATTCGAGTTCCTAATGCCATAGAGTAAGTAAGTAGTGGTACATTTTAGGATCAGTTCGATGGCTACCAACAATTTAAAATAATAATATAATATTGACTTTGTAGAGCCCATCTTAATAGATATCCACATAATTACACTATCGGGGTAGAGATTAAAATTGTAGAATTTATATAAAATGTAACCACATTTGCGTGTAGAAACGATCAGGAAAAAATCCCTCGGTACACCTTACTGGGGCTTGAACCCCGATCTCACTCTTACCAACAATACAGCCCGTTATGAGAGTGATGCCGCTATACCAAATTTACGTTACAGAAATAAACCTTATTACTATACCCAGCCAGGAATTGAACCATCACCTTACTCTCATAGTGAACTATATTAGATTTAGTTACATTTTAAAATTTCATTGGGTTTCCTGATCCATATATATAATAGTTCAATCTCGAGGATTTTTCAATATTTTACAGAAAGTTTTTTAAAATTCGTGTTATTGGACATTGTCAGTAAATAAGTTCCGAGAAATGTAGATATATATATAGATATATATATATAGCTATATATAGCTATATATATATCTACATTTCTCGGAACTTATTTACTGACAATGTCCAATAACACGAATTTTAAAAAACTTTCTGTAAAATATTGAAAAATCCTCGAGATTGAACTATTATATATATATGGATCAGGAAACCCAATGAAATTTTATATATATATATAGCTATATATAGCTATATATATATAGCTATATATATATATATAGCTATATATATATATATATATATATATATAGCTATATATATATATATAATGAAAGTAATAGGATACAGTACGTGAAAGTAGTGAACCAGAATACGTATATTTGAAGACAAAAGTTTTAAAAAAATGTCAAATGAGAAAGAAATAATCTTCCATGGATAGGATGTTGTGCGTTGTGGAAAGATTTTGTATTGAAAACTTTTAGGAACGCATTTGAAAAATATATTTTATTTAATGAAATCTTTTTATTTGCACCGTATCTTGCTACACGTTTGGGTAACACGCTCAAGTACTAATTAAGATAAGCTAAGTGTTGGAATACTAATTTACCTTTTTTTTAAAAGTCATAACCTTCATAAAACCTATAATTTTTATTTCAAATATTCAAGATTTTGTAGAATTTTTAAGTTATAATATTAATAACTCTAATCTAGTCAATTTGTTAATTTACACTTTTCATTGCTCATCACCTAATCCTTTAATCTGCTACAACTCTAATAGTGTTTTGTACAGATTTATATTTTTTCCTTGTTTTATGCTAATTAATTTTAGATCTGTACTACTTAACAATCTCAATTATGATTTTTAGAAATGTTATTGTACATGTTTCATTTGACTTAATTTCTTGATATATTAGTTTCGCTTTGAATAAATTATCTTCATGTAATGTTTCTTAGTTTATATTGTTTAAATGACCAAAGAAGTTGTACCAATTAATCTAATTAGCTGTTCCATCCAAGTACGTTTTTTACATTATAATTAGTGTGTTAAGGATGAGTAAGGTTGGATTTAGGGGAGATGTACCCATATTTGCGTGGGATAAGAGTGAGAAAACCGTACTAAGTACACATTACTGGGATTCGAACCGTGTTCTCTCTGTCACCGGAAGTCCAGTATAATTTGGGAGTAATGGCCTAGCCCATGCGGCTAACTATGTTGGTGAAATTCATATCGAATTTAAATATACAATAACCGGCTTTGATGGTCGAATAGGCTAAAGCTCTGCTCTCTAAATTGACTGGTCTATCGATGATAGGGAAATAGGGGTTCGAATCCCATTGGGTGTACTAAGAGTGGTTTTTCCTAGATGGTTTCTTATAAATTGTGGGTATATTTCCTCTAAAATCTCTACCTTCCTCGTGTTAACTCTACTAGCTTAATTAATGTATACCTAAAACCTGAACCGGTTCTAAGGCAAGGTGAGGGACAAAAAAGTCTCAATTTTTAATTTTAGTCAATTAGAACTAAAATATTTCAAACTACCCACTATGTATGTTTTAAATCGGATTGATCCATATATTATGAAATTATTCTAAAAGATAGATCAAAGAGATTATTAAAAGTGTAATATAGAAATAGTTATGAAATATAAAATAAATGGTATGGCGCATCATACAGAATTTCTCTCACTCTCATCTTAAAATATACATTACTAAAAACTCATAATATTTGTCAATAGAAATAATAGGTCTATCTATATTTGGTTGTAGAAACACTACACCAAAGATCATAAATAAAATAATATACACTGTTACCTACATATTCTATGGTAATAGGAAATAAGAGCACTGTTATGAAAAAAAATTTTAGAAAAGAGAAATATCTTTGTCCACTAAAAATCATAATAATCAAATTCATTTTCAAAGATCTCAATTTAAAAGTATATATTTGTGCTTATATCTTAGAAACTATTGGTTTTATAAAAATATATTTTAAGTAAAATATCTGTATCTTTAATAGTACTATAACCTTACGGTTATAAAATGTTTTGTATCTCAAATAGTTGCGGAGAAATGATGAAATTCGTAACATTTACCTCATGTAAATTACCCTCAAGGTCGTTTTCATGAGGAAAATGATAATTCCCATCTTGTTTATAACTATAAACTGTGTCTAGATATAAAATTTAATCAACATCGCTAAAGCTTATTTCGAGAAAATTGACTTTTTTCTTTCTACCCCTTTGTAAACCAACCTTAAATATAGTGTTATATATCAATTCCAAAAAACCCTTGGGGATACCTTATGGATGCCCCAGATACGAAGTTTTGGACCTATATTGGTAAAATAGTTTCGGCTCTAGCCAGAGGTACTGACAGACAGATGGCATTGAAAAAATTACCTTTTAGGTTTCAGTGAGTCATGAAACGTCTACATTTATCAAAATCTCAAGTTCAATTTTTTTTTATGATCATAATACTTCCCCTCCGATGTATTTATATAAAGTAAAAAAAGCATATTTTTATCTTTAAAGTTAACATAGAATAGTTGGTATTTAATCCTACATTTCTACGGGAATTGCGTTATAAAACACTTACTCTTTACCCTTTCATCAAGTCACCGATCCTTCGTCAAAGACTTAGAAGGCTGTTCCTGCAAAGCCGCTAACATGTGGGCTATTGACTACCCATGCATTCAGATGAGCGTACACATAACGCACCACCCTGGAAGTTATAAATGATGCTCTTGGTAAAGTGATATCCAACAAAAAAAAACCTTACCCTCCCTCCAAAACTCCCTATACTACCCTGTTTTAAAAAGAGGGGCAAAAGTGACGGCCAGGTCTCATGGGTGAGGGGATGTTTTTTCATATCATGCCAAGCTGGAGGGTTCTTTCAGTGAATACAGCGCACGTGGTCCATTCATTGGTTCGTGGATGTGTTTTTACAGCTTGTCAGAGAACAATTCTTGTCCTGGGAATGAGGAGCAATTGATTAGGTCAAAAATAAAGGACCATCGCTGTGTCGTTATTAAAGGTGTGAAATACGTAGGGTCTAATGTATGTGTTGGGAAAAGTATACGTATCAGAAGACTATTAATAATTTTTGTATTATTTTTGCCCCCATTACCTCCTAATACCCACTCGAACTATTCTCATACATTAATTACTCTAATGGAATAGGAAAAGTAATAAAGAACTTTAGAGAAAACCTATCCATATTTTCGTAAAGGTAGTTCAGGAAATCACTTAGTTAAAAACTCCCCCACTAAACACCGAACAGAGATAATATATTCACCATAAATCCAGTCCAACACAAAATTAATGCACTTAGCCATTCAAGTATCGATATGTGTCACTTTAAACTGCTTATTTAAATCGTACCAGGAATTTTTATGTTTCATTATTTATTTTATACTCAAAATAAATAAACCATATGTGTGAGTAAGTGAATATGCATGTTTTGACAGTGATGGGGGGGGTAAAGTTCAAATACTAACAGGGTGTAGGGAAGGTGATAGATCCTAAATGGTCCACTACTCATTCCCCAATCCCATTCCTGTAATATTCCTTTATATTATGCCTTAGCCATTCATAACCATAACATTAGCGTAATCATGTGTAGATATCCCGGAATGGGCAAAGAAAATTAAGAAAAAATTAATAGATAAATGCACATATATAATATTATGCTTTTTTTTTAAATTTAGATTTACATTTGTATAATTTAGGATAATTTATATAAATGGTTTATATGTATATTTATCTATATAACTATGTTTATATAATATGTACACGAGCTATTTTTAATAAATAAGTAGCAGCCTCAGCCTAGAAAATTGAAATTAACAACCTTATGGCTGACCACATGATACCCTCTACCCGCAAATATTGTCACTATCTCTGCCAAAATATGGTGGCCATTCAGTTGCTAAGGCTTAGTTGTGGGATGAGGCCATCGATGTATATATATACACACACGCAATTAAATATTTATACTTAAGGGGCAGTAGAGTTCCAAAACACATATGAAAACATAGGCCTACATTTTTGTACAGATTTAAAGTCACTTTATTTATTTATTTATTTTCATTTGTACATTTTAAAATTCACTTCAACAAAAACAAAGAAGATAATTATATTTCTAGAGGATTTTTCTCCATGCTTTACTCGCCTGTAAATATATATTCTAAACATCACAGTTTTAATGAGAAGACACAACAAGGGCAAGGCTCGATTTGTAAATGAAAAGAAATGCTTTTCATCTAAATTATATTTTAAAATTACAATTGTATATATATATATACAATTGTAAATGAAAAGAAATGCTTTTCATCTAAATTATATTTTAAAATTACAATTGTATATATATATATTATAATGTTATGTATATATATAAATGAAGATGCTTTCATTAATTATATTTTAAATAAATTTTAATATTACAAGAAAAGAAATGCTTTTCATCTAAATTATATTTTAAAATTACAATTGTATATATATATATACAATTGTAATTTTAAAATATAATTTAGATGAAAAGCATTTCTTTTCATTTACAAATCGAGCCTTGCCCTTGTTGTGTCTTCTCATTAAAACTGTGATGTTTAGAATATATATTTACAGGCGAGTAAAGCATGGAGAAAAATCCTCTAGAAATATAATTATCTTCTTTGTTTTTGTTGAAGTGAATTTTAAAATGTACAAATGAAAATAAAATAAATAAATAAAGTGACTTTAAATCTGTTTTCATATGTGTTTTGGAACTCTACTGCCCTTTAAGTATAAATATTTAATTGCGTGTATATTATATATATATATATATATATATATATATATATATACATACATCGATGGCCTCATCCCATAACTAAGCTTTAGCAACTGAATGGCCACCATATTTTGGCAGAGATAGTGACAACATTTGCGGGTAGAGGGTATCATGTGGTCAGCCATAAGGCTGTTAATCTCAATTTTCTAGGCTGAGGCTGCTACTATTTATTATATATATATATATATATATATATAATTAACGAAATGTTCGCAAGGACTTAAAATAAAAAAATAAACTTAACAACATCTATTTGAAAGCAGGTTAAAATCTAATAGTTTAAAATAGATTTCAATGCATTCAATTGGTCTAAGATAATACCGATTTCTGAGATAAGTCTGGCTCACGTGATATAGTTGGTTTTATTTAGTGCATCACATATTACTTCCCATACGAGATAACCATATATTTACACATATTGAGTGTGCAGGAAATGTACCCAAACTTGTGTAGAGGGAGATTTAAAAAGCTATTTAGGAAAAGGCAGCCTCACTCAATAAACCTAGCAGGTATTGAAACAATTGGCGGTGGAATCTTATTTGTGTAGTGGGGCAAACAAAAGAAACACACATTTTTTAGTGACTTGATTTTCACCCCACACCCTCATCCCCACCCAACATCACCAATAAATATTTGTAAATTCGATATCCTTGAAAGCTACTTTAGCAGGTTCTACCAAATTTTTGAAAATTAGATTTATTTTAAGTTGTTTGAAGAAGTCCTTCTCTAGCGAGTTTTTTTGAAAATGTTGTGTCTCTAGAAACTATTTTGAGAAGTCCTCGTCTTAAATTAATATATACTAATATATATAATTCTAAAAGCTATTTAAAGTGGCCTTACTTAGAAATATTCAAAATTTGTATGCCCCTCAAAACTATTTAGAATGATCCTCACCTTAATTTTCCCGACAATTATATACCTTTAGAATCTATTTGAAGAGCCCTTATCCAGCCATTTTTTGGAAATTGAATGCATCTATAAATTATTTAGATTCTTAGTTAAGGCCATATTTCAGCTTCATACTCGATAATATTAGAGAATATGAACCATATCTATATATTCCTCCCCGGTTCCGCCAACTTTGACACGCCAGTTACCATAAACCAGTACAGATAATATGGTTTATAGCTTGGCCCGTGGGCCCATCAATGGAGATTATGATATTCTGGCCACCATTTTTAGCGAACTGAAATTTGGTACACTCTTCTTAAAATGACATTTATTAAATCTTACACCACCAGATGCGTACATTTTAGTAAAGGGGGAAGTAAGCCCACACTTGTTCTTTACCCTAAAAATCGAGATAGGAAGGTGTCCTATATTTAAGAATCAGATTACATATAGGATATTCTTGATTAGCGAATTCCTATGTCATTGAAAATGATTGTTTTTTTTTAGCTCTAAGTTAATTTTGTGGCTTGATTGCTGTCTAATACATAAATAATTGCTAAATTAGCTTTGGTTGAAACAAAATATTTCAAGTATATTCTACTTTATCATTTCTTGCAAATTAATTAGTGAGAAAATCATTAATACAATTAAAGTAACTATATGACTTTACACCACTATTTCTAATACAAAGATAAGAGGTTTTATAATCCACGACTTGTCCACTGAAGTTGATTTTCCATACTCATTCCCTACGAAAGCTTGTGCACATACATAAAATCAATCATTTGAATATAGT
The DNA here is from genome assembly GCA_033556935.1 of Timema podura. NCBI lineage: Eukaryota > Metazoa > Arthropoda > Insecta > Phasmatodea > Timematidae > Timema > Timema podura. The sequence continues at coordinate 41,915,830 of JAVRXN010000012.1, forward strand.
ATTTTGTCTGAGTTGGGGAAAGATAGATCAATCAATAGCATATGTATATTTACTGTATTAATTGAACGTTAAGTTAATGAGTAATTATTGGTGAGTAAAAGGTTTTAATATAGTTGTATAATTAGGTGTGATATTTATCCTCCTAAATATTTAAACTCATTACAATGATTATTCAAAATATATTGTAGATGAACTATTTAGTCTGTTTATTTTGATAGCAAAATCTGTTATATAAATAAAAGAGAATAATAAAATGTTGTAATATACATTTAAATTTTTGTGGCAATGTGGGTGGGGAAGAGAAATTAACTATTCTTATGAAAGGAATAATTAATAATTCTCGATGAACTTCATTTGTAGCGATGACACAGTTAAATGTTCTGTCTCAATGGAGATTGAAGAGGAACAGTCAGAGAGTGAAATATTACGGCAGACAGAGGATAATAGTGGGTGGCGTGTACCTTCTAGCTTCGCCTGTGGAAGACAATTAGGATTTATGACGTTGGGAAAGTGAATTGTCATAGGCCATTCAAGTGGATAAGGAGTAAGGACAGGAATAATGAGAACGAGGAATATATGAATAGGGTTAGAAAGAGGCAACATGAAATATAAATAATATTCATTCAAAGTTACTCTTCATTAATTTTTTTTTTTTATTTTAAAAGCAGGCAGAAAGTTAATTTGGTTATATACTTTCAAATAGTATTAATATACTTAAAGCCATTAATTATGTATATAAATAAAGATCATCACCTTTCATAAGGATTACATCTGAATTTCATCCCAAAACAAAATTTTTACACCAAGTGCATCCCTCTTTAAAAAAGTGTGCTGTACGAATTTAGTCTCTGTTTAAAAAGGGTGTAGCATAAATAGCGTTCCTTTTTCAAAAAAAGTTAACTATAAGCTATAATTCAATAATATAAATTATTACTTTATTAAATTCCTTGTTTTATATAAGTGTTATGACAAATTAAACTAAATAATGAAATATTGTGTTTTTTATAAGTTGAAGTTAATAGGAATGGGTACATCATGTAATTTTCTTTTTATGAAATTTTTTTGAAATTTTTCTATGTTTTATAGCTTTGCATTTAATACCGATTGTTTACTTTTTGTTCACTGGTAAATATTTGTAATATCCACTTTTTATAAATTGTAAATCGAGATATTTCACTAGTTTCATACTTTCAAATTGGCTCCTTCATGAAGGCTTATTTTTGTACTGCTTCATGTTGTCTCTAGCCTTTACTACTAATATTTATATAGGAATCACTTTCCGTTTTTCAAGTATTCTATAAAGTGACAAATATTCGGGTGTGCTAAGTATAGCATTCTATTTATCTTGGAATGAAAAAAAATTTGTAGCAATTTGTAGTGCGTGATTCAGCTAGAGATTGATCTGCCCAGACGTGGGGTGTAAATTTTGCAATATCTCTTACGTAAATATTTTTTAAATGTAGTCAGTAAAGTTTCTTACTTTCTTATCACCAGAATGGAGCGTATGAGGTCATCAGTGAACTCGTACACATAGCCAGGATTCAGGAATGATATTTCAAAGAAGTATTTTTAAAATTGTCCATTTTCAGAATCAGTAGACTTATATTCTTGAGTGGTTTAATTGTTCGATTTTTCTTCAACAACTTTAGCCTAAGCTAAATCTACAAACTTTGATGATTGGTGAAGGTAATACTCTTTCCTCCCCTCGATAAATAACCTCTTCAAAGTCAGTGAGTACTGCAGATGGCGCAAAGTACAAATCAAATTTATGAATTTTAAAACTAGGTGTTTAAAAGCTACAGTGTAAGTCTTTGTGGTTTTGTTTGAAAGCAAAATGAATAAAATCTTTACCGCTTGTAACGGTGAATAATTGGAAAAAACAGGTTTGGAGAAAACCGTAACGTTCCGTCCAAAATCTTGTGCCAAACTCCTAGGACCACCAGGTCCTGGGTACATCGCATCTGATCCTCGCGAATCGCCTCTGCTCGGCGACGTATTTCCACTTAGTCAAATGAAGGGGTCATACAAGAAGGACACACTCAACGCTTCGTGCTTCTTGGAACCTTATTACTGTCGTGTTGTACAAATCAATCCTTTGTTATCCACTCCTCATGGCCACCAACAGGTCTCGTCCACGAGGAAAATTGGGCGTGTCAAATGATCCACTCTTTGGACTCAACACATTCGCTTCCCAGTCTTGCTGCAAGTCAACTCCTTTCTCAAGTTACCTTTTACTTCAAGTATCTTAGTTAAACTGTTCTTTTAATTCTCACTGCGAATGACCGAGCTCGAACCGCTGATCCTCCAAGTCGCACTGCGCAACCCTACGCCAGTGCCGTCTGGAGGTGACATCACTACATCTCAAACTAAAACATTAGCCTGGTGCCAACCTAACCTGCATAATCTTCAAGTGTGTTACCGTAGAAGAAAGCCTTTTTTTTTTCGTTTTCTTTCCCTAATAAAAATGTTTCTTCCTTAGTTGTCTTAGTGTCCAACTTTTTCAAAGAAGAATGCAGCTACTCCAGTGTTTTTGGCAATATGGGTAGAATTGAAGAGCGAGAACTATCGGGAAGCAGTTCAAGTTTTTATCAAAGTATTCAAACTTGGGACGAAATTCCTATGCTGCGTTCAAAGGGTATGTACTTTTTTGTGGTTGTTAAGACAGTTTATGCATAAATTCAAAGTACTATACTAAGCTGTCTCAACCATCATTTGATGACATATTAAAATAATAAAATAATATTGATAATAACTATTATTAAATTTTTTTACTAATATATGTTTTCTTCAATATAATTTCCTTACGTACTGCACAAAGTGTGTGAGTTAAAGGCAAAACTATGTAGTTTTAAAAGTGATACAAACATTGAAAGTTAATTAATTACTCTCCGACATTTTAGCTCAGTCGATAGCAGGTCTGTATTCTGAGCTAAGGGTCCCGGGTTTGATTCCCGGAATGAACAAAAAATTATCATAGATGAAATCCAGACTTCCATTTTCAAAGTGATGAGTTAAAGGCTGTTTATATTTAAGTTAATTTGTAAATCGTGTGCTGATATTGTCAGTTGGCTTGAAAGTGCACTAAATAACTCTAATAGATGAGATTAATTAATTATTAAAATATTAAAACATTTCAGTGAACAACTTTTAAAATATAATAGGGCTTATACGAAAACCAATAAAAACATAAAGTTTGTAGCTTGTATTTTTAACAAAATATACTATTTCAGTTTTGTTTTAACTAAGATTTGAAATGACGTTTATAAAAAAATATAGTTTTTTTATTTACTTTGAAATCTAGTAGCCAGACATAATAAGATTTACTCTTTGAGTAATTTATTTGTAAATAATGTACATCTACCAAAACTGTTTAATTTTCTCTAAAATTCAAGCAATGAATGAATAAGCCATAAGCTATTTACTCCACAAGTTAAATATATATATATATATATACATAGATAAATAAACTAAAAGCTGACTTCAATAGTAATTAATAATATCTTACATTTTAATTTTAAATGAGATTATCTTTTTCTATATAGTGTTTAAAGCATGTAGGTGTTAAACTATAATATTGTTTAAGAAATATTAAACTATACGGTGTTCATAAAGAAATTGTTGACAGGGGTTGATGGAAAGAACCTTTGATTTAAATATATATGTATCAAATATCCAATGCTATTATGTATGCTTTAAGTAAGGATTACTCCATCTAGATATCATGTTCTTAAAATTAAAAATTATACCTGAACAAGGGAACCGAACCCGAGACCTTTGGCTTAGTACGCCAATGCTCTAACCACTGAGCTATCCAAGAATCTTCCCGTGTCAGGGTCATTCTTCACTCATATTTTAAGGCAAAGTCAATTTTCAGAATATGATATCTAGATGGAGTAATCCTCACTAAAAGCATAAATAATAACTTCGGCTATTTGATTCTTAAATATGCAATCTCTTACAATTATAATAATTGTACAAGTGGCAGCATTAAACCAACTACTGAGTCGAAGGTGGCTGCGTTATCTGATAGTTCGTGATCTTAATAAAATCACACATTTGTAGCCGACGATTTCCGCACGTCCATCATAGACTCTGCCTTAAAATATGAGTGAGGAATGACTCTTAGTATGGGACGATTCCTGGATAGCTCAGTGATTAGAGCGCTGGCGTACCAGGTCAAAGGTCCCGGGTTTGATTCCCGTGTCCAGGTGTTATTTTTCAATATTCAGAATAAATAAATATGGCTAAAATGGTGTATTTGGCCCTGTAATAGTCAATTTTCATTAGATAAGTACCTAAAATAAGTGTACTTGATTAGTGGTAGATTTGACATAAAAAATGTTTTTGGTACAACCTTGTGTACATGTAGTTAGAGGTTTGGGCCTGTTATGACTTGGTTACCGTTAACAAAGATGTTTGGGCAGCTATTCACTATTCATATTATTTTAAGAATAAACATTTTTAAATATTTTCTTCATACTCAAAGAATGTTGGTAAGGAGAGTATAAATTTAAAGAATTTTGATAATATGTAATAAGGGATAGTCGCATTGCAATGTAGTAGGTTGCGCATTAAGCATAAAATGTTTAGTAATATATTTTAAATGGTAACGTTAATAGATTATATTACATTTTAAAATTATAATATACCTAAAAGGGATCTTTTAACCAAACAAACATATTCTATACAATATGAAATTAAGATAAAATGTGAATGAACAGTTCAATTTTTTTTACATAAAATCTACGTTTCACGAGTATCTTAGTTTTAACGACGTGTCTTGGGTCACAATCACTGTAAAACACAAACGAAAGTGTTAAGCGGTGGAAGGGGAAGAGGGGCAATCAAAAACAAAGAGAGGAGTCGAACCCTTGAAATCTTGTGTACATCCAAGAAGGGAGTCTACGAGATGTTTGTGTACTTCCAGGAAGGGAGTCCCAAGATGTTTGTAAAGGAGATAAACCCAATCCCTCGCTTCATTTAAGAAACGCTAGGTTGATTGATAAATTAACGTCTACACAACGTTTGGTACCCCTTGGGGAAATTTTAACTAGCAATTACATAAGTTAGGGTGGCATGGAATGGAACGTGGTTTAATATACGTATTTTTTCATTTTTTTATGTAGAAAAAAAACATTTTATGGAAATTTAATTAAATATTTATTCGGTAGATATGTTTTATGTTAAGTTTAATTTTCTACACATAGGCTAATATTATCAAAAGGTTTCCTTAAGGCATTAGAGTAATAGTAAATAGGTTATAGCTCAAACGTGCTTTAAATAATTTAGAATATACCTTACAAAATATAAGATCCTTGGAAATTATATTAAATGCTAAGAATCAATAGCCGATAATTAAATCATGATATTTGGAGTGATTTAGACTTTAAGAATTTCTTTATTCAACTAGATGGAAGATTCTACATGGACCACACACACAGGAAAAGTCTAATTTCTTCATTATGAATCAAAATAAATAGAATTGAGAGCTTATTTTACGTTTAATACACTCTAGCACTGAGCTTGAATGAAAACTATACGTGGGCAGAAAGTGAGACATTCGGAATAATTTAGCCACAGGCGTCAGTCTTGATCTCGCTGAATATGCTCTCTCTTTGGAAGTTTTCACCACCATGCTGATTATTTCTTGCTACGTCAAACACGCGGGAGTGTGTGTTTTATAATGAAGCTAACATGAGTAATTTGAGAATGTGAGTTAAAAATGTCAACACTGTTGAAATGTTATACGATTTATTCTCAAGTCTCTTTGATGTATTATAAATGAGGTCTCATCGGCTTCATTTTAGTTTCGAACGTTCAACTTGGTGTTAGCAAAATTAATGCTGGTTAATTTAAGATTTCTATCTATATTACCTAGGTATATATGGTGCGGCAGAAGGGAGCACGAGTAATTTTACAATTTTTATATCATTACATTTTTTTGGCCAAAATAATCAAATATTTCTCCAGTAGCAACATAGAGTTTAGTTCTCTGCACATGCTAATATCAACAGAACTTGAATGTCTGCAAGGGTGGTCTGGAATTTCATAAAAACTTTTTAAATAAAGAGAAAAAGTTTTGACAAATTTCCAGGACACATTGACATATATATAAGATCTGTTGATTTAGCAAATGCAAAAACCTCAAATCTATGTTGCTACTTGAGAAATTCTTGATTTATTTTGACCAAAAAATTTCAATTCTATAACGTGCACTCACTCATTGATGTGGTCGTGAATACAATACCAAAATGAAAAGAGCAAAGGCTTGTATAATTAATTGTTCAGAACCAGCGAAGCTTGGAAAATATAACAAAATAATGAAATTGAGTGAAGAATGAACATTAGCACGAGACGATTCATGGATAGCTCATTGCTAGAGCATTGTCAGCACGATAAACCAAATCTACAGGGTTTGATTCCCAAGTCCAGTTGTAATTTTCTCAATTTAAAAAAAATTCAAAAAACGTTAGAAACAATTAATAGAATGAATATTATGACAATTGTAATAAGTTTGAAAATAAAAAACCTCAAGTCTACATATTGGCACTTGAGATTTTGATGGCAGTGGGTATTCCCACGTCGTAAATTTCAAGAATATAAATAACATATGTATAACTGGTATTATATATCCAATTTTCTTGTATGTGTAGCTGAAAGTAAAAGATGGGTTTCGGCCGGTGTACCTTTTGGCTTTTAGCTTTTCATTGGAAGCTTACTTACCTTAACCACAGTGAAAACAGAATAAAAGCAGGAGATGAGTCCTATATAAATATTTTAAATTAAAAAATGACATCTGGACATGGGAATTGAACCCGGGACCTTTGCCTTAATACACCAATGCTCTAACCACTGAGATATACAGGAATCATCCTGCCAAGGGTCATTATTCACTCATATTTTAGTCAGAGTCTGTGATGGACATATGTAAATCGTCATCTACATATGAGTGATAAATTAAAATCACGAGATATCGGATAACGCATCCACCTTTGACTTAGTAAGACCATAAGCTGCCAAATGTACAGTAACAAATATATGAATGCGCATATCATGATGGATTAAATAGCATTCCTATTCAAAGCCAAAGATCCCAGATTCGATTCCCGTTCTTGTTTTCATTCTTCAATTTAAATAATATGATATGTAGGTAAGGCTATAACCGTAATTATAAACTATATCAGCTTTGTTATTTTATCCATTATATAATTATATATATATTATAAGTTATAGCACATATTATGTGTTATACATTTGAATAATAAGAAATAATATAGTTTATAATATCGTCGATACATGTAAAGAGAAGATAAAATAAATTGGAATATTCTTATTTATACTGAAATATGCATAATGTAATATTCAATTATATTCAATATTTTGTTTACATAAATTTATTTAACTATATAAAAGCTCTTCAACATTTAAAGCTTGGATGGGGTCACCTTTTTTATCTGGCTCACTTAAAAAATGTAATCCATAGAAGGGTATAGGTGAAATCCCAAATAAATCAATTTTTTATATCTTGTAAGTTTTAAAATAATCTATTACATGTTAAAATGGTCCATTTTTGCTAAAACATGTATCTACTGTGGTGGACCAGTGAATCTAAGTTCCTTCACGCTTGATTTTATGAATAGATAGCTAATTTTTAACAAAAATTTCATCCATATTCTGTGAGTTCAATATATTCCATATTCAACCTAATATAATTAACTATTTTAATGAAAGGATATTTGATACCTTTATATTCCAAACTCCCCCATGCCTCTTCAATGAGCACTACATCACTGTGTGGGGTATGTTTTTGAGGGATACGACAAAAAAGAGTAGAGGGCTGTTTGGTTTTAATCCTTTGGCTTTAGCTCTCTTTATCCCTTTTCCTATTGTTAATTCAAGTGTATTTTCTTCGCTTTCGCACAATCATAGCCTTTCAATTATTACCATATCTTATTTATTTTTCTAACTTTTCTTTCGTTTATTTAAAGGATTGTATTTGGGTTTGTATCGTGAACGACCACCTCTGTTCACTAGTGTTTAGAGTTCCTGATTAGGGAACCCAGAGATACCGGGTTCAATTCCCAATATCTCAAATCCTTCTATGAAGCAGTGTGTGTCTTTAATGGGGTCAGACTAAGTCTTGTGATGACAAAATATGAGAAAAAAACTACTTGAATTAAAAAGAAGAAGCTCCAGTTTATAAAAACTGAAATTAAAGGCCTAAGGGTTCGTTGTGCTGACCACATGACCATAATCAATCCATAAAAGCTGGCACCCTCTTACCCAACAGACTTCGGCCTCTCAGCCGGTATAGCTCGATCACGGGATGTTGCCATGAGGTATTTTTTTCCATCGCATCCTTAGACAAAACATTTAGACAGTAACGTGTAATATTTCCTTTTATAATTTAAAAATGTGTTATACCTCTGAACATAGATTCGGATGTCATCAAGTTCATCTAGTCTGGTTTGCTGATAACGCTGCTGTCATGGTTTGAATCCTGGCTGATTGTACTGAACGTGATTTTCCTTCTATGTTTTCCCACTATTTCTAATTGAAAATGTGGGTACATTTGATTTAAATTTTACATTCCTCATATATACCTCAACTGTGTAAGAAATGGCGGGAAAAAGAATGTACAATATTTTAATACACTTTAATCCAACAGATACATTTTAAAATACCTATTAATGTCCCATTGTTTAAAAATAAATGACTATCTCAAGTTAGTGAACCACGGCAATCATTACTGTCCAAAAAGACAAAGAGATTCATCTGTTACACTTAAAAGTGTTTCTCTTTTTCAGTCACGAAACTAAGAATGTTTAATCGTTCCATTTAAAAGACCAAACAGGTGTCACCAACAAAGACCTGAGAGATAGTTTTCTTTGATACACTTGATATGAGTACTATTATTTTGAATTCCTCCCCTCCCCTTTTCCAAACCATGAATACTTTTCTTTCTTGATAGATGCCCCGTATATTTTCTGATGCTGCCATGTTAGGTACTGGAGTATTTTTAGAGGTTAAATTACAGTTTATAACTTGGATATCATGGCCGCTTGGAAACAAAATTTAACAAAGCATATCTTCTAGTCTGGCTTTCGAGATATTGACTATAGTGTGTAAATATTCTTTAGGAAAAAACAAACCAAACTTATCTTCCCTTTTCAGAAGTTTTCTTTGATGTTGTTAATGGTGAAGTTTAAATCCCTTGTTTGCAATCAGTTAAGTGCCGTAATTTATAGTCGATTTTAAGTTTTTCTTATTTTTGGTAAAAGCGTCCAGGGGTATTTTTTTTTATTTAAAAGAAGAATGTTTTAAAATCTTAATTGAAAGTGATTTATTAAAACTTTTAGTAACTCAACTTTCCTTTGAATTTTACGATACAATTTATGATGAGTCGATTCTACTATATATTAAAGGACCTTTTCGTACTTAGATTAATATTTTCATGCTAAGAAAAGAAGATTATAAAGTTATTTATAACTATATGATTAGAACAAAATTGATGTATTGTTAGAATAAACTCTTTTTTAAGAAATCTAATAGAATATAATTAAAAATAGGTTTAATTGATTTTATAAAAATAGTTCAATTTGATTAGCTACAACACACAATGCATATTCATTTAATTATTAATTAATCGAAAAATTGAGATCGAGGCCATTTGGCTCTGCATTGGCGTCCTAATCCAAATTGATTCAAATCCAATTCCTATCACTAGTTTTTTTCCCTTGTCTTACTACCCATCTGGACTAAACGCTATTTCATCAAAATTATAAGGTATGGTTGAGGAAGATATAAATGTGTATACATTCACATGGAGGTAGAATTAAAAAAATATTAAAAAAAACAAAACCGCCATCAGTATTCGATCTCTGACCTTCCCATCATAATATAACTTTTTTCTTATTATTTATACAGTAATTAAATGTTTGAGATCATTTCATGAACCATATATTGATCAATAAGTAATTGTTACAAAAACATCAATTTATTTATTAATCTTCAATATTTATTAGAATTGTCTCTTGAGTGTGTCTTTAATTTCACACGTTTTAATTTTGAGAAAAAAACTTGCATTATCATCCCCCCCCTCCCAAACACAAACTTTCCCTATCCTGTCCCACTCATCTTCGTAAAATCTTTCGAATGTATGGGAAAGAACGGTCTTGTATAAAGGTATCTAGTATCTTTTTCACTATCATTCTGTCTTATCTGTCAGATCCAGAAATATATCGATATCGAAATCTCTTCCTGATCATCCACTCACTAGTCTATATTCAACCGTCCCGTCCAATCAACTTTCTTTTCAAGTCTTTTTTTTTCTCTACTAATACCTGAAATCAATAGCTGTCCAAACAAAATCCGTTCCTTCTCCTTCATTTCCGTGAGATGTTGAGGGCTATTTGTTTTTCACTTCCTTACTCTTCTTTTTTTTTTCCATTGTCTGAATCCTTACATTTTTTTTTCAACTTCCTCGTGATATCCTAAGCAAGGTGGCTTGTGAGAGTCTATTATTAACTCTGTCGGTAAATGTGTTTGTATTAAATTAATCCGGCAAAGATGTATTTTTTATATAAAGTAATATTCTTGGCCAAATATGATTTTTTTATAAATTATTAATGCCTTAAATATACTTAAATGTCAGTACGTAGATCAGTTACTATCTCTTAGAAATTTCCTAACATTACTACAGAGATAATCCTGTAATGTATTTTCTTATATGAATTTGAATTATTTATTTTTAGTATCATTCCTGTAAAACCAGATTTTATACTGACTAATGTAAGGTTAGATTATGAGCAGGTTGACATTTTATAACTGCACAAGCATTCGCCTGTATTTAAAATTACAATAAATAATAATAAAGAAAGGAGTCTTAATATCAACCTTTACATTAACTCAGAGCTTTTTAAGATTGGGTTTTATTTAAAGTGACATTTCAGAGATGAGGGAAGATTTTTCGTTAGTAAACTCTACTATCATTTAAATAATTTCTTGAGATTTAAATCATAAGTATATCTATATGTGTATTATTTAAAACTTGATTCGCATTCCTATCTACAGTTACTTCTTAAATGTTACCTAAACAATTTTAAACAATCATTATGTTAAAGGTTACACACCGATACAAACCTTTTCAGATTTACAAAATATTAAAGTGAATACGAAAGTTCGGAAAGTTTTAAATAACCAGTTTTAATTTTTAAAATTATTTTTAAAATTGAAATATTCCCTCCATAGATGATAAATTCGACGTAAGCAAAATTTGAAAAAAAAAAAAATGACGCGATTTAAGAAAACGATTTCCACAATGTCGACTCAACAGATTTATAATTTATTCTATGGAAACTTATACATCGATAGTAATGTAATAAATCATGTTCTAGGATTTAGAAATATCCCATGTGCATCTATAAAATATAAAGTCTACAGTTTAGGGATGTCATTGAAAAATATACGTTCTATGCTTCAGTGGAAATCTTGCTACAAATTTTTAGTTAGGTCCAGTACTATAAATGGTATATTTATTTAGCTTGAAATAAGTCATGACTTTATTTTTTAAAGGAGTCACTCAGCTTTATATTAAAAAAATTTGACAAATTAAAATGTGTACAGATTAAAAGCAGTGCAAAGAGTTTATATCGAACTACATAAAACCTTTCAAGTAAAAAAAAGTATGCGATCATCTAAGTTTGACTAACACTGGAAGATATGTTTAAATTGATCCTTCAAGAATAATCAATGCAATATTTAAAGAGTACGCAGCTTATCAATGTATTTACCTTAGTATTTAATAATTTAATTTTCTCTTGCTTATATCAGAACACTTGGATATAATTATTTATTTTATTTTGCATCACGTTTTACTAACCCTCAGGACTATTCAAATTTAACTATAAAAATGAGGTAAGAAAGATAAAGGTCGTATATTGATGAAATAGAACCACGTTTGTATAAAAGGAGAGCTAAAAAACTTTGGAGAGTAAAACACCATATGTGTACCAGGAGGTGCTTCATAAACTGAGCTAACAGTGTCAAACCAAAACAGAGGATCCTGATATTTGGTCGTGTCTATTTCTAATTAGGATACGTTTGTCCTGTCTCTTTTAAAAAATCTATATTTTAGATATTAAAACTAAAATTATTTGAAAATTGAAAGAAAAGAAAAGATTCTATGTTTCATTTTTTTTTTTTTCGCGTTTCACGTCTTACTTGTCTCGGCTATACACAGAAATCGGTGATAAGAATGAATAGAAAGAAAGTGTCCTGAACCTTAAAACTGTTTCCTCCCCTCCTCAATAAGAATCCGAACTCAAAAAGATAAGAGACAGCCAAGAGATAAGACGTCCAAGGGAAGAGTAGCCTAGCTCGCTAGCACACTGCTGTCTCTTTAGTAGAAACGTTAACGTTGGATTGTTATTTTCTCTCCATTTCTCCATGTAACTTCCGTAACAATAGAAAGTTCAGGAAACATCCGACATCTTCCATTGTCCAGCCTATTTATCGCCCACAAAAGACCAAAAACGTTGAAGTGAAAAAAAAAAGTGAAAAAAGGAAATCGAATAACAACACGAGAGAAAATATATATGAAAGGAACATATCTGACGGAAATAGGAAAAAAAAAGAGAGAGTATTTATCTTTCTATCCTTCACAGAAAGATTTAATGGACTTTTCAATCGTTTTAACGAGAAATATTTTAGCTTTTTTTTAAATTATAGCATCCCCATTTGCGTGGAGGTACAATGGGAAACCAGCATTGAAAATACACCCGGCCGGTACTAGAAACTGGGGCTCCCCTTTACTGGCAAACCAGAAACTTGACATTTAGACAACGTGGCCAACGAGAAAAATATTAAAATGTTAGATATTCTAATAGTGAGCACGCGAGAAAAGACGTTGACATCATCTGGCTTACATTTCTATCCATGGAGAATTCTGAATTCGAATCCCGGACAGTTGAGCTGATATTTCCCTCGTTAATTTTTTCGCCAATGCAAACCTACTTTAATAATAGATGTTCCTCATTAATACTCTATTATTGTAAATATCAATATAGCCCGGAATAGTAGTAAGAATCGGAGCATTAAAAATTAGAGGGGGAAAAAAATGATTTTTAGAACGAGAGAAATATGATAGCCTTGGAAAAAATATTAAAACTTTGTGATTTTGTGTAGATTAAGAACAAGATCTATTATTCCTTTTTAATTCGTTTGGGCAATTCAACTTGTATGGGTTTATTAATTATATCGCTTAAGAAATATAAATCAATTTTTTTTGTTTACTTTAAAAGAAATTTGATAATTTCTTATGAAATGAAATAGATTTTTTCACACACACCTATGTAGGCCTATGTTTTTGTGTGTGTGTGTGTGTGTGTTGTGTGTGTGTGTGTGTGTTGTGTGTGTGTGTGTGTGTGTGTGTGTGTGTGTGTGTGTGTGTGTGTGTGTGTGTGTGTGTGTGTGTGGTGTGTGTGTGTGTGTGTGTGTGTGTGTGTGTGTGTGTGTGTGTGTGTGTGTGTGTGTGTGTGTGTGTGTGTGTGTAAGCCACGTGGAATGAAAACTTGAGAATTTTTTGTATATGAGAAAATAGAAAATATGAAGCTCATGTGTTTTGATAACGTCACATCCGCTTGTTTCATCTTGCATTGTTGTCTTGTCAAAGAAGCGTGGATGGTCCCAAACAACAAAACGACATCAAGAAAACAAGTGAATGACTTCAAACGCCCATTAACACAAGTCTCTGGCGTCACGTATCCTACTTCCTCTCCTTCACTTCTTGTTGGGTTTTTTTTTCTCCCCGTCTTTGCGGAGACAGCGGTAAAAATACACGCGGCCTTAGAACGGACTAGAAATAAATAGAACAAAACTATTTCTAAAATGTTGACATTATTCTAAGAACGTATCCAACGAGGTATTTTGTAGTGATAAATGTTTCTATACCAAACGATTGGTAGCATTTCACATGTTGGCATTTACTTTGATCATTAAAAAAAAATTAATGTAAAAGTAATTTGAATGTTTCTTGAAAGAATAAATTCGTCTATATTTGTTCACCCTTTTTCTTAACAAAGTACTGTGTTAGTTTACGTACGGTAATAAAAAAAACACCATGTTATAACATCTAAAATATTTCCTCAATATTATTATTTGGTCTTTCATTAATAATTAGATTAACCACCTCGGTAGCGTAGTTAGTTAACGCACTAGTTTAGTGTTGAGCTAGACTGCCGAGCATGAGGAGATTGAGGTTCAAATCTCTCTAGGATGAGCTGGGGGTGGTTCTTCCTAATGGTGGTCCACTCTCCCTCCACGCAAATGCAGGTTCAGTTCATCTATATTCAACCTCCCCAGTTCTAACACATTGGTCCGTGTAATTAGTACTTAAGCGTATAGCCCGAACGGGTAATGAGATGTGGTGCTCAGTATTATTATAATAATTAGATCAGTGCACGAATACAAACTGATTGCTTTGGAAGTAGATTTCTATATTAGATATTTTATGGTTGTTTTCCTATCATGGTTTCACTTTAATTCAGGTGTATTTTATCGAAGCTCTACTGAGCCAAATTAAATATTTGACTAATTCATTAACACATTAAGTTGAGCATAATATGGATAAAAATAAATTTGTATAAGCTTTATTTTTATAGCTTTACATCTTACAACCGAGCCACATATTTATTCTAATAGAATAAAGATGAACAAGGTTTAGCTTTGAAGGAATTACCTTCGGTTCATCTCATAGAAATTGTTACCCCCTCTCTCTACAGAGCTTGAAGTATAGTGTACTGCAAGAGCTACGTCAAAGACCATGAAAAAATGGTCTTGGTAAAAATTAGTTATACTTTATTTAAAAGCCATTTCGATTGTATCATTAATTTTGTTATAGCTGTACATTTTTTTGAAAAATACTAGCCTTATAACATTTTGAATATATTGATTTTAACCATTAAATTAAATTTAACATTATATATACAATTATTACCAATAATTTTAATATAGAATTAAAATATAAATTCAAATAGACGCATTCAGTTTAGTTTCTAGAACCTGACTATTAAATTAGGATACATTTATTTCTGATAAATAAGATTCGTCTGAACTTCACTCAAACATAAACATAAAATCGAGATTAACTATTAACTATTCTACTAGGAAACTACTTCAAAAAGGTAACAGATAAAGGTTTAATATACGACATAGCATTTATGATATTGGGAGTGATCCTCTTAACAAACGGATAACCAATTAAAACCCAATTAGGTACGAATTTCAGAGATAAAAAGTAGAAATATTTTTACCAGAACTTATTTGGCCAAAACGATATATAAAATGCAGATACACTGACACCAGATTATATTTCTCAACCAATTTTTAATAAATTCACCTTGCACTTAATTTCATAAAATTAATATAAAAATGAAAACTTTAGTAAAGGAAAAATACCTTTATGTTAATAATAAAATAATTAATACCAAAATAATTCATGCAAGTCCTATTCATGAATGTAATTATCAAGTTATGTAAAACCAATTCATTAATAATGTGTTAAGTATGATGGCGAATTATCCAAGCAATAAAGAAATTAAAAAACCACAAGTATTATTTTAATATTAATAAAAAACCTATTAATAATCTTGAGCAGACCTGTGAATGTAATATTATCATTTCCAATATTACGTTATTAATAAAATACGAGATTAATATTTTGTTCTTTAAAATCCCTATTTGATATACTAAGAATGTTGTATATAGTTTCCCCCTTGAGGGTGCTACCTCGAGAAACAAGAAATTTCCTCGCAGACGTCCAACTTTAAAGTATTATTTAATTCTATGATGCCTTATTTCCAAATGTGGTTTACGTCAAAATAAAGTCGAAAGATTCCAATAGGGATCATTTCCATTATAACCTTATAGTTTTAGTTTTATTAATATTAAAAAAATTTGTGAAAATGTGACAATAGCTCATTTTCAACTTTAGAGCAGATTTCGTGAAAAAGGGCCCTAAATTAAGACTTTTTCTAATAAATACAATATTTTTTTAATAGGCTCACAAATTAAAAAAAAATAATGAGATTAATTAGTAGAGAACTTTCCTCTTTACCTTGAGATAAGAATTTTAGCATATTTACTATCTCTATTCTTATTGATATCACAATTTGTGGTTGTAGGGAAGGGCGAGAAGGAGTTAAAACTTAGACATAATAGAAAAGTAATTCCATAAAACGAAACCAATCATTGTATTTTAAGCCGTGCTACCTTACAGCAAATAATACTTTCTCACTGACTAAGGTGGCTACCTTAATACTGCTCACAAACATATCAAAATACTATATGAATAACTTATTTAATAATTAAGCAGTGTTGTTGAAATACTTCACTATTCAATGTAAATAATCTAGAATTAAACTTTTCAAAATAATGTAAATTATTTGTCTACACAACTTATTAATAAACATAAACAATGATTTTAAACACTACTCAATAGATGTAAATAATACATTAACTTAGCTTCTTAGTCATTGTAAGAAAAAGTGTATTCACACAACTTACTTGACATTGAAAACGATTTATTTGTGCCACTTTTAATTCAAATGTAAACAAATTATCAGCGGGACTTCTATAACAACGCACACCATGTATGTATTTGTACCATTATCAAAGAAGATAATCTATTTTCGATACTTTTTAACATAAAAAGGTTATTTTAAGAAATTACACAATCAATTATTATTACATAACACATAGAAATAGAAATTTTATGACCAAGTGTGTCTACATGACCAATGTATTAATGTGTATTTTATTCTTAAAATAATTTAACTGATCTTGAATTGGTCATATTGAGCCTAGTATTTAATATAGACTTGAACTTATATATAATATTCAATTCCTCCTATTAGTAAGAACATCACCCGCCTCGGTGGCGTGGTTGGCTAACGCGCTAGTCGTGTTAAGCTCGACCAACGAGGACGGGAAGATTGAGGTTCGAATCTCGGTTGAGTGTATTAGGGATGGTTTTTCCTAAATGGTTTTCCACTCTCCCTCCACGCAAATGCGGGTTTACTTCCTCTAAATCCAACCTTCCCAATTCCTAATCCATTAGCGTAATTAGTAATTAAGCGTATAAACTGAACGGGTAGTAAGATGCGGTGTTAAGTATTGTTAAGTATTAGTAAGAACATACCTCCATTGATTACTTAAATTATTCGACAGTTTAACCCTAATGAGTGTAGAGATTTTATAATGCTCAGCATTATAAATAAGGGAACTAAAGTTAGTTTTAATTAAAATCGAATGTGTATTGATGGTGCAGAAAGCTATTTCCAATTAATTCAGAAAGTCTTGCACATGCCTTCTTAAATTTCTGGTTCTATTACTTTAAATTAAAAAAACAAAAACTTAAGAATGTTAATTCAATATACAATTTCCCTTTTAATTTAACTAAGAGTAATAAGAATAGAGTATGGCTTTAAGAACACAAAATATTTATTAAAATCAAAAGTAGATTTAATGCTCTCAAAAATTGTACAAAAAAGTAGATTTTGTTTATTTAATTTAAAATATAGTGATACAAATTATCAGTTATATGGTCCATAATAAATGTTGAATAAAGATTTCAAATATCCAACATTATTTAATATATAAAATTTAATCATTATAATAAATAATTAACAAATATTAAGTGTTAGGTTTTCTAAAATAAATCAAATGAAGACCCAAGTCGTTGAGCAGGTGGGCACGGGGTTGGCTAGTGACGAAAACGTCAGGGTTCTAATTGAGTATTTTTTCTCAAAGTTTTTCCTCCCCATTACACGATTGTGTTTACATTTCCTCTTAAATTTCACCTTTCTTATCTCCACCCTAACCATGTGATAATATATATATAGCCCTAATGAGTGGAAAATTCAGTTCGCAGAAGTAAATAATACTATAAATAGAAATGTAAACAGAAAGCACATCTTCTCGAGTGTTTTGCTCGCGACTTGTGAGGCTGAAATTGAAAGCGTTCTACCTGATTTCAAAGTGGGCGCAATCACTCCAAAAGTTTTTGTCTTTCGCTGGATTCTTTCCAAGACCATGTAAGCTATACATCAACATTTTTTTTTAAACGGATATAAAATAAAGACTTTAGAATTACTTTTAAGGAGTCATAATATTTTTTTGCTTAATATTTTAACATATCAAGTACTGGTGGATGGATTCTTACTTTCGGCCTTTTCGTAATCTTTGACTCACTCTAATACAAGAAATAATAATTAGAAACTTGTGATAAAACAACATTTTTGCTACTGACTAGTGTTCAGAGTGAACGAAAAGCACGTACGTAAAGCTTACGCACCTATGAGGTGACTTTTCATAAATTGATATAAAACAAATATTGATAGTGTAATTCCTTTATAAGTAAAAAAATTGTGTACTATGATATTATATTCCCATGATAATAGTAATAATAATAATAATATGATAATGATAATGATAATAATTTAATACACTCATCCCTGATCTAACAACATGGGGAAATAAGCGATTCGCGATTTTACAAGACGCGTTAAATGTCACATCGCAATTTACCCAGGCACATCCTGATATGAAACGTTAAATCAGCTTTTTCCCCAAACTGGTAGGTACAACGCGATTTACCTGAGAAATCTGTACGATTCTAGCTTTTGCACGTAATATATATATATATATATATCAGTTGTCACCAACCTTTATGTTACTAAGGGTGCATCGGAATTTCTGAAAATTTTGTTTGCGCATATGTACTATTTATTTTATTTTTACATAGAGGTAGGTTAATATAAATAATTTATTTGGGCAATACGTTAAGTCATGGTATTTTATTAATGAAATATTATTTAATGAAACATTCAGTAAAAAAAAGTATATATTTATTTTTAACGTAATGGTTAGAAGTGCATTTACTTATTATCTTTTTAAAGTCTGGTTCATAATTTGACATTGCAGTTCTTAAAACGTCATTTTGACTAGCATCTGAAAGTCGAGATACATATTTTGCTCTCGCAAGTTTCACTGTAAAGAATTTTGATTCCCACAAAAAAGATGATCCATAATATGAATTAATCTTCCTCACTAAAATATTCAGCAAAATAAACGTTGTGTGGTCTACTGGTTTACAGAAATTTTTGTCCATATGGCAAGCCTTGAAGGATGTGTAGTTTTGTAGTTCCGATATCTCTGATTCCAATTCCTCAACATTAGTTTCATACATGTTATTAATATTTTTGGCAATTATACTGATATCAAAAATATTAAATGGATTGAAAAAATATATATCATCAGCTCAACTTCCGGAAACTGTGCAAATCTGTATTTGAATATATTGCCCAACTTTTATGTGTGTCCACCATAAAGTATTTTTAAACAACCTTTTCTTACAATTCTTGACATGTTTGGAAAATGTCTCAATACATTTTGTCTACTATTTCTATTTTTTCAAAGGGAACTAAATCTGAGTATCAATATATCGGTGGGCACATGAAAAAGGGCTACAGGAACGCGTGCACCCGTGGGTGAGGTGGGGGGCGGGGGGAGATTGGCTTCACCAGATATATGCTTTAAGCTCAGAAACTGTTAGTTTTATAAAAATACACACATATAAAATATTTCCACTTTTAATATTACTACAGCTTTACTATGATAAGTACTTTGTTTCTCAAATAGTTGTGGAGAAATGATCAAAATTGGAGATTCTGCTAAGTCATTTTAATGCCAAAGTCATTTTAATGGGTAAATTAGACTTGACATTTTATTTGTAATTTTAAACAGTGCCTAGATACAAACATTTAATCAAAATCGTTGGAGTGAATTTTGATGAAATCGATTTTATATATTTTTGCTTTTCAGTAAACTAATCTTATTTTTAGGGTATGATAGTATAATACCTTAAATTACTCATGGAATTAAGAAAATCCTAGATGCCAGGTTTTAGCCCGTTTGTTGAAATGTTTTGATCTATAGGCCTAGATATATAATTCAAATATACATAACTACAGCATCACTAAAACCAATTTTTATGTTTCATGGTGTCATGAAACGTAATTTATCAAAATCTCGAGTAAAACTTTTTTTAGATGTTCACAATACTTTTCTCTCAATAAAGGGTCTAGAAGAAGTCAAAATAAAACACCAATAATAGTGAACATAGAAAAAGGTAGGCCTATTTATAAAAATATATGCAACAATGTCAACAACTCACTACATCTAGAATATTAGTGAAATTATTAATTTTAAAGAGAAGCTCCTTAAATATAAATCATGACAAATATAATTTTTTGTTTATATTATTCATTTTGATTTATAATAATATTTATAGCCAATTAAAGCTGAATCTGTTATTTGTAATCTGGTATCCAGATCACTAATATCACCATCTTAGGGGTCGCAGAGTGATGTAATCATTGCAGTGGCACTGATCACGCTCGAAATAGATTAACTTCTTATCACAAAAGAAAAAGATCGCTTCTATAAAAATAGGTCCGCATGACTGCTAATACTCTAATGGTACAATCTTTAGACTGGTGCAATTATAATTACA
>JAVRXN010000012.1:41941401-41958901 GCA_033556935.1 Timema podura
CATTGATATAAGAACTTTTATTAGACAAAGAACCCTTTTTTATATATATTATGCAACGTTTACACTTAGCTCTTAGTTAAATAATCCACTACTACTTTTATCAAACCATTATAAGATTGGAAAATCAATTAAACGTCGATAATTTTGGCTTTAATTGTCCATTAGGTGATTTTGTCTTTCCTACTTTGGGTTTGTGTTTTTCCTTTGGTTTTGAGATCGTTTATTAATACGGCTGTGGCTTTAATATATTATGATTAGTCAACCTTATCATTTACACATAAAGTAAAATATACGTGGACCAGAATTAATGCTAGATCTTTCCCATATATATATATATATAATCTTATACATAGTCTACAAGTTCTACGCTGATAGCAATTGACCCGCACAACATTATAGACTATAGTTTATTTTGACTCTTTGAATATAGCTTAGAACACATTATTTTATGTTAAGGAATTTGTTCTTATTAATACCTTTCTCGTTTCACAACTGTATTTTTTGGTGGTGATTATTGTTTTGACGTAAATTTGGTAATAGCTTGCTATGTAATATAATATTAATTTTAATTTAAAAATCAATAGTTGAACATATTTTCACAACACTGACCTGGTTCTGCAAGAATTACTCTACAACCCGCTTCAGTGGCCACATGGTCTAAGGCGCTACTCTCACAGTAGACTCTACTGCCAGTGAGGGAGGAAACGAGGTTTGAATCTCGATCGGGTGTAATGAGAGTGTTTTTTCCAAAAGGGTTTTCTACACTCCCCTACACAAATACGGATACACTTCATGTAAATATAACCCTCTTAATCTCTTAAACTTTTAGCGTAATTAGTGCATAAACGTATAGCCCGAACGGGTAGTAAGACGTGGTACTAAAAAAATAAGAAATACATAGCTATATACAGGAGTAAGATGAAAAACTGACCTCGCGAAACAATCATTTGAGATCATCAAGCTGCGCTTTGGTTACTTAATACAACATTTCTTTTTTTCTTTTTTTGGGCATTAGGGTTCTGTTGCCTGTGTGTGTAGACTTTTAGCAGAATAGGTGACTCACAGATTTGCCCAAGGTACACCTATTGAGGTTGTCTACAAGCCATACCCATAATAAGATGATGTGGTAATAGTTAGTACGAATATGTGGAACCAGTAGCAATCTTAAACATAAATTAATCATTTTTAACCATACTTTGGTTACCTTTATGATAATTCCCCTTTCGTAAAAAAAACCTGTGCTACCAGCCGGGAATCTAACCCAAGATCCCTAGGTTCATAACCAAGTGTACTTACCTTTATACCAGAAGGCTAGTTATGGAAACTTTAATAAGACTTATATCTCGATAATTTCTGTTAACACAACTGACAAAAAGTACTTACAAATTTTGTTGGATGTTGGTAAATTTTTGGAAATATATAACCATCCAAATATTTTTCATATTTTATGCAACGTTAAATACCTACTTAAAAATCGTATATTATATCAAAAGATTTTTTAGTTCTGCCATACAAGTATAAATTTACCCTCTTATAAAGAAATATGGTTCTCTAAACTGTCTTTTGAACCTGAATTAACTTAGCTGATTCAATTAAAAGAGATTGTCAACTTGCGCAAATGATATATTCATTGAGTTATCTTAACTTTGTTCTTCACATTTTCTTCATCTTATGCTTCACCTACCCTGTGTCATATTAAAATCTTAAACAAAGGACTAAGAGGTAACGACATTAGTAAAATGGGATTAAGATGAGTAAGGGAATAAAAAGAAATAATGTTTTAAGGAATCATATATTACTTTCTTCTTGAACAGTGAAAACATATTTTTTATCTCAAAGCTTCATAAACTGCTTTTATTTTCTACTTAACTATTTTCTAAATACTAGGTCACATTATTTAGAAGTAACCAGTTAGATTTAAAATCATCCATAAATATATATTAAGTTTATATTTTTAATCAAATAACGTATTTCACTAATATATTTGACACACATACTTACATATGAGTATTTAATTAAAATTAATCAAGAAGATATTTTTTTAATATTCTTGAAGCCCCTTTTTGTAGTGGATGGAGAATCTCTTTAAAGTTTATAGGGATAGGTATTTTATTTATTATTTCAACCTTGTTTAATATTCAATATAACTCTAAAAAAATTATAATTTCATAGTAAATTGGTGTATTCATAAATTAATTAAAAGCACTTGCTAGTAAAAATTAAAATTAAGATAAAATTAATAAATGTATAGATGGATTTCTCATCTTGATACAAATACATAATTTAAAGAGAAACTTTATCCTTAGAATATCAAAACTTTCCCCTGAAACCCCCATAGCACTATATTTTAAAACTACATTGCCACAAAACCAATTTCAAGCAATAAAAAAGAAATAAAAAAATTTCATAAGAATAATGTGTCCTATTACATTTTATATAAAAATTTAGAAAGGTTTGGCAGTTTACTTCTAAGCAGCTAACAAAATTTTGAGGTTCTACGCAAGTTTGTTCTTCTAAAAAGTCTGCCTCAGCGACAGTATTAAAATTCCACCTTTTTTTTATTCCCTTTTATTGTTTTACATATTATCTGTCACGAGCACCACCAAATCTAAACAAGCGACGCTCAATCAAACTTTCATTTAAATTCTTAATCCCTTTCTGCCTTTTTTATAAATGGAAAATATTTCTGTGCATTTTTTTCTACCTTTTTTAATATATATAGGTATAAAACACTAAAATCCTTTTTTAAAATGGGAAACTTTAAATACGTACATCGTAGGGATCGCTACGATAGTGGTATTCATTTGATCAACAATGTTGGATGCGGATTAGAGATTAATTGCAAAAAATAACATTTGTATTGTTGAAAACATTAAACAAAACTCATTTAAATCAATACTTTGAATTTGTGGAAATATCACGTACTAATTTTTCTAGGATTTATGAAAAACTCAATATAATTATTCAAATTTACTGTAGATCATATTAACCACATATAAAGATTAAGATGTATTAAAATCTGGAAAAAGAAGTAATTATTAATATACCACTTGAATGTTATTAAAGCAAACCTAAACAATTGGTTCAATGGGAGTGAATCATAGCATATAAGCATAATTAAAAGTAAATTTAATGTTCAAAAAAAATGATGGTTAATGATAATAGAATTTCTTATTTTACCTTAAAAACTCTTTCCGCCACGTCTTACTAATCATTTGGACTATACGCTAATATATATATTTTTGTGTTAAGTATGAAAAATAGTGATATAAGGGGAAGGGTACCACCAATTTGACGTCCAAGGAGAGGGAAAAACAAAATCAGGGGAAAACTAACCTCAGTACACCCTAATGGTATTTGAACCCAAATATATTTCGTAATCGGTATTTAATTCTGGTGCAAAGTGAAGCCTTAGACTATCCTACAACCAAAGTTGATGTAAATATTGCTAGAGTTTTTTAGAAAGAAGGGTTAATAATTTAGACCAAGTGAAATTTTTTAAGTTAAATTAGAAAATTTAAGAATTCGAGTATCAAATTTGAGTAAGCCACTGACTTTTTTTTTTACATTTAAGTATCTTCTCTACTCGTATGTTGCTTATATAAATTAATTTGTTTTCAAACTAAAGCGTTGATTTTATAGTTTGTCAACATTTTAATAGGATACTCTTTTTTAAAATTGCTTGGATCGTTCTTATGGCAGTATGTGAATAATAGTTTAATTCATTTAAATGTCTAGAGGAGGGAAATTGTTTGTTTAAATTATACAATAAATATAATTTTGGATACTGGAATAAATAGAGATTGATTGAATCTTTAATTATGCAAAGTATCTAAGTTAAAAATTGGTTAAAGCTACACTAACGTATCTATCGTAATTTTATGCTGTAAGGAAGTAGTCATGATATTATAAAATTGTAAATGCTTAAAATAAATATTTATTAAGACACAATAAATAATATAACAAATTTCAAAGCTATTATAAACCGTTATAAGTCCTAAATAATGATCTAAGAGATTGTATGAAAGGGAAACCTGATTCGTTTGAACATTTCATATTTTAAAATTTTAGTGTCCGTAAACATCCAATAAGCTTAAAATAATTTCATGGCTGACTGAGTATTTTAATCAATGAAAATAAGATGAGAAAATATCTAGTGAGAATATTCAGTGTGAGATGGGAAAGTAGTCGAGAGATAAAATCTGGAAGAATATTAATTACGTAAATCTTTAATAAAATTCTTTGTCAAATAATATAAGCAAACATATTAAAATCAATATCATTGAGAGTAACGTTGACTATTTCTGAAAAATATTGTCTCTAAGTATTTGATAAATATTTAGAACAAGTTGTTTTGTTTGCCCCCCATCTTACTATCAGTACACGCTTGCCTCACCTTGAATTACATCTATAGGGTTAGATCGAGGAAAATAGAGACTAGATAAAATGTACACACATTTACAGAGAAGAAGATTAGTAAGCAATTAGAATTAAAAAACTTTCAGTACACCCGAACGGGATTTGAACCACTAGTTCCCCATCACCAGAAAATCAGAATAGTTGATACTACATGCCCAATAATGCGAGATGATATAAGTTAGAGTTAGACATATTTTTGTATTTATCAAATAATAGTTTAATAATATATAATAATATAATAATAATAATAATAATAATAAATAATAATAATAAGGCATTTCTGGGCTACATCTATCTATAGCTCAGTTTGCGGAAAGATTAGCCAGTACTAACGTACCATTGCCCAGGTGACAACCTAATGTACTAATCGTACATCCTTTTTATGGAGGATCTTTCCATGCTTAATGAGATGAGGTGCTGGATGATGACACTGAATATGACGGGGTGGAGCCATTGAAGATATTAACCTAAAGTAAGCCTAATCAACCTAACACTGTTGATCAGGAAAAATGTTTCCCATTCAGAGAAAAATCCAGTCGGGAATCTAACCCGGCACTTCTAGGTCAAACAGTCAGCGTTTTTGACCACTACACTGCAAGGCCAGTTATTTATCAAATTTCACCAAACAATAAATAATAGAATAAAAAAACTCTTTTCCCCAAAAGATACGTTTTGAAATATGTAATGTATCCGGATTGAAGTATTTTTATTTCAAGTTGTTGGTGGTAATAGGGTATTCTGCGTGCAGTTCGCAGAGGGTACTGCAATCAACGAAGCAAATGTTCTCCGGTAGCCCAACCCCCGAAGCTCTATGTTTTCATGTAATGACATATGGTACTTGTATGTATGTAAATTACTTCGCATAATTAACCGGGAATGTTTAATTAGTGTGCAGAGATTTAAACAAGTTTTTACCGCTCAACGGCTAGTTTTACAAGAAAGCGATTGTACTTAGCTTTTTTTTGCGTAAATAACAATTCAATTTTAATTCATGTTATTTAATTACATATATTATTTTACCACTAATTTGACATATAAAAAGATTTGTTTGTAATCAAAGAATATCACATATTACACAAATATTTTATTGAAAATATGATTACATAGAACTATAAAAATTGCGAAAATTTGACTACTTTGTAAACGAAGCATAATTATTGAAGCCTATTTTAATTAAAGTGTTTACTGTATATGTAAGCAAATTTTGCTGACAAAAAGTGATTGTATTTGTATGTAACTATTGTTTGATATAATACCAAAATATATGTGATAGTAATAAAATTATATTTTTAATTCTATTCAGAATGGAACAGCCGGAAAATAATGACATTAAATCAGAAAATAATTGTGTTATTTAAGTTTGATAAATATGCTTAATAAAACATCCCATTACTTGTTATTTACTTTTTAATGGTAATTTAAATAATGTATATGAATTTAAAATATTTTCTTTATTCATGATAAATAAGCAAATATATATTTTGATACATACAAAAGTAATGTGGTAGTTTCTATATGATATAAAACAGCTTTAATGTAATTATGTAAAAACATAATCTAGCTATTCGATTATAAACTATGTTAAGGCATTAAAGGGTAAAATTTAACTAAACATTATACGGAAAAAAATTACATATATATATTATATATAGTAATTATAATGTTAATTTACCTATTAATTTTTCATTATTTCATCATATTTTCATATTAAATTAATAGATTTATTTTTATATTATATAGAGTGTATAATAACATTAAATTATGGGCTATCAATAAATTTAATATGTTATATGTATTAAATTCTAATGGCAAGGCTTAGATCATTAACATATATATTTGGTGTTACCTACTTAATGGTATAGTGGTCAGAGTTCATAACTACAAACCCAGAAGTCCCGGGATCGATCCCCGGCTATTCTAGAATTGGTGTAAGGCAGTGTGTCTGGAACGGGATCAACTAAGTCACGTGAGAACAAATTAAAAGCTACTTAAATAAATAAGTAGCAACTCCTATTTAGGAAACTAATTAATGGCCAGAGGTTTTGTTGTGCTTACCGTATGACACCCTATATTCTCAGAAATTGGCACTATCTTCACCAAAAGATGAAATATGGCCGTTCAGTATGGCTCGATTGCAGTTTAACGCCATGGCTGTTTTTTACTGTGTGTTTACTTCTTTTAATACAATGAACCCACCATTCCAATGGTTTCGCGGTTTAGCTACATTTATTCTAATTTGTGGTTCATTGAGAGGCTAGGGTCCAAATTTTGGCCGGATATACTAAGGGTTGCTGATCATAAATAGTTTCCCACTCCCCTTGCACGTCAGTGCAGACACATTTACTTTAAAATTCTACCTTATTCATCCCCACCACATTAAAGTATTTAATATATCCATACAATTCGAATGGGTATTGAGATGGGGTAAAAATACTAAAAAAGACCAAGCGATATTAAATTTTAACTTAATCAGCTCATTAAGCTGAAACAATTAAACAATTAGTAATTTACTCAATATCCATTAACGTACAATAATTACAGTTATAGTTTTCTTCAAATCCAATAACAAAACACAAATTCTAAAATGATCGAACCTACATTTAAATACTTTAATGAACATTCGAGTATATTCTACTAATATACCATTGCATTTGCAATGTCAAGAATGGAATATTGAATAGTAAATTACTTCGCTTCGGTGGTGGCCTACTATTTTCTCACCCCAGACTGTACAAGTGAGTGTTCTATTGTGAGCACGTATGTATACATATATGTGTAGTAGCTCTATAGTCCAATACGGAAATGATAACGCCCATAACTCATTTCGTATCACGCTTTATATCCAAACCCTTCTCTCTATACAGTACGTTCCCTCAAATCCATAACCTGCTCCGCAATGCGACTATTCTTGCTATTGTATTGCAAGAGACTCGAGAGTGAAAGAATTTAAGAAGTATATAAACACGCAATTGACCTCTGTTCAAAATAAGTTGTGAAGAGAACTATGGAATGATTGAATCAAGGACTATTAGATTTATATAAAGATTTATATATGTAATAAATATTTCAATTATTATTGTTGCTAAATATTCAGTTTATTTAGTAAGTTTTGAACTATCTAAATATAAATGAAATCAAAAGATAATATTTTTTTTAAATATAAAATAATAAAGGAATTTATTCATTGAAATTTCGAAAGCTCAAAAATGTATATATTTTGTTCATAAATTTTCATTTCTAAAATACTATCAGCTGTATTGTATGCATTATAAAATTTGTAGTGACACAGATTAAAACCAATCTCAGTAAATTTGCAAATCCTATAAATTAGGGTTCTTAAAAATAACATTTTAAAATCATTTGTTATACAAAAATGCAATTTTTTTATATTGCAGTGTGTCAATGGATATCACAATTTATTTACAATTAAGTTTGATATCAAGTTTAGTAACGGATTATTCTGAGTGGTAGGGATGAGGAAGTTATCTTAGTAAGTGTACCCACATTAGAATTGAAATAGGATGGGGGAAAACCGAGAGAAAATAAAATGCCAAACGAATTTTTTATGAATATATATAATCGATTAGTAAAATAAACTCAATATTTAATTTTATATTGTATTGCTCATAGGTTGGAATAGCCTACTCTGTTACACACTATAAAATTATCCGTGTATTTTCAAGGGTGATGTATGAGTAGCCTGTAAATTAGTGGAAGTGTTACCACATTTGTGTTGCTGTAAAGTGGGTAACCAGTATTTTTGGAAACAACACCCTATCTATATTATACCGTATTGTAAATCCAGCCTCTCCGTCATCATCCTATTACCCAAGACATTTCTAATACCTAGGTCCATGTGTCAATTGGTGCATGGTTTGTATTGTTAGTGAACATATTGGTGACATCACTGTATTTTATTTGTAAATGAGTGTACCAACTGGGAAATTACCGTATATCATTTGCCTATACTCCGAATTTGATTTTAAGTAGACATTTCTCAGAAACTAAATAAAAAATCACGCCAAAATACCTAATAGTTTATAAGCTCTTTATTTTTGTATGAGTGTATTAGAATTTATGAATGTTTTGTCTATTAAATAAAATTTCAATTCTAGCTGATTGAATTAAAAACGTAATTTAGGATAACTATTATTTATAAAACTATATAATACTAGTACAATTTTACAACAATAAATAACTTAATGAATGGTATTTATTTTTGGCATGTGGTTTTTTATATTTCTGATAAAAGCATACATAAATATGGCGTATGTATAAATTATTCACGCCCTAATATCCTCATGGATCAGGCCTAACCTAGGTAGTTAATACAGCTTGAACCCTAAATATTATCCTTAAGGGTTTTTTGTGGTCTAATTTGAAAAAATTGGAACTTAAGCTCATTGAAACAATTTTACGACATTAAAAAATACAACAAAAATGAACAATATTTTTAATTAAAAAACAAAGAAAACTGATTACAATATTGCTAAGAATACAGAAAACCTCAGATCCTTTACTTTTTTTTCGGGCCTAATTTTGTATCTAATCTGTGTTTATTTGTTGTTTTATATTTCGTATGTATTTTTCACAAATATATTAAAATTATTTAATTTGACTCCATTCTGCTTTTTTCTATGGTTGAAGGAAGTAAACTTAAATATTTAGAAACAATTTTAACTAGCAATATCGAGATTAAAGTGGAAATTAGGAAAACTAATACATTTGGAAGATTCATGGTATTTCTCGGTCGTCTGCTGTCAATAAATTCAAAACTTATAATACACAAAACCATAACTCTATGGTTGTGAAACATGCTCTCTTACATTACGTCATGATGAAAATAAATTAAGGATTCTGATAACAAGAGGCGTAGGTCCCCAAAAACAAGAAAAAAACTATGTATTGGAGGAAGTTACATAATGATAAATAAAGTTTAGATCTTTATACAATTACATAAAAATATTATAATCCTGTTATAGATATGAAAATCTATATTTAGGCGATTAAGGCTACTTAAATCTGTAATTTCAGTTTTAATAATTTCACATATTTTTATACATTTTACTAAAGTATACATTTTTTATACATGAACTTAATTTTTAAGTGTTTTACTATATTAGTATTATTTTTATGTATATCTTGGGGAAAATAATTTTATATTATTTGTAATTAATTTTCAAATAACCCCTATTTTTTAAAAGAATGTATCCAGCGAAAGGATGGCAATGAGAAAAGTCCAAGTCAGGTACTCAAGCTAGTAGGAGAGGATAACGGTTGCTATAGAATACCTTTGTGTCTGAGGTTTCTCGTGATGTGAAGGAGAGAGAATGTTTTTTTGCCAGATAGTAGAATCAACAGCATGTCTCTCGCGTGGCGTGTCAGTTTGCAAACAAAAGTCGAAGAGTTGTAAAAACAATAATTCTTGAATTTGATTATCTCATTTTACCATTGTTCTTTAGCCAGAACAAAAACCAGATATAAAGTGGCAAGGCAAAGAACAAATGACGAAAACGGAACCCAAAATGAATTAACGAAATGTAATTTGAAGCCTGTGACACTAATATGGCAAGTAGAGTGGCCTTTTGAAAAGCAAACAAGAACAACCATGTATATGCGAGGTGTAATATTAATACCAGTTGGTATGTTATGAACAAACATTTAACCATTGAAGGAAAAAAAGAAATTATAGGAAAGTGACTTGAGTAAATATTGAATGGTCTAATGCTTACTTGATGTACACAGAGACGGCAACATACTTGAGATTGAGATTTTTGTAATGTTTCTACGATTTCTAAAATCAGTTATGTAATGCCATTTATTTTAAATGTTTAATTAATATAAAATGTAAATGGTGCTGAACCAATTAATAATTCGATACAGCTTGTTAAAAACGTAAATGTGAATGTGTATATTTAGAAAAGTGTTTTTCTATTAATTATTATTTTTATTAACATAAGACATATGTAGACAGATCATTTAAGTTATGCTGTAAAATATGTAATAGTGTGAAAACATGTATCATTTCTAGAGGAATTAATAGAAAAACACTTTTCTAAATATACACATTCACATTTACGTTTTTAACAAGCTGTATCGAATTATTAATTTGTCCAGCACCATTTACATTTTACATTAATTAAAAGACTTAAAATAAATGGCATTACATAACTGATTTTAGAAATCATAGAAACATTACAAAATCTCAATCTCAAAAATGTTACATGTTTTCACCATATTACATATTTTACAGCATAATTTAACTGATCTGTCTACATATGTCTTATGTAAATATTACATAAATTTCTGGGTTTCAAGATGAATTACTTGGTCTATACCCCTCATAAGACATCGTTAGTATAATAAAATCTCGCAGATTATGGTGTACAGGACATGCAGCGTGAATGGAAGACACAAAACTGTGTTAAGAGTATTGACTGGTAAACCCAATGGAAAGAGCCAATCAGGAAGACCTAGATGCAGATGGGAGGATAAAATTAGAATGGACCGAAAAGTGATAGAGTAATGAAGGGGTAAGGATAAAACCAGCTCTAGATAGGGGTAGTGTGTAATGAGGGGGACTGGATAGGACTAGTTCAGGATAGGGATAGGATGTAATGAGGTGTACTGGATGAGAACTAGCTTGATACAAGGATAGTTGGCTTGCTTTTGTATGTGCGGCAATGAATTCTATATTTCCTAAAACAATGCAGTAGGTGAGTAAATACAAATTTAGTAAAATTCCCCAACAGGTGACATCTGGCTAGAGCAGTATTATCAGCATAGGATAAACTTTATTCAAGCAGTGAGACGTGCACCTAAGGCATGATTACCATGGTTCCACCAATTTAATCACAAAAGATAATAAAGGTAATATTTAAGGAAATCCCTCAACAATTGTCTGGGGTGAAATGAGTATCACAATTTTGAAAACAGTCCTCGGTATGCCTAGCTTTTTTTTTTTTAACCAATCTCTGACCTCCCGGGTCATATTCGTACTCTGCCTGCGAGCTAAGTGGCTCCGAGCTAAGTGGCTCCGAGCCAGCTCTGACAGCTGGAAGCTGCAATCAAAGCAGGACTCCGTTGAGACACAAGAGAATTGGACTTGGGTTTTCTGAGACTATTAAGAACCGCTGATATACAACCAATTGAAGGAGTTAGAACAATAATGTTCTATGTCCCGATAACTATAATAATTAATTGTGCTAATATATTTCTTCATACATATAAATACTATTTTATATTTTTTGAAAGTTGAAATTAAGGAAAAATTTAGAATCCTTCGGTCATCTAATTTAAAAAAATCTTATTTATTTATTTATTGTATTTATTTATTTAGCACTACGTCCTAATACCCGTTCAGTTTTTATGCTTAGGTACCAATTACGCTAATAGATAAGGAATTGGGAAGGTTGAATTTAGAGGAAGTGAACCCCTATTTGCTTGTAGGGAGAGTGGAAAACCATTGAGGAAAAACCATATCTAGTCCACCCGACCAAGATTTGAACCTTGACCTCCCCGTCCTTGACAGTCAGGCTCAACATGAAACTAGCACGTTAGCCAACTATGCCACCGAGGCGAGGAAAAAAAATCTTAAATATTGATATCGCAGAACCACTATTCTTGTGGAATAGCATATTATTGCTCAAATTCCCATAAAATTCTTACTGAATTTAGTTTGGAGCTAACGTTGATAGCAACATATTAGGAGTATAACCAGTGAAGTTTATAAATTAATTATTCCAATTTAATACTATTTTTTAATATTACAATAATTGTAATTATTAGCACTTTGGTTTTTTATATACCTTATTTTCAATTTGAGCTACAAACATTTTAAATATTCTTAATTACGTTAATGGATGGAAAATAATTACGGTATAGTAAAATAAAAGTCGAAGTATTTACGTGAACGGGAGTGGGAAATAAATGGTAGCTCGCCCTCTCCCCATAATTTAATCGAAATTCTTCCTCCACATGTGATTACCAATAACTTATTCTGACGTGATTAGGATTGTGAGTGTATCTAATAGAGATAGCACCCTCACTACTGTGGAGAAAGTTTGTAGAAGCCTAAGTGATAAATCACATATGTAAAATCATCCCCCTGTGCACACAGCCAAGAGTTTAATCTTTGACCTTATCACTCCCGGTGACGCATTAGAACACGTGACTACCAGAGCTATTGCTAATGATGGCTCAATCTAATGTGAAAAGATTAGGAAGGTTCTTTAAAGGAAAGGAACTGACGTCATCTGTGAGATGAGATAGTAATAACATAGTGGTAAAGCATATGTGGAAAACCACCCCCAGGGCGCGCGGCTGAGATTCAAACCTATACCTCTCCATTTCAAGCCACAAACCCTATTTTCATCACAAAGTGAAAGAAAGACCAGTTATCCTCCACACGTATAGAAAGAAGTATATTTATCATTTTATCTTGTTTTATAAGTATGAGTAATGCCATGTAAGACACGATACATTTAACTGAATACAATTATCTTATAATATTCTCCAATTTATATTATATGTACAATGATAAATTTACTTGAAAATACTATTTTTTATAAATGTAGATAATAGGTTTATATTACTTTGTTGCCGAACATAATAAATAGTGTAATAAATTCTAGATATTCAAGAAACTACTAAACTGATATTTTACCAAACAAACAATGACACTAAACGACAGTTGGTGTAAATAAGCCTATATTTAGTCAAAGTTATTTAAAATAATTTAATACGGTAATTTTTTTTTGTATTAGCACCTATCTAAGTTACCCAGGTATAACTACACACATACAGACCTAATCACGCCGTTCTTTTATAGGGTAAGCAAGAAACTTGTGCATATAACTCTTAAAAACAACTCCGTACTTAATCCATTCTCCACACTTCCCTATCCTTGCATACTTCCTTCACTTCAACAACATCCATTCCCGAGTCATACATGCTCTTTTATTCTTATAACTCTCAATGTTTTCTTTTTCACACATTCATAGACAACATTTAGCCACATCTTACATGGCCTTTTGATTCATACTAGACTAAATGGGTAATATTGAGGAAAGTATAATTTAGAAAATAGTTCTTTCAAAAGGTAAGGAAGAGAAATAGTTTAGGAAAAGTAGTCCCACTAGACCAAACTGGAATTATAACCAAGTGATCAAACCATGTTTATGGGAAATAAGTTATTAATAAGGATAAAATATTAAGACATGTATAACCGGTTATCAAATGGTAAATTAATGATTGCTGTTAATTAATAAAAATATAATATAATTAAATAAGATCACTATCAATTTATTGAGGTTTTAGAATTTCATAACTGAAGATAGTTGAATTATTAAATTATAACTTAGCAAAAAATTTTTTGTTAAAATATTATAATACATTATATTATAGCAATATATTGTTCAAATTATTTTAAAGTATAATATAACAATTCATTATTAAAAAATTTATCGAATTTTAAGACTCACAACATTTATAGTGATAGTAGTACGTCTTTATGATATATTCTTATTAATTAACAGCCTTTTTATTTACCATATACTGAGAAGCTACATACGTTTCTATATAATATCCTTTTTAATAACCGATTTCCTATGAAATATATAATTATTATCTTTCACTATTAAACTTTTCTAAGCACGATTTTCCTAAAAATACAGTAATCCATGTCAACATAAAAAAATTCTATACCCACGCTAATGTCTGGTGGCCTAGTATTGCGAGAAATTTATCTAACAACTAATTTAATATTTAACAATTTAATGTTTATATATGCCGTTCTAGACGCTATAATTAACATACCTTAATTCGTATGGCAAATAAATCTTTACACGGGTGAGTTACAACTTTGGCAAAGTAATGCAGTGCACTTCCTCCACAATGGTTGGATTTATATCACGAGCTATTGTCTATTGTCAAATTTAGATTCTAACTTTTTTTTTTAGATTATATAAAGAAGGAATCTTGGGTATTCAGTCAGTGACGTGAATGAACAAGACATGCCCATTGAATCATGGCTTATTTTTCTCTTTTTAATCAACTACATACCAATGTATTTAAAACGTGGTTATTTAAGTCTTGGATTCAAAATAAGTTATTTCTTGAGAATGCCAAAGAATTCATGCAGATATTTTGCCTTTGCTTAAACTATCAATTAGGTTGTGTGTTTGCGGGTGGACTAAAAAGTGGCATATATTATCCATTATAAAATTATATATAACTCTAAAAGTGTATTTAATATTTATTCAATGAATGACTTATTAGATAAAAAAAAAATAGTGTCATATTGTTTTAATATTTGAATTAAGTACATTTTTTTCCAATAACTAAAAATTCAAAATATATATATATTTTAAATTTAAAATTCAATTAAATTCAAACCATAAATTTTATTTTATAAAAACACTATTTGGTCAACAAGTTCCTTAGAGAAAAATTCAGATAACAATTTTTTAATGCATACACTTAAAAAAATGTTCTTTGGACGTGTTTTTAACAAACAAATCAGAAAGTCATGAGATTGGTTACCAATTTCCAGATATCTAAGAATATTTGAAAAAAAAAAGAAAGATAGGCCTGTGTATAAACATGTTTTAAACCATCTAGGTATGTATACAATCTTATTTGATGAAAATAATTAAAATTATTCTAGAGGTAAGCTGTAACTAAATTAGTCACAAGCTATAAAAAGTGTATTTAATGAAAATTATTTTTAAGTTGTTTGGTTTAATTGAAAATAATTATTTAATGTTTTATTAACTCTGCTAGGCTTTAAAAAAAATTATATTTTGACCTATTATAAAATAGTAAATTTTTAGTAAAATATTTTTATGTAATTAAGATAAATATTTATATTCAATATAAAAATAAATTTATTTCTTTAAATACATAGGTTAGATTAATCTTTAGAAACTCTAAGTATTTTATTTATTACTCAATTTAATTTTCTAAAAAAATAAATACGTCAAAGATTTTTCTTATTGAAAAATTTAAATACTGCTCACTAGAATTATTTGCTTTTATTTACATGTTATATACTCTCGATTTACTATATTCTTATTTGAGCTTTAAAATCTAGAAAATTATTCTCGACCTTTTTCTTATCATAGCGTGATCAAGAACAAAAAAAATTTTCTAATACAACAATCGATAAAATATTTTTAAATAAATATTAAGGAATATATTGATTTAACTTCTCATGGATAAATAAATTAAGACATCATTATAGCAATAAAAAATATGAGAGTTGTAATAATCGTTAGGAACCTTCATCTCAGCTTATACCGTGAGGCATTAACGATAACAAGAGCTTTATTAATGGTCGTTCAGCTAGATCGCATGTATGATCAAATGAAAAGTTTAAAATGCGTCAACGATTGTCTAGTCAACCTTATGAATCGGTTTGGATTGCGTAGTCTTTCCTCCACTTAGGAGCAATGGGTTGGCCAACAATATGTCACGAAACTCACCGCAGTGCTATAATAAGCTACAATTTAAGATAGCTTTTTAACAATATGACACATTCTGGGCGTCGATACAAGGCACGTGAGGCCATTTAACTGTTAATTTATTTCATTAAACGAGGTTAAGATTGAATAACCTTTATTTTCCATCTTAAATTATTTTAATATTAGAGCCTATTTCTATTCCGTATATTTTCTACTTTAAAAATAATATAGTTTCTTATTTTAATAGAACCACTGAACTCATGAAATTATTTTTGATATATTTTAAAATTCATCTTAAAATACTAATTCTTAACATAATACATAAATTATTGTGTTTACGGCTGATGTTTTAATGAGCTGAATTTAATTGCTTGAATGTTTTGAAGAGTAATTTTATTTTTACTCTCGTAAATAACATCGATTAATCACAGTTTCTGAAAGCAATGGCATTATTATAATGGCAACATATTATTAAATAAATAGGAATATACTAACTTAAATTTACCATTTATTTACAAACATAATATTCTTTACAAAAACACACATTATAATAAATTAACTGTATATTCTAAAAGTGTGAAACCTTTCTGATTCCAGTAGAATACATTTCGTCTGTTCTTCCATATTAACTCTGTCGAACCAGAAAGGAAATGAAATTTTTTTGTGTGAGGTCACTAAACTGTCGAGAAAAAAATTCGATATACCAAATAAGCTAGATGTCGATCAAAACTCTGGCGTTTACTATACAAACACAAATTTAAGGCTCACCAAGTTTTTAAACTTCAGTTCTTAAAATATTCTAAGAACATCCGTATGCTATTAGATATTAAATAGCCAACTACTATAGGTATTAAGAATGAATTTATTTTCAGCACCGCATCTTACTACCATTCGGATTATTCGCTTATGTACTAACTACTCTAATTGTTCTAGGGATTAGGGATGTCATTTTTATTGGAAGTGCACCCGAATTTGCATGGAGGAAGAGTGAGAAAACAATTTTTGAAAAAAAAATAACTCAGTACACCCAATTGAAATTTGAACATCGATTTCCCTGTCATCGGCAGTCTAGTCTACGCAGAGAGTAGCGCGTTAGACCATGTGTCCACCGAAATAGGCTATGAACGATAATAGCCCCACTTAAATATCATATTCTTAAAATTGAAAAATTACACCTCGACACAGTTTGATTCCCGTGTCCAGTTGTCTTTTTTTTTTAAAAAAAGCATCAGTATAAGCCTAGTTTCAGCCTTTTTAAGGGGTTATATGGGTCCTCACCTCTCCTTAAAAGGTTTATTGATTACATTCTCTGAACGTATGATTTTGACAAGAACTCCAAGAGGCAACTGACGGAACCGGACATTCCAACTTCTCTAGACAGTGCCTTATTTATTAGTTGTAAGGGTCACACGTCATAGGATATTTATCTGTCCCTTTTTATATATATTATCAGTAATTAAACTAATAATATGTAAATCGTTTTCAACATTGACAGCAAAAAAAAAAAATTATATTTTTCAAAATTTCGTCATAACATAATCCTACTATACTTAAGCACATTTATGCTAGGTTAAAGAAGAAAGTTTAGATTATGTTCTCTGCTCAATCTACTAAGACCT